>SJYX01008720.1:217545-309909 GCA_006410675.1 Oreotragus oreotragus | reverse complement strand
GTGACAATATACAGCCTTGACGTACTCCTTTTCCTATTTGGAACCAGTCTGTTGTTCCATGTCCAGTTCTAACTGTTGCTTCCTGACCTGCATACAGATTTCTCAAGAGGCAGGTTAGGTGGTCTGGTATTCCCATCTCTTTCAGAATTTTCCACAGTTTCTTGTGATCCACACAGTCAAAGGCTTTGGCATAGTCAGTAAAGCAGAAATAGATGTTTTTTCTGGAACTCATTTGCTTTTTCCATGATCCAGCAAACTAAAATGGACTGGAATGGGTGAGTTTAACTCAGGTGACCATTATATCTACTACTGTGGGCAGGAATCCCTCAGAAGAAATGGAGTAGCCATCATGGTCAACAAAAGAGTCTGAAATGCAGTACTTGGATGCAGTCTCAAAAACGACAGAATGATCTCTGTTCGTCTCCAAGGGAAACCCTTCAATATCACAGTTATCCAAGTCTATGCCCCAACCAGTAACACTGAAGAAGCTGAAGTTGAACGGTTTTATGAAGACCTACAAGACCTTTTAGAAGCTAACACCCAAAAAAAAAGATGAAACAGGAGCCCATTATAGAGAGTGAAGTCAGAAAGAGAAACACCAATACAGTATATTAATGCATATATATGGAATTTAGAAAGATGGTAACAACAATCCTATATGCAAGGCAGCAAAAGAGACACAGATGTAAAGAACAGACTTTTGGACTTTGTGAGAGAAGGTGGGGTGGGATGATTTCAGAGAATAGCATTGAAATATATATATTACCATATGTAAAATAGATGACTAATGCAAATTCAGTCCATGAAGCAGGGCACTCAAAGCTGGTGCACTGGGACAGCCCAGAGGGATGGGGTGGGGAGGGAGGTTCAGAATGGGGAGACATGTGTGCACCCGTGGGTAATTCATGTCGATGTATGGCAAAAACCACCACAGTATTATAAAGAAATTATCCTCCAATTAAATCAATTAATTAAAAAACAAAGATTGAGGACAGGTTAAGAAGGGAATGACAGAGAATGTGGTGGTTGGATGGCATCACCTACTCAAGGGACATGAGTTTGAGCAAACTTCGGGAGAGAGTAAAGTTCCGCGAAGCCTGGTGTGCTGCAGTTCATGGGGTCACAACTAGTTGCACATGACTGAGCAACTGAATAATAACATATACAAGAATTATTATAAAGATTTTATTGTATATGGTTTGAAAATTTATTGTGACTTAGTATGCTTAAAGTAGAATAGATTTATCCGTGATAATTTTCTCTCAATATATATTTTCTGCCTCTTTTTTGTTGCTTCGATAGAATTTGCAGAATATACGTCTCTTTATAAAGTAGTATTTGTTTTCCTCTAGATTATGTAGTTGAGAAAGTTAAAACTCAAATGTAAAATGTTTTCTGAAATAGCCTAGAAATGTATTTTTCCCTGGATGATTAGTACCCATTGAAAATTTATATAAAAATTTTTATCCCTCCTGTATATATAGGCTACTATAGGAATGGGCTTCCCTGGAAGCCCAGTTGTTAAGAATCTGCCTGCAGTTCAGGAGAACCTGGTCTGATTTCTGCATCAGGAAGATCCGCTGGAGAAGGAATAGGCTACCCAATCCAGAATTCTTGGGCTTCCCTGGTGGCTCAGCTGGTAAAGAATCTGCCTGCAATGCGGGAGACCTGGGTTCAATTCCTGGGTTGGGAAGATTCCCTGGAAAAGGGAAAGGTACTCACTCCAGTATTCTGGCTGGAAAATTCCATGGACTGTGTAGTCCATGGGGTTACAAAGAGCCGGACACGACTGAGTGACTTTCACTTTCAGTTATAGGAAAGCAGGAAAAGAAAGTATCAAATATACTAGAATAGTATTGGTAATGGGGGGAGGACCATTTGAAAGCACTAAAGCAAGGATTTTTTTTCCTGGACTCTTTATTGGTATTAATAATCTTTGAAGTACAAAGTAAGAAATCAGCCTTGGCAGTCTGTTGACTAAATTCTTATTCACTTAGTAAAAAGTTATTAGGGCTTATGGTATTTGTATGTCTAAAATGTCCATAAATAGCTGTCTCCAGTATTCATTTTTCCTATCCCAGGAGTTCTTCTGACCATGAAGGACTTTTTACAAAAATGAATTTGCTGAAGTAAAAAGTAAAACTTCAGTTTGTGTCCCATAAATATTTTGCTTAATGGAGATGTAGTAATTGCTGTGAAAAAGGAAATACCTGTGTAACAAAATACCATCATATTACTACAACCAAACTGTACTATGATTATGTTTTAGGCACTGGGGATATAATGGTAAACAAGATAGCCATGGTTGTCTAGAGGAAAAGACAAGTAGAGACAAGTAAACAGATAACTACAAATGTGTATAAGGAAGCAGAGTAACAGAGCAGAGGGGGAGAAGTTTGTTCTAAATAGAGAAAGCTTTCAGGCAGTATTTTACCTATGACCAGTTTTTAAAAGACATGCTGGACAACAGCAATAATAACTTACTTACTGCAAGCTGGTCCTGTTTTAAGCATTTTACATATATTAAGGCATAGTTTACATATTTAAGCCACACAGAATCCTGTGTATTTTTTGGTCATGATTCTCATTGTGCAGAAAGGGCAAAAGAGGATTTGAGTAGAACACGAGGACTGATGAGAGGAGACAGCGCGTTAAGCTGCAGAGGCTGGGTCTGGAGCCCGTTCCATCTTGCTGCCTTTCATGTTTAGGGACCCTGGAGTAAGAGCGGAGCCAGGGTGCAAGGTTGCTCAGAGGCTAGTGACCAGATCATGAGGCGACATCTTGTTCTGTAGTCTTCGGCCCCTGTTTCAGTATGGTTTTGGAAAGAGGATGATTTTAAAGTTTGAGAAAGACTATCACTTAAAATAACACCTGTCCAGTTAGTCTAAGCCATTGATTGTCATGGAAAGTGCAGTTATATCAAACCAGTAACTTCAGCTATTGACTGAATTTCATACAATCTGCCAACATTGGGATTGGTTAGTGCCACATCTCTGTTGATTCGTTGTCAGAAGTGGCTATAGGGTATCAGTTAAATATCTCTGAAAAAGATGAGAAGTCTAGGGGAACAGTATAACCCTGACGTTTGTCCTTGCTGAGATATGTTCCCAGTGTCTTAGCCCAAATTTAGGAACTCTTTTTGTTGCTGATTTTTTTCTCTTTATCCTCTCTGCCTTCTCTTCTCACCTGTTCCATGGCTTTGCATAAAATTGAGTGAATTACAATCTTTGGATTATATGATACACTGTCATCATTGAACTAAAATAATATATATTCATTTTGTTCACTAATTATTTTAAATAAATTTCTGTTATTGTAAACTTTTGAGACCATCTTTGTATGTTTCCTGCTGGTACTTGTGCAGGATTTTCTTTGGGATATATTACTACATTACTAGGATTAGAACATTGAACAGTATCAAACTGTTTTGCACTTTATACTTCTACCCATGGTATATAAGAGATCAAGTTAGATGCACACCATTTTCAAGACTTGGTATTTTCAGACTCTCATTTTTGCCAATTTGATGGATATTTAATCATATCTTATGATTTTGATTTATATTTCTCTGATCATAGGTGATGGCTAACATTTCTTCAGATGTTTATTGGACATTTAGTTTTCCTCCTTTGTGAAATAATGTTTCTTGCCCAGTTTTCTGATGGGATAGTTGTATTCATTTTATTAAGGTACAGATTTCCCCAGTTTTATATGTTCTTCTGTGTGTGTGGTGTCTGTGTATATATATTAATAGTTCTTTATAATTTTATTACATGTGTAGGTTCGTGTACTCACCATAGATAAGATACAGGACAGTTCCATCACCATAAGAATCCCTCATGTTGTTCTTTTATAACCACACATCCCTCCCTACTTCCCACTCCCTGTCTTTAAACTTTGGCAACCAATAAATTTGTTCTCCATTTCTAAAATTTTATTGTTAAAAAAATATATATATAAATGAAATCATAACAGCATATACCCTTTTAGAATTTTTTTTTCACTCACCATGATTCCTCAGAGATTCATCTAGTTTTGTATATTAATCCTTTTTTATTGCTGAGTAGTGTTTGATAGTATCAACAACCTATGGGTATTTTTAATTACATTTCCCAGTTTACTGTTGATGTATAGAAGTTCAGCTGACATTGATAATAATATCATATCCAACCACCTTGTCAGACTACCCTTTTATTTCTAATTTATCTGTAGTCTTTTTTTCTATAAACCATATCATCTGAAATGATATTTCTCTCCTTTTTAATCCTTATGCCTTCGGTACTGTTCTCTGTTATTCTCTTTCTCTCTTGGTTTTGGATGAACTGGGACATCCAAAGTGGTGATGGTAGCCACATTTATCTTACTATTGACTTTAAAAAGAATGCTTCCAGTGTTTCTCCATTTAAGATGATGTATGTCTGTATAACATTGTTATGAAGTGTGTATTTTATAAAGCCCATCTTTATAACTAATTTTCATAATATATAATTTCAGAAGTGTTAGTAGCATAGTAAATTTTAAATTGCCTAAAATATTAAGTAGGTATTCATATATATCATCTGATGATACTTTTTTAAATGTTTTTTTTTTAGTATTATAATTGCACAGAGTTCAAGTCTAAGTTAAATTGTTGTTTAGTCACTAAGTTGTGTCCGATTCTTTGTGACCCCATGGACTGCAGCCTCCAGGCTTCCCTGTCCTTCACCGTCTCCTAGAGTTTGCTCAGACTCATGTTAATTGAGTCAGTGATGCCATCCAACCATCTCATCCTGTGTCCCTCCCTTCTCCTGCCTTCAGTCTTTCCCAGCATCAGGGTCTTTTCCAATGAGTCAGCTCTTCACATCAGGTGGCCAAAGTATTGGAACTTCAGCATCAGTCCTTCCACTGAATATTCAGGGTTGCTTTCAAAACAATGAATGTTAAGCATTTGAAAAAATATCTTTAAACTACTTCAACCACTTAAAATACATAGGCATATGTATATAGTATTTATTCTGTGGTATAGATATACTGCAGTTTGTTGAATCATCCACCCATGAAGAACGTGTGTGTTTTTTCAGTTTTTGTTACAAATAAAGCTGCTGTGAACATTTGTGTACAGGTTTCTGTGTGAGCGTTAAGTTTTCATTTCTCTGGAATAAATGCCCACAAGTGCAGTTTCTGGATTTTAACGTAATTGCATATTTGTGTGGCTTAAAAATTTTTTTTTCTTTATATATTCTTGACATTAATCCTTTTGTCACTTTTATGTATTAGAGAATCTGTTACCACTTTGTAAAGTATCTTTTTATTGGGTTGATGAATGAAAGTCCTTAATTTTAGTATCCTAAAAGTTAACTATCTTTCATAGTCAGTGTTTTTTTTTTTTAATTTTACTTAAGAAATCTTTTTCTACTCATAGATCAAAAAGATATTCTCTTCAGTTTTTTTACTAATATTTTGATATTTTGGTTTTGAAATTTATCTTTAATCTATCTGAGACTCATTCTATTTTATACCAAGGGACTTTACATGCATGGGAACGTATTTGGTTTTTGTCTGTTGCATTGAACAGTATAACTTAACTGTTCTTGTACCAATACCACATTTACCACATTGTCTTAATTACTAGAACAATTTAAGCCTTCAAATCTAGTAGGACAGATCTTTTCTTTCTGCTCTTCTTCAAAAGCATCCTGGCTATTCTTGGCTTTTTATTTTTCCATATACATTTTAGAGTCATCTTTTTAAAAACTTTACAAACCAAAATTTTTCATTTTACAAAGAAAAATGAAACATTTTTCAAATGTTAAACATTTGAAAAAGACCTTTTAAGCTACTACAACCACTTAAAATATCTCTGTAATACATATTAAAAAGGGTTTTAAAGCCCTTGAAACTTGAGGTGTAGTTTCTATATAGCTTTATTAAGTTAAATTATATTTGGTTTATGTCATTATTCCCATTACAGAATAACAAAAAATGAGTTCACCATAGATTTCTTTAGTAAGATTCAGTATACATGTAAATTTGGTCAAATGATTTGATTTACTAAACTTAAAATTATAATATATATATAGATGTAATTTATATATAGTTCTTTGTACTTTTTTCCCCTCCTTCTCTCCACCCCCTTTTTCTTTCTCTCTTTTAAGTCTTAAGATTCTAGTAATCATAGATTTGCTTTAAAAAATCTATTTTATTGCTTCATCTGAATACTACTGTTCTTAGTGTGAAAATTATAGAGTTTTAGAACTGGAAGGATCTATATTCCTTAGCTTAGATCCGTATTTTACAGGTGAAATAATTGAATTACTAAAAGGTGATGAACTTGCACGATGTAATGTTGCTCCAGTGAATAAGCTAGTACTATACTGCTGCTGCTGCTGCTGCTAAGTCGCTTCAGTCATGTCCGACTCTGTGAGACCCCATAGACGGCAGCCCACCAAGGCTCCCCTGTCCCTCGGATTCTCCAGGCAAGAACCCTGGAGTGGGTTGCCATTTCCTTCTCCAGTGCATGAAAGTGGAAAATGAAAGTGAAGTCGCTCAGTCGTGTCCGACTCTTACCGACCCCACAGACTGCAGCCCACCAGGCTCCTCTGCCCATGGGATTTTCCAGGCAAGAGTACTGGGATTCTCCAGGCAAGAACACTGGAGTGGGTTGCCATTTCCTTCTCCAGTGCATGAAAGTGGAAAATGAAAGTGAAGTCGCTCAGTCGTGTCCGACTCTTACCGACCCCACAGACTGCAGCCCACCAGGCTCCTCTGCCCATGGGATTTTCCAGGCAAGAGTACTGGAGTGGGGTGCCATTGCCTTCTCCAAGCTAGTACTATATGTATTTGCAATTCTCTCTGTACCATTAAATTGTGATATCACCTGAGGGAAAAAAGGATAGATTCAGTTGATATCATCTTAATAAAATTGTTAATTTTAATATATTATTATGCTTAAACTATTTTATTCTAACAGGCAGGGTCTTAGACCTATTCCAGAAGCAGAAATTGGATTAGCAGTTATTTTTGTTACCACAGAGAATTACTGTGATCCACAGGGCCAGCCCAGTACAGGTAATTAAAATATTATTTTATTGATTCTTCAGTAACTTTATATGTAAATGGATGATAAGCTGTATGTACATTATACTTGCCAGGGTGACCATTTTCACCATCTTTTAAAGGTCATATGTTTATCCATTCATTTATTCATTCAGTAAATATTTGTGGCTACTAAGTACTTGGCATGGTTGTAAGTACTGAAGGAACAGTGGTGAATAAAGTAAACAGGATACCTTTACTGCGAGCTTTATATCCTAGAAGTCAGGATGCAGACAGTTAACAAGCATACACATCGGATAAGTTCTGTTAAGGCCAAGTACAAAGGGAAGGCTGAAACAAGGTGACGTGATAGTGACTGGGAGTAGGCTCTTTTAGATTGGGAGTCAAGTATGGTCTCTCTTAGTATGTCATGTTTGAGCACCTCATGTCCTGAAGTGATGGGGAAAGGCATCAATGGAAGGATCTGGGTAGCAGAACTCCAGGTAGAAGGAACAGATCACAACCTGTGTGGAGAATGGATTCCAAAGGCCCCAAATGGAAGTGGGGACGTGGGTAGAAGCTCATGTGCAGGTCCAGCTGAGAGGAGCCTGGTGCCTTGGACCAAGGTGGGCAGCACAGTAGAGAGCAGACAAACAGAGAGAGGCCAGGTTTTGAAGCTAGACCCAACAGGTCTTGCCTGTGTAGGATTTAGAAACAACTTAGATCTATCTTTTGGCATGAATAACTGGTTGGATGTTGGTGCCATTTATGGAGATGAAGAATACATATTATAATCATTTCCATGTTGACTATTACAAAGCCATTTTACACAGAGCAACTATTACCCTTTTTTAAAAAACACACTCCCCTACTTTCTTGCTAAGCTGATGTTGCCATTAAGAAAGTGGTTCATTTATTTTTTCCTTCTCGCTTCTTTACCTTAGATATTCTTACATTTATTGTCCTTTCTAACTTTTCTTTGTCTAGCTATGAGTGCATCCATTCAGTATTTCTTTATACATTTATTTGCATCCTGCTGCTGCTGCTGCTGCTAAGATGTTTTTTTTTTTTAATTTTACTTAAGAAATCTTTTTCTACTCATAGATCAAAAAGATATTCTCTTCAGTTTTTTTACTAATATTTTGATATTTTGGTTTTGAAATTTATCTTTAATCTATCTGAGACTCATTCTATTTTATACCAAGGGACTTTACATGCATGGGAACGTATTTGGTTTTTGTCTGTTGCATTGAACAGTATAACTTAACTGTTCTTGTACCAATACCACATTTACCACATTGTCTTAATTACTAGAACAATTTAAGCCTTCAAATCTAGTAGGACAGATCTTTTCTTTCTGCTCTTCTTCAAAAGCATCCTGGCTATTCTTGGCTTTTTATTTTTCCATATACATTTTAGAGTCATCTTTTTAAAAACTTTACAAACCAAAATTTTTCATTTTACAAAGAAAAATGAAACATTTTTCAAATGTTAAACATTTGAAAAAGACCTTTTAAGCTACTACAACCACTTAAAATATCTCTGTAATACATATTAAAAAGGGTTTTAAAGCCCTTGAAACTTGAGGTGTAGTTTCTATATAGCTTTATTAAGTTAAATTATATTTGGTTTATGTCATTATTCCCATTACAGAATAACAAAAAATGAGTTCACCATAGATTTCTTTAGTAAGATTCAGTATACATGTAAATTTGGTCAAATGATTTGATTTACTAAACTTAAAATTATAATATATATATAGATGTAATTTATATATAGTTCTTTGTACTTTTTTCCCCTCCTTCTCTCCACCCCCTTTTTCTTTCTCTCTTTTAAGTCTTAAGATTCTAGTAATCATAGATTTGCTTTAAAAAATCTATTTTATTGCTTCATCTGAATACTACTGTTCTTAGTGTGAAAATTATAGAGTTTTAGAACTGGAAGGATCTATATTCCTTAGCTTAGATCCGTATTTTACAGGTGAAATAATTGAATTACTAAAAGGTGATGAACTTGCACGATGTAATGTTGCTCCAGTGAATAAGCTAGTACTATACTGCTGCTGCTGCTGCTGCTAAGTCGCTTCAGTCATGTCCGACTCTGTGAGACCCCATAGACGGCAGCCCACCAAGGCTCCCCTGTCCCTCGGATTCTCCAGGCAAGAACCCTGGAGTGGGTTGCCATTTCCTTCTCCAGTGCATGAAAGTGGAAAATGAAAGTGAAGTCGCTCAGTCGTGTCCGACTCTTACCGACCCCACAGACTGCAGCCCACCAGGCTCCTCTGCCCATGGGATTTTCCAGGCAAGAGTACTGGAGTGGGGTGCCATTGCCTTCTCCAAGCTAGTACTATATGTATTTGCAATTCTCTCTGTACCATTAAATTGTGATATCACCTGAGGGAAAAAAGGATAGATTCAGTTGATATCATCTTAATAAAATTGTTAATTTTAATATATTATTATGCTTAAACTATTTTATTCTAACAGGCAGGGTCTTAGACCTATTCCAGAAGCAGAAATTGGATTAGCAGTTATTTTTGTTACCACAGAGAATTACTGTGATCCACAGGGCCAGCCCAGTACAGGTAATTAAAATATTATTTTATTGATTCTTCAGTAACTTTATATGTAAATGGATGATAAGCTGTATGTACATTATACTTGCCAGGGTGACCATTTTCACCATCTTTTAAAGGTCATATGTTTATCCATTCATTTATTCATTCAGTAAATATTTGTGGCTACTAAGTACTTGGCATGGTTGTAAGTACTGAAGGAACAGTGGTGAATAAAGTAAACAGGATACCTTTACTGCGAGCTTTATATCCTAGAAGTCAGGATGCAGACAGTTAACAAGCATACACATCGGATAAGTTCTGTTAAGGCCAAGTACAAAGGGAAGGCTGAAACAAGGTGACGTGATAGTGACTGGGAGTAGGCTCTTTTAGATTGGGAGTCAAGTATGGTCTCTCTTAGTATGTCATGTTTGAGCACCTCATGTCCTGAAGTGATGGGGAAAGGCATCAATGGAAGGATCTGGGTAGCAGAACTCCAGGTAGAAGGAACAGATCACAACCTGTGTGGAGAATGGATTCCAAAGGCCCCAAATGGAAGTGGGGACGTGGGTAGAAGCTCATGTGCAGGTCCAGCTGAGAGGAGCCTGGTGCCTTGGACCAAGGTGGGCAGCACAGTAGAGAGCAGACAAACAGAGAGAGGCCAGGTTTTGAAGCTAGACCCAACAGGTCTTGCCTGTGTAGGATTTAGAAACAACTTAGATCTATCTTTTGGCATGAATAACTGGTTGGATGTTGGTGCCATTTATGGAGATGAAGAATACATATTATAATCATTTCCATGTTGACTATTACAAAGCCATTTTACACAGAGCAACTATTACCCTTTTTTAAAAAACACACTCCCCTACTTTCTTGCTAAGCTGATGTTGCCATTAAGAAAGTGGTTCATTTATTTTTTCCTTCTCGCTTCTTTACCTTAGATATTCTTACATTTATTGTCCTTTCTAACTTTTCTTTGTCTAGCTATGAGTGCATCCATTCAGTATTTCTTTATACATTTATTTGCATCCTGCTGCTGCTGCTGCTGCTAAGTTGATTCAGTCATGTCCGACTCTGTGCGACCCCATAGACAGCAGCCCACCAGGCTCCCCCATCCCTGGGATTCTCCAGGCAAAAATACTGGAGTGGGTTGCCATTTCCTTCTCCAATGCATGAAAGTGAGAAGGGAAAGTGAAGTCGCTCAGTGATGTCCAACTCTTCGCAACCCCATGGACTACAGCCTACCAGGCTCCTCCGCCCATGGGATTTTCTAGGCAAGAGTACTGGATTGGGTTGCCATTGCCTTCTCCGTATTTTCATCGTAGATTCTTTTTAATAGTTATGTATCAGCAGTTATTGGACTTGAACCAAAAGGCAAGTTTTGACAGCACCACCTGATTATGCCCTCCAGGCAGTATCACAGGAGGTATCATTTATGTTGTAGCCCACTGAATGGCATCTATAGAACTGGACAGTGTACCTTCTGATTGGTAATAATAGCTGCCGTCACTTGAATTTGCAAAGATTGCAGTGCTTTACATACGGCATTCCAATTTAATATGCAAAACAATCCTTTTAAGAGAGAGGACATTTTTGCATTTTATAGGTTAAGAAATTAGCCAGAGGTCACATAAGAAATAATTGAATTCAAACTGACCCTTTAAGTCAAAGCTGTTATGATAATACTGTATTGCTCTTGTGATTGATGGTGTGGCAGTTATTGGGAGCAGATATAAAAAGATAGACAGCTAATCCTTAGATTTTATGATTCGGTGAGAATGTTTATTCACCTGAAATCTCTACCCTTTCCCATGAGTGCACTGGATATACTTCTGTCTTTAAATAGTTAACCTTCAAATACAGTTTTAAGAGCTTGTGAAGTTTTCATTATAGTTGTGGTATGATGACTGTTTCCTCGAAATTCATGACTGAGATTCTCGGAATTTATCCTTAGAGTCAGAAGTAAAGTATCTCTTCAGTCTCTTTTAGAAAATTACTTTGATGTAGATACCAAAAGTGAGCCATATTCCTGGAGAAGCTGTCCACTGGCGAGCTCCCATATACTGTGGATACTATTTTGTTGACAATGGATTTCTGTTCTGTTATAGAAAAAACAAAGCCCTATGTATAACTTCAGATTTTAACAACACAAAAAAAATATGTAGAAATAAACAATCATGGAGTCTATGTGAGTGGCTCCCCTTTCCCAGTACCTGTTCGGGACAACTGTCCTTTGTTTTTCTTTCAGAAAACTCGTTCTCAGTTAGATAGGTGCTTCAGAAACATTTTTAAAATGCAGATTCACATTCTGTATAATTCAGGATATTGTGGGATGCAGCCAAGGCATCAGATTTTTTTGGCTTGTTTTGCTTGATTTTAACCTCCTGTTTATTATATAAACTCCAAGAAACTAAGGAAGGACTGAGCTAGAGAGGAGGTACTCAGACCATCAACTTCAGTCATTTTTTTTACTCATCCAAGACCTGAAATTCTCCCTCTGTAGCTTCTGCTCGCAAGGCTTGCTCCCATCAAGATACTGCCCTATTTGAACCCTCCATATCTTTCCTCCTGAGGGCTGTTACAATTGCCCCCAGTGAGAGGCCTGCGTCCGTATTCATCTGTACAGTTAATTTTTCACTTTGCCACTAGAATCACGTTCCCATTTCCTAAAAACTTTTGCTTGTTCTTACCTGTCAAATAAATCCTTAAGCCCTTTGTCCAGACTTCTGAGCTTTCAGCAGTTTAGCTATGGCCTCTCTCTTCCCATCCTCATCCCTTTTGTTTAGTATACTTCCCTAGAGAATATATATGAAATGTTTTTTAGAATTTCTTAATTTATTTGGGGATAATTCTAACATAAATAAAATAACTTAGGTATAATATGCTATGTTTGTATGTGTGCCACATTCCTTGACTATGCTCATCTTGTTCCTAGAGTGCCAGCACTGCTCTTCAGAATCTGACTCATTTCACAAATGCATACCTCCTTCATGAAGTTTTTCTAAGTTTTTTTTTCCTTTCTCAGTACTCTTCTCCAAGTTAATTATTCTGTTTTCTTTATTCCAGTAACTTCTTTTTGCATTCCAGTTAGAGTTTCTTTCTACTTTGAAATATCACCATTTGTTTCCATGCCTCTTTCAGCCACTAGATTGATTGTAAGCTTTTATTAATTTCTTAATTCTCTGACATCACCAAGCATGATACTTGTTTGTAGTTGATATGAATATTTGCTTAATTGAACTAAGTTATTGGTACATAAGATTATCCTTGCTTGAATGGGCCAACAAAATTTTATCATTTTTCTAAATTTTTAATACATTTCTGCTGTTAGAAAGGTATTTATGGCCAGAAGGTCCTTAGAGATCATCTAATCTTCCTAATATTAAAAGATAAGAGACCTGAAGGCTAAGCAAAGTTAAGGTCCTATAAGTAAAATGGCCAAGAGTGTGTGTGCTCCGTTGCTACGTCATGTCTGACTCTCTGTGACCCCATGAACTGTAGCCTGCCAGGCTGCTCTGTCCATGGATTTTCCAGGCAAAAATACTGCTGTGGGTTGCCTTTCCTCTTCCAGGGGATTTTCCCAACCCAGGGATCAAACTTGTGTTTCCTGCATTGGCAAGCAGATTCTTTATTGCTGAGCCTCCTGGGAAAAGCTCCAGAATGGCCAAGACAGTTCTAAAGTTTAGGTTTTCTGACTACTAGACCAGTACTTTTTCTATTGTGTTATTTCATATGGAAACATGGTCATAAGAAATTGGTAAAATCTGTGTTATAATTTCTTGCACATATTCATAGATAGGTCTGTGTGGGTTCCAAATCATAACTATCTGACTTACAAACAATTTTAGGACACAGCTAGTTTGAGGGGAACAGAGTGAATGCATTTCTTCCTTTTTTTTCATCCTTTGTTTCCTCTTTTCCTTTTGTATTCATTCATTTATCTTTCAACAGGTATTTTTTGAACAGTTGTTATATGCCCTTAATTATCCTGAAAACTTGGAATAAAGAGGTGGACAGGGTAGAGCAAATCCCTCTCATTATGGTATTTTAGCAAGGAGAGCTTTGTCCTTAATCTCGCTGTTGACGAACAGTTACTCCGGTTCATCAGGTTCAATTTATGTGCTTTTGGGCTTGCCTCATGGCTCGGTAAAGAGTCTGCCTGCAATGCTGGAGACCCAGGTTCTATTCCTGGGCTGGTAAGATCCCCTGGAGAAGGAAATGGCACCCTACTCCAGTATTCTTTCCTGGAGGATCCCATGGACAGAGGAGTCTGGCGGGCTACAGTCCCCGGGCTCACAAGATAGCGACAGTTTGGCGACTGAGCCGCCACCACCAGGTGTCTCTTGTAGTGACTGTGTGCCCAGTCTTAATGACTGTTTTTTGTAACCTGTTCAAGCTGGGGTATGTATGTAAGGGGAATGCCAGTGAGCTTTTAAGGTGTTCATATGATGTGAGTGACAGGAGTCAGTTAAATACCTGAATTTGGAATTAGTTCAGTTCAGTCGCTCAGTCGTGTCCGACTCTGCGACCCCATGAATCGCAGCACGCCAGGCCTCCCGTCCATCACCAACTCACGGAGTTCACTCAGACTCACGTCCATCGAGTCAGTGAAGTGATGCCATCCAGCCATCTCATCCTCGGTCGTCCCCTTCTTCTCCTGCCCCCAGTCCCTCCCAGCATCAGAGTCTTTTCCAGTGAGTCCACTCTTCGCATGAGGTGGCCAAAGTACTGGAGTTTCAGCTTTAGCATCACTCCTTCCAAAGAAATCCCAGGGCTGATCTTCAGAATGGACTGGTTACAGTCCAAGGGACTCTCGAGAGTCTTCTCTAAAACCACAGTTCAAAAGCATCAATTCTTCGGCACTCAGCCTTCTTCACAGTCCAACTCTCACATCCATACATGACCACTGGAAAAACCATAGCCTTGACTAAAGCTATGGGACCTTTGTTGGCAAAGCAATGTTTCTGCTTTTTAATATGCTGTCTAGGTTGGTCATAACTTTTCTTCCAAGGAGTAAGCGTCTTTGAATTTCATGGCTGCAGTCACCATCTGCAGTGATTTTGGAGCCCCCCAAAATAAAGTCTGACACTGTTTCCACTGTTTCCCCATCTATTTCCGATGAAGTGGTGGGACCAGATGCCATGATCTTAGTTTTCTGAATGTTGAGCTTTAAACATCTTTTAAATACATCCTATGTCAGGAGGATCTAACAGTGATAATTTAGTTTTGATACTTAGTAAATGTCAACTTAAAATTTTTTTCTGTTTTTTTTTTTTTTAATTCCATTAACTTGTTTATATCCATTATATACCAACATTGCTCAGAGACTGGAGGTGTAGAAATGAGCAAGACTCAGTTCCTATTCTCAAGGAGGTTCCAAGTCTAGTGAGAGCAAGTAACAAGTATGGTATAACATGATGATAATGATAATAGCAGGCACTTGCATGGAGAAGGAAATGGCAACCCACTCCAGTGCTCTTGCCTGGAGAATCCCAGGGACGGAGGAGCCTGGTGGGCTGCCATCTATGGGGTCGCACAGAGTCAGACACGACTGAAGCAACTTCGCAGCAGCAGCACTTGCATAGTCCTGACTATGTTCCAAGATTTATCTAAGTGCTATCCATCTGTCAACTCATTTTGCCCTTAAAAAATGTGAGCAAAATATTATAGTTATCCTCATTTCATAAGTGAGGAAACTAAGGCACAGAGAGTTTAAGTAATACAGGTTACACAGCTAGTATTAAAAAGTTAAAGAGAGTGTGTTAACAGTTGATAGAGTGACGTAAGGGATGCCAGGGGAGCCAGAATAAAGGGCATGTAGTTCAGCCTGGGAGGCTTAGAGTGGCACACGAGTTAAATTTCCCCTGGTATATGAAATGGGGAAGTGATCTTTATGGTTTTCTGGAGTAGGCAAAAATGTCTGTCTAAAACTTCTCTCTTCAAATAGTATATTCCTTCTGAAAATTAAATTCACCTTGATTTTTATTTGTGTAGATATAGTAGATATACTTTTCGTGGGGGGAGAAATTTTAACATTTTGGTCTCCTGGCTAAAGCATAATTTGAATTAGAATTAAGTTGAGTTTATTTTTATTTAAGTTGATAATCACTTAACAGGAAAGATTTGATGTAATTTTAACATGATTTGGTTCAGATAAGCTCATCACAGATGCCAGTAGGCTGCTGCTTACAGGCTGAGTATTTGGAGAAAACTGGGTGCTATAGTTCATTCCCTCAATGTGGTGCACTCCTAGCAACTTTGCGTGACCAAAGGTCCTTCTTGTGTCTAGCAGCTGTGATTCTTTTTATCACTTCTGTGATTTACAGGACTGAAGACCACAACTCCAGGTCCAAGCCTTTCCCAAGCCTTCCCAGCCAATGAAAATTTAATGCCAGATGCCTCAGTGAATACTACAGCATATGTAGCTGACACAGAATCAGAACAAGCGGATACATGGTAAAGCTTCACTGATGATGAACTATTGTTATGATTCTATCAATAAATTAACAGTATGTTCAAGAAGTAAAGTCAGTGCCTGATCAAGTTGTTTCTTGGGAGACGAAGTATTTGGAGTGTGGGATGCCAGGGAAAATAATATTTGGGGACAGGGTTTAGCAAACTTTATAAAGTACTGGAAAATAATATTTTTGGCTCTATGAGCTATTGACCTCTGTCACAGCTACGCAGCTCTGCCACTTAGAATTAAAGCAGCCATAGACACATGTAAATGAATGAGTGTGGCTATACTCCAGTAAAACTGAATTTATAAAAACAAGTGGTCAGCCATGTTTGTCCTACAAGTTGTAGTTTGTCAACTCCTGAAATAGTTTTGTTTTTTTTTAAAGTTCCTTGAAAATGTACATAGAAAACTACAAAGAATAAGTTTTATTTGTAACTGTTGTTTTATGGTTCTCTAAAGAGGCTTTTTTAAAATTGTTTTTAAATTTTTTTGGAAAGCAGAGGTAGCTCCTAAGTATCCTATGGCATTTTTTTTACTAAAGACACTATTTTAAATCCATAATGAATTATTCATATTGAAAGATACTTATGGTAGCACTATCTTATACCATAACTACATTTTCACTGTACCTATGTTTTGTATTGAAACTGTGTTTAACTTTTAAAAGAGAAACTATTAATTTTTTGAAAGTTAATTGGATGACAACTCTGGTTTTTTTGTAAAATAAGAATGGCAAAAAAACCCATAAGAATAGCAAAGGTAACATATATTTAACCATACATTGTAGAGCTGTGTGTTTATGTGTGGGTTTAAAATATTTTTCTGTTAATCTAGAGTTCTATTCTAGGGACTGCCTTTTGGTTGGAATGTCACCATTTCAGTTCACTGAAAGTGACTGAAATACCACATTATATTTACTAATGGAATTGCTGCTTGTTCTTTTTCTGAATTTCTAGTTTTTATCATTTTTTTTCTTACATGCAAGTAATTTAAAAATTTTAAACAAAGCAAGAAACACTTAGGAATATGATGGTTTAATTTATAATAAGATACAGGATTATTATTTTATGTGTGTTTAGCAGTTTTTTTATAGAGCATGCCTGACAGTATGTGCTATAGGGGATGGAGAGAAGGATATCATCTATCTTCAGGGAGCTTTGATGTCAAAGGAGCTGCGTTCTTGAACAATATATTATAAAATATATTGAATAAACAGTTATTTCAAGACAACTATATTCTAAAGCTGTATTATATTAGTGCTACTTAAAGGACTTTGTTTCTGGATGAAAATTGCTGTAAATTTGATTGTTTACCATACATTCTTTTCTTTTGCTGCAGTATGGATTTGAGTGAAAGACCAAAAGAAATAAAAATATTCGGAATGGAACCAAAACGTCGAATACTTTCACAAGAAACGTCCACTGTGAAGAAACCCCACAAAACAAGCTCTAATAATAATATAGTGTCAGATACACTGGTGAGGGTGAAAGTCCCAAACTATCAGCTTTCACCGACTAAATTCCCACATGTAAATAAAAGTAGAGGTTGGCCTTCTCAGCATCAGCAAACCAACTCCATCAAAGACTATTTTCAGCCGCTTACCTCTCCCAAAAAAAGGTATAATTTTTAATAGTAGTGCTTTGTGCCTCTAAGAATATTAATACTTGCTTTATGATTGTAAATTGGCACTGAGTTCATAGTCTGTGTAAGTGTGCTGTGCAGTATTTCTGTGTAGAAAGCTGTGGCCCTTTGAGCTTATTCCCTCTCAGAAATGTCCACATTGCCTTCTTACCTGAGTTCATTTCTGCTGCTGCTGTTCAGCTGCTCAGTGGTGTCCAACTCTTTGCAACCCCATGGACTGCAGCTTGCCAGGCTTCCCTGTCCTTCACCATCTCCTGGAGTTTGCTCAAACTCATGTCCATTGAGTCAGTGATGCCATCCAACCGTCTCATCCTCTGTCATCCCCTTCTCCTACCTTCAGTCCTTCCCAGCATCAGGGTCTTTACTAATGAGTTGGCTCTTTGCATCAGGTGGCCAAAGTATTAGAGCTTCAGCTTCAGCATCAGTCCTTCTAATGAATAATCAGTATTGATTTCCTTTAATTAACTGGTTGATCTCCTTGCAGTCCAAGGGAGTCTCAAGAGTCACTAAGTTCATTAGATAGATTTCCTCTCATTTTTTCCCTTCTGCTGTTTCCTTTGCTGAGAAGCTTTCCCATACCTGAGTTTTTTTGACCTACCTGTTTCCATTGGTTAGGTCTCTCATTTCCTCTAGGACCATGCTTCATCATTTATTCTTAATTTCTAGCACCTTTAGTATCTTCTTCTAGGTCCTTTTCTTCTATATTCAAAGACTATCTCATTTTTAGTTTTTAAAACCTTCCCTTGAGTTGATTGCTTCCTGAAGCTACTGCTGTTTATCTTTTAAATTCACTGTTAAATTTATAAGAGGACATTATTGTTCCCATTTCTGTATGAAATATTTTGTAACTAACAGTGTTTCATCACAATCTGACATCCTTGAAAGTAATCACTGACACGCTTCACACCTCTAGTGGCCTTTTGGTAACACTCAGCTCTTCATCCTTTGTTCTACCTGTGATTTCGTCTTGCTTTTTTGTGGTAGTGTCCCAGGTTTTTTTTTTTGCCTCTCTGACTTTGCTCCCATTGAGGACTTCTTTTCTTCCTACTATGTATGTTTCATTTCAGGTTATAAGTGGTCAGTATATTTGGTCCTGACTTAGTAGTATATCACTCCTACTTTTCCACAGAAATCTGCTTTTTTCCCTAATCATAAGTGTAAAACTTTTTCACCCCGTCATTGCACTGTATATGTAATTTTGTTAGCAGTTTACTGTGTCAACATCTTTGACCCTTTCTGCTCTGCCTTCCCAAAACAGTGGTGCTGATTCTTATTTTAATTGTCTTATAATTATCTCTTTTTCCATCTGTTTGTGTTGCTATCTTTCAAATTAAAACTCTAATTATTTGAATTATTACAAAAACCTCTTGGTTGGTTTATCCGGACCCCGACATTAGTTTAGATTCATTAAGGTATCACTCTTAACTGTTCCAGTTCAACATGCATATTGTAAACTTGAGCGCAGAAGCCCAGTTTGTGTGTCCTCTGTGGGCCTCAGTACCATTTAGATGAGCTAAGTATTCAGCACTTACTGAGCGAATGATACAGTATTATATAGAATATACTTAGTCATATATTCACATATATAGTCTTACACTATATTCTGAATTTAGCCACTTCAACTTGAATCCAGCTCATGAACTGGACAGGTTTTAGTCCCAGGGTAGATTTTCCTTGCTCACAAGTTCCCTGCATTACAGAGTAAGCTGTTTTTTTCCTGCCAAGTCTTTTGTATTTTATATTCTTCTACCTTTTCCATCACCCTGATTAATCAACTATTGCAACTTTTAAAAAAGAAGATAAACATCTCTCTATTATTTAAGCTGTGGGATTGATCAGTCCTGTCAATCAAGTGTGTATGAATTATGTACTCTTTTCAGATGTCTACTTTTTTATTTCTGGTGAGATAGTTAATCATTAAAACCAGGAATATTGTCAATTAAATGAAGAAGGGGTGAATATTGCCAGACTAAAAAATTACTTAGCTGTGCTCATTTTCTGTTTTTGTTTTCTTCTCTCCTTTTTTGAACCCAAGGGAAAGGGATGAAGAAAATCAAGAAATGTCTTTATCCAAATCAGCAAGAATGGAAATGTCTTGTTCTCTTTTAGAACAAACACAACCAACCACATCCTCAATAAGGAAAAATAAGGATGAGCACCTATCTCAGAATTTGCTTGTGGAAAAAAACCCAGATAATTCATATGCAGATACCAATTTAAAACCTACTGTGAAAAATTATGCCAATAAGTCTGTTTTTACAGAAAAACTAAAATCAGAAAAAAGAAAAGAGATTGATGATTTAGCCATAGAAGAAGAAGTATTGGAACAGTTATTCAAGGATACAGAATTAGAGTTAAAAAGCAAAGTGAAAGTTCAAAAACAAGAGGAACATATCGATGTTCGAAAAAGGCCACGATTAGATACAGAAACAAATGTCACTTTTAATGATGAAACAATACCAGAAAGGAACAAAATATCTGTAAGTAACATTATTTATTGAGAAGTATTGCAAATAGGAACTTGGAATGTTAGAAAGTACTTTAGGTATTTGTATTGACAGTCTGAGCAGTACTCCTGTTTATTTGGGGGAAAAAATTAGAATCTTCTATATCCCTTATGAAGTATAATAGTTTGTTGGTTGATAAATAATAAAAATACATTGATTCTTTGACTATTGATAATAGATGACAACAGCTAAAATTGTTATTCATGGTTGTTTTAATAGATTTCCAGGCTGTACTGTTTTATTACATCAGACATTTGGCCATGATGTTAAGTATAGGAGATGCTTTAATAAACAGGCACTGAAAGATGAAGAAAGTTAGCAAAACAAAGTATCTACTTAAATAAATTTTTAAGATAGAGCATGTGTAACATCATTAGAGATTTTTAATTTTTATTTTTATCTTTAATGTTCCATCCTCTTTTCATGAATATTGGTAATTTGTTTTATTCACTTTGTTCTAAGACAACAAAGATTATTTTTTAGATTATTTCATATTTTATGCATTATTAAGTAGCCTACTATTTGTAGATTAGTTACCGTATTAGGTGAGAGCACAGATGCAACGATGTGATAAGCATTTGTTGAGAATCTAAAGATTAAGATTACTGGGTAGTGCAGTGGTAAAGAATCTGCCTGCCAAATGCAGGAGGTGCGGATTTGATCCCTGGCTGGGGAACATCCTCTAGAGTAGGAAATGACAACCTACTCCAGTATTCTTGCCTAGAAAGTCCCATGGACAGAGGAGCCTGGTGGGCTACAGTTCATGGGGTTGCAGAGTCAGACACGAGTGAGATGAGAACCTAGTCCGTATCAAGCACTATATAAATCTATAACTATTATTGAAGAATCAGAATATATGTTCTATTTAGCCTATACCCTGGAGAAGAGAATGGCCACCCACTCCAGTATTCTGGCCTGGAGAATTCTGTGGACTGTATAGTACCTGGGGTCACAAAGAGTTGGACACGACTGAGCGACTTTCACTTCACTTAGCCTATACACTGGTATCTTCATATGAAGGGAAAAGTCCTCATTGTTCATTACTTCTTATGAGTGAAAACTTAATGCCCTCTTTGGACCAGTGCATCAGAATCACCTGGTGAGCTTTTAAAAATAAGGATTCCCAGACCAAAGGCCCAGAGATCTGGATTCAGCATGTCCAGTTTTCTTTCCAGAAAAAATTCCTGCATTGTGTTAGTTAAGAATTCCTTTGCTGTCTTTAAAAATTCTAAGGTCAGTGGCTTAAATAAGATAGGGTTTTTTTTTTTTTCCTATAGAAGATGCCCAGAGGTAGGTAACTAACCAAAGCTGCTTTGTGGTTGCTGGTATTAATTTCCTAGGTGTCTGTCTTTCTGCTCCATGAGATGGCACCTCTGGCCATCAGGTCAGTTTGCCTGGGAGGAAGAAGAAGGTGGAAAGGAAACAGGGTAACGGGCTTTCCGCTTGAGTCCATTCTAAGGAGCTTTCTCAGAAGCCCCACTTGACGACTTTGGTTGTTGGCCAGGATTTAGTTATGGTCTTTGCCAACCCCAGCGCTAACCCTCAATCTCCAAGAGGGTCTAGGAAATGCTTTAAACTTAGTACATCACTTAGGACAACACTGTCCCTTAATTAATATAAAAGTTATATTAATAAGGGAGAAAGAGAATGGATACTGAGATATCTGTTAGCAAGATTGAGAACTTCAGAGACAGACAAGCCCTTTATTATCAAAGTTTTAAGATTAGTTGTCACGTTACAGAAAAGATTAATTGAACCAAGAGGTTTATATATCCTATAAGTCACTTCTGTAGCAATTTCCATTGTAGTGGAGAATTAGATAAGTTGACTTAATATGGCATTTGATGAAATCCAAGGGATGATGTCCTAAATTTAATAAATTTATATCCCTTTATAAAGATGTCTTTTTTCTTAAATTCTTTTGCAGATGGGTCCACCACTCAGCAGTACCACAGCTCTGTCTGACAGAGTTGTAGTTTTACTCACAGAATACTTGGGTCAATCCTGTCTGCTAATTCCTATGACCTGCTTTGACCACACATTATCCCAGGGCTCATGTTACCCAGGGAACTGGGCATTAGGGCCCAGAGTGGGAGAGACAAGAAGTGAGCACCATATACCCTCCAGTGGTATGAGAACCATTAAACAGTATTTTTGGGACCTGGAAGGACCTTTCATTTAATGCCAAGGTTTATATGCTGTATAATGATACCAGGGGATGTAATTACTTTATTTTGCTCTGTGATTCTACAGCATAATTTCCTTTGTCTTTTTTTTTTTTTTTTTAAGAATTCATGACATGAATAAAAACATGGTACAACATAAATACGTTGTAGCATACTTTTGGAGAATGAGTAGCAACTTGATTGTGATGTGCTTCTGGAAATACTAAAGTCAAATCACTATATTTACAGTTTTTTAGTAAGAACCTTGTTAACAAAAGTATTTTTGCTTTCAATATAAGATAATTTTTAAAAACTTTTTTGAAAAAGGAAATCCAGGCGAGAATACTAGAATGGGTTGCCATTTTTTTCTCCAGGGGATCGTCCCAACCCAGGAGTTGAACCTGCAGCTTCTGCCACATCTCCTGCATTGCAGGCAGGTTCTTCACCACCAAGCCACCAGGGAAGCTCAAGAAGGCAAAATTATGATACTTTTCTCTGGCATTGGATTCCTTAGTTGTATATCAGAAGGACATTTCTAAAATACATTGATATTAGAACTATCATTTTTCTGTTTGGGGATTAAATATGGATTCTAGCATGTCTGTAAGATTTCCTATAAGCTAAAATAGAAAGCTATTGGCTAGACACCCCTGTTAGGGGTTTATCCTTATGTGAATGACAGCTGTGCCAATCTTGGCTTTGCTTTCAGTTCTTCAGTCTTCATAAAATGCCAACATGACTCCACATCCTTGTTAGCATTCCTCCTAACAGCACCCGCTGTCTACAGAAATCTCTTCTTCACCTCTTTTCTACCCTTCTATTTTGAATTAAGGTTTCCTCTTCTCTTTTGGTATGCTTAATCACTCAATCGTGTCTGACTCTTTGTGACACCCTAAACTGCAGCCCACAAGGCTCCTCTGTCCATGGGGATTCTTCAGGCAAGAATACTGGAGTGGGTTGCCATGCCCTCCTCCTCCAGGGGACCTTCCCAACCCAGGGATCAAACCTAGGTCTCCCATATTGCAGGCGGATTCTTTACTGTCTGAGCCATCAGCGAAGCCTGTAGTATCTTTGAAAGCCCGGCAGTTACGCCTGTCATTTCCTGGATACCATCACATTGTCTTCAGCAACGTACACTGAGTTAGTACTGTACACACTGAACCGGTTTGGAAACTGACGTAGGAGTTGTGTGACTTGCCAAGCTGGCTTATCTAGGTTTTGACAACTAGGACAGAAATCCTTGGTTCACCCTATTCTTTCTGCTTTTCCCTTTGTCAGCTTTCTCAGAATGTCATTCATTCATTCTAGACATTGGACATGCTAACATGAAAAGCAGTCTGAGAGGATAAGTTTGATAGAACTTTAGGAGGTAGTCTCTAGGACGTGGTGATTGACTTAATAAGAGAAATGAGGAGAGAGGAAAAAGTATTGGAAAATTCCCAAGCGTATAGTCTGAGGCTCTGGGTATGGTTTTATAGTGTGATCCTCTGAGATAGGAAATAGAAACTTGCTCCAGGGGATGAGCAAGTTTGAGGGAGTAAGACAGAATGGGGAAAAAAAGGTAGAGGGTTAAAATGTGATTGTGGTAACAACTTATAGTGGGTGATGTATGTGAAAATAATTAAAGGGTATGTGGTAGCCTTGGCATAGACATTTTTAATCTTACTACTGATAAATAACATTAATTCTTTAGTCTCTAAGCAAGCTCAGAGTACATTTTGCTTTTTCTTTCCAACTAATTATTAACATTTTTCTGCATTTTTATTACTGAATCATTGAAAATTTGATATAAAATGATATGTTCCCCTATTGTATCCAAAGGGATTGTAGTGTTTATTGAAAGTATTAGAAAGCTATCTGTGTAATGTACTTTTATCTAGTATGTGAGCTGGATATATGAATATGAAGGATAGTATGATTTTATGCAAGGCAGTCTCCATTTTTTTATAGATAAATACCTTCAACAATTAAAATAACTCTTCCTGGATTAAGGATATTTAACATTCAATTCTAAATAAATTTAGATAGACTTCCTTAAAAATTTGTTTTTATTTTTAACTATAAAAGTAATATACAATCATGTAGAAATATGAAAAATAAAAGTATAATAATTTATTGATAATTCTATCTTCTGTAGATAACTACAGTTAATATTTTGGCATTTTCTTTTTTAAATCTTATTTTTGAAATTGGACTCAAATGTTAATGCAATTTTATAGCCATTGTATTTCCTTTATATTATGATCATTTCTCATATTATACTCTTTGTATAACTTACATGAACTTAGATGGCTTCTAGTTCTTTACTCTTATAACTCATCCTATAGTCTTTTTCTAAATATATTTCTATTCTCATCTCATAGTTTCTCTAGGAAAGATACTTGAAAACCATAGATCAAGAACATGGATAATCTCTAAGGTTTTCAGAAAGGTTCCATCTTGTAATTCTTATTAACAATATTTTTTATTTCTTTAGCAAGAAAATGAAATTGAGAAGAAGTGTGAGCTCAAGAAAGAATCACTCTGGTCAACTAAAGAACTATCTGTGAGGAATTTTTTAATTTTATAAAGATTCGACTTATATTGACTGTCGTTGATTTTTTTACGAGTCTTCGTTCTTAGAATTAAAACTGATTCTGTTTCTATAATTTTGGTCTATTTCATAATTATACTTCCTCTGGAAATGGACAGATCATATTATAAACATGGTATAGCAAAAAGAATGTGGAGAAAGCCTGAGTGTAATTCTCTGCCCTCTACTCCATAGATATGAGACCTTTAATAGGTCATTTTCACGTTTACGAACTTCCAGTTTTTTGTTTATAAAAACACTTGATATTTCTACAGTAGCGTTGTTGTTTATATAAAATAGAGTAATGGATATGAAATATTTGTAAACTCTAGAACAAACTATAAAAATATTAGGCTATTGTTATTTTATTAGAGTTCCTGATTACATTCTATCACTGTCACATGAACCTTTTCTTTTGATTTTTCTGTTTTTTCATCTCTCCTTGACTGTCTTTATCTTAGTCCTGTTAGCAGCTTGCAAATGGATATATAGTTAAGCAGTTTAAAAAACTAAGATGGTCAGCCTTGGGCAGCTGTAAGAACGTGCACATGTAGGTACTTAGTTAATAGTAAATGACATAAAGAATCTCTTTCAGCAACAAAAAGGGATCTTCACACTGATTAAATAACTGTTAATCTGGAATTTAAAAAGTGGCTTTCAGTTAATGAGGTGGTGTGCCCAGAATTAGTGGTTGTGTTTTTTGAGGTGTCCAAACTAATAAAAAACATACATTATTGAAAATCAAGAAAACTTAAGTATAGTACAGCTAACTTATAGCATTGATTATATAATAATCTCAGTGTATCGTTTTGATGAAAAGGAGCAAACTGTTTCTTGCCAAGAAAATACATACAAGAAGATGAATTGTTGGTGGGATGACTTTTACTAGAGGACGCCGTTAAGTTCAGACACTTCATGGCTTTTTAGTCTTCTGTCATACACGAGTATGTTACAAATGCTTTTGCAGTTAGAGTCAGCAATACTACTTGAGTAACTTTCTGGTTTTGAAATAGATAAGATTTGATTTCAAGTACAAAGTTCAGATGTTAGAAATAAACCTTTTTTTAATTTTACTGTTTTTTTCAGATATTTGAACTTTTTTCTAGAGTTCTTTAAGTGACAAGTAATTTTCCTTTTCCTTCTTATTTTATCCATCTTAACGGTGTTTAAGAACAATGGTGAACTTCAGGATGGTGATGAGATGCTTCCAAAGAAAGTGTTACTGACTGAATTTCGATCACTGGTGGTTTGTAATTCCACCTCCAGAAATGCATCCAGCGTGAATAATGATTATGGTGAACTAAAGAATTTCAAGAAATTCAAAAAGGTATGTATTCCTTTAAAATGCAACAAGAGTGCAGTGTTTGAAATGTTTTTAGAAAGATACTAAATAGTAATAAAAGCGGTTAATGTTGAAAACTGATGCTATTTATTCTGCTTAAAACAGTTAAAAGTTGCTCTAGTAAGTACCTACCTTGCCACTTAATATATAAAACTTTATTAAGGTTGAACTCTTTAAAGGATGCTGTTTACCCATTTTTTTTCTACCTTATGCAGCAGGCTTTTGGCTAGGGTCCTCCTAGTTCTTTTTCTTTCTTTCTTGTTTTGGTCATCTTTTGGTTGCTCAATGCAGCTTACAGGACCTTAGTATCCAACTAAGAATCAAACCTGTGTCCTCAGCAATGAAAGCATGGAGTGCTGAAAGAATATTTCTCATCCTATCTTGTATTCTTTTTGCTGTCTATTCTAGGGTGTTTGTTTCTTGCTCCATACTACTGTTGACCTGCTAGGTTTTGTTTATACATTTGATCAGAATATAGTAATTTTTTCAAAAGTGATTTCTGTGAAAGACTGCTTTTCTCTAGAACATGGTCTGTATGATTTTTGCTGTGACTACAGGGTGTTGTAGCTTTTTCCTCTCAAATGTGAGCTACTATTAACATTAGTTTTCTGTCTATGACTTTAGGGCCATTTAGAGTATTATAATATTACTAAAGTATTCTGAACGTCATTTCACAGGAAGAATCTCTTCTACTTAGAGTGGACAATGGGAAATATCTCCCGCTTATTTTCCACCCCACATGAATAGCATAGGGGCATTTGCGTTCAATATCATATTCCACAATCTCATTAAATTAAAATACAAAAGACATACTGAATTTTTTAATTAATGAGGTTAACCACATAAAAAGCAATATAATATTCACTGCTGGCACAGGAGTGGTGAAAGTATAAAGTAGTACAAACTTCTGGAAAATAGTTTGGAAAAATTTAAAACCCTTAGAAATACTAATATCCTTGGCCATGGAAATTGTTTGAGAGTAAAAGAAATTAAATTTTTATACTAAAAGAAGTTTAACGGGATTGCCTCTAATGAAAGGATTTGTCTGAATTTTTCTCTATATACTTAATGAAAAGACTCAATTTCCTCCCCCTTTCACTCATTTTCATTTATGGGATATAAATATGTTTAGTACTTATATGTGATTTACAGTCTTTGTGTTTTGAAGGTTTTTTGTTTTTTAAAAAACATGATTGTCTTAATTTTTTAGTGCATTTTACAGGATTTACTGTTTTGCAGGTCACATTTCCTGGAGCAGGAAAACTTCCACACATCATTGGAGGATCAGATCTAATAGCTCATCACGCTCGAAAGAATACAGAATTAGAAGAGTGGCTGAGGCAGGAAATGGAGGTTAGTAGGAACCCAGACTCAGTAACTTGTTTGATTATTTGATCCCTTGTGATTTCCTTAGAGCAAATTCTTCTTAAAAACCAAACTTAAAATAAGTGACCTAAGGTTATTCATTCAGAAAAATTCCTGAGTTACAGACCATTAAGATTAATTTGCACCTTTCCATAACACTTCTTTAAGGGACTTCTAAATTTACTGATCATATGTGCAACTAATTTGCTGCCTACGCCTCAGGAACCCAAACCTCAGTTATAAAATTGCTCTTTTGGGAAAATATGAACAGCTATACAGCTCTCCATGTTGTGGAGATGGTTTCCCAAAACTCACTGTTTTACAGATAAGCAGCTGCATGTGTTTATAAACTCTAATGAGTACTCAGAGAATACAAAAATATGCGTCCTTTCTTTCTGGGTGTTGTGAGTCCCTATATTCTTTTTTTCTAATATAAATTTATTTATTTTAATTGGAGGCTAATTACTTTACAAGATTGTATTGGTTTTGCCATACATTGACATGAATCTGCCACGTGTGTACATGTGTTCCCCATCCTGGAACCCCCTCCCACCTCCTTCCCCATCCCATCCCTCTGGGTCATCCCAGTGCACCAGCCCCGAGCATCCTGTATCATGCATCGAACCTGGATTGGCGATTTGTTTCACATATGATAATATACATGTTTCAATGCCGTTCTCCCAAATCATCCCACCCTCACCCTCTCCCACAGAGTCCAAAAGACTGTTCTATACATCTGTGTCTCTTTTGCTGTCTTGCATACAGGGTTATCATTACCATCTTTCTAAATTCCATATATATGCACCCTATATTCTTTTTTTCTAATATAAATTTATTTATTTTAATTGGAGGCTAATTACTTTACAAGATTGTATTGGTTTTGCCATACATTGACATGAATCTGCCACGTGTGTACATGTGTTCCCCATCCTGGAACCCCCTCCCACCTCCTTCCCCATCCCATCCCTCTGGGTCATCCCAGTGCACCAGCCCCGAGCATCCTGTATCATGCATCGAACCTGGATTGGCGATTTGTTTCACATATGATAATATACATGTTTCAATGCCGTTCTCCCAAATCATCCCACCCTCACCCTCTCCCACAGAGTCCAAAAGACTGTTCTATACATCTGTGTCTCTTTTGCTGTCTTGCATACAGGGTTATCATTACCATCTTTCTAAATTCCATATATATGCATTAGTATACTGTCTTGGTGTTTTTCTTTCTGGCTTACTTTGCTCTGTATAATAGGTTCCAGTTTCATCCACCTCATTAGAACTGATTCAAATATATATTTTTTTAATGGCTGAGTAATACTCCATTGTGTATATGCACCACAGCTTTCTTATCCATTCATCTGTTGATAGACATCCAGGACATGTTGATGTCCTGGCTATTATAAACAGATCTGTGATGAACATTGGGGTACACGTGTCTCTTTTAATTCTGGTTTCCTCGGTGTGTATGCTCAGCAGTGGGTATTTGTATTTCCGCACCCCTACCTCATGCCAGGGCCCTTTTCCCCCTTTTTAGGTGACTTGCATGTCTACCATATTCCTTCTCAGGTCTGAAAGTCAGTAACAATCAGAATATATCTCAGTATTGATCATTCTTCCTTCTTTTTTCCTGCAACACAGTATGCAATTTTGATTTGTAGATAGAGTTCTTTTTTATTTCAAGGAACTTTTCTATTACCTCCTTAAAGATATTTTTATATTTGCTGGGATTGCTACACTTAAGACATTACGCTCCTTTATTAAATCATCTTTCTGCTTCACATCCATTATTCTACATTCATTGTTGTTTTCTTTAAGCTCTTTCACTATATCAGAAATTAAAATTTCAGTTTTATCTGTTCTATTCCTCACTAGCTGTGTTATATGATCTTGACTTCATTATATCTAATTAGAAAAAATTAAAATCCTGAAAACCCATTTAAACATTATTATTATTATTCCTCTGTCCTCCTATGCAGAATGGGAACAAAAATAGTACCTCCATTTCACAGGCTTTTAGTGAGAATTACAGAAGATATTACTTAATACAACATTTATAATAGTGGAAACCATGTTAGCTGTTTCTCATTTCTTAATTCTGAAATGGTGTCATTATAGTTTCAGTTTGTTTACTTAACATTCATTCCCATTTCATTTCATTGTGTTTTTCCTGTCATTTAACTTTTTTGTTATTTTATTGCTTTCATGTTCTTATTAATTTTATGTATCTTTTATTTATGGGTTATTATTTCTTGCAGACCAGGTTCTTTAACTGTCTTTGGCATGTTCTGTTCTAGTCTCCCTCCCCCCGACCCCCACCAATCTGGAAATGGAGTGGCTTTGCTGTTTTCTTTAATTTTACGGCTATTAAAAGTCCTGTCCAGATATTGTTTGCCGTGTGACACGGCGTGTGACGTCTTATGCAGGGATTACGTTCTAAAACCAGTTTGGGGCTTCCCTGGTGGCTCAGTGGTAGAGAATTCGCCTGCCAGTGCGGGAGACGGGTTCGATCCCTGATGTGGGGAGATCCCACATACTGCCAAGCAGCTAAGCCGGTGAGCCACAAGTCCTGAGTCCGTGCTCTGGAGCCTCGGAGCCACAGCTCCTGAGCCCACACCCCCTAAGGCCCGTGCTCCACAACGGGAGAAGCCCCCACTTGCTGCAGCTAGAGAAAAGCCTGCATAGCAGTGAAGACCCCGCACAGGCAAAAATAAATAAACAAAATTCTTTAAAAAGGAAGCAGTTTGAGGCAGAAAATCACTCCTACCCTAGTGCATCCATACTTGTCAGTATGGCAACGTATCAGTCAAAGGCACGTAGCATGGCCCATCTACTTGCTGTTGCCTGAAAACACTGAATTGGCGTGGGGTGGTGGGGTGGTCAGGTAAAGCTATGTGCTGCTCTTTCTGGGAATGGAATTAAATATGTACCAGGGAGTGTCTCTCATCCCAGAAGAGAATAACCTAGTGTTTCCGGTTATTTGCCTGATCTGTCAGGGATGCCTGGAGCCTGTGTCTTTGGTCAGTGTCAGTCTCACTTACGCACCTCTCCGTGCTGTTAGTCGCCCCCAGCAGTCCACCAGGAGTTGTTTTCTCTTTCCTGCTCAGACTGCTCTTTCCCAGATTTGTAGTATCAGTAAGAATTCTCAGGTTTAGACAGTTCTGTAGCACCTTTTAATGGGCGGGAGGAGTGTTAGGGATCAGTTGCATTCATCTTTGGGTTCTTTGCACGGCCACGATTTTGAAGTCTACATCTTGCTGCTGCTGCTGCGGCTAAGTCGTTTCAGTCGTCTCCGACTCTGTGTGACCCCATAGACGGCAGCCCACCAGGCTCCCCCGTCCCTGGGATTCTTCAGGCAAGAACACTGGAGTGGGTTGTCATTTCCTTCTCCAATGCATGAAAGTGAAAAGTGAAGAAGTCGCTCAGTCGTGTCCGACTCTTAGCGACCCCATGGACTGCAGCCCGCCAGGCTCCTCCGTCCGTGGGATTTTCCAGGCAAGAGCACTGGAGTGCCGTGCCATTGCTACATCTTGATTAGTTTATAACTGGCGCGTGTTATTTGTTCTTGGATGGGGTGAAGCTGAGAGAATGATGGTGCAGCTGCTGACTTGTTTCTTTTATTTCATCAGCATTAGTAGAGAGACTGTGTTCCAGATTTATTCTGCCAAATCTCCTTTTTGCTCTAGAGCAGTTTCAGGCACTCTGAGTAGAGCTTGCTCTCTAAGGTGATCGAGCTGACTTTGCTCTTCTGCTACAGCTCCTGTACACTTGTGCTGCTCTCTTGCTGTCTCATTTCCCGTGCTCGCTCTAGCTACTCTTCTGTGTTCCCTGCCTTGTTTTTTTAAGTCCTTCTTTCTCTTCTTTTACTGCAGACCAGTCTTAGTTTCACAGTCACTTAGTTCCCATACTCTCTTTGAATATGGGATATTTTCATTCTGTGCATTAAACATAATAATTCTTTGAATTCTACCCAACCTGATTTGGATTTTGAAAGACCATGATATGTAGTTCTCCCAAGCCACTGAAAAATGCCAGTAATAGGAATGCCATAATATTTCTGTTTTTTAACACTGTTTTACTTAATAATTTTACTGAGATATACAAGATAAAGTTGATTTTTCTTTTTTAATTAATTTATTTTAATTAGAGGATAATTACAATATTATGATGGTTTTTGCCATACATCCGCATGAATCGGCCATAGGTATACACGTCACCCGCATCGTAAACCCCCTTCCCACCTCCCTTCCTGCCCTGTCCCTCTAGGTTGTCCCAGAGCACTGACTTTGGGCACCCTGCTTCATGCGTGGAACTTGCACTGGTCATCTCTTTTACACATGGTAACGTACATGTTTCAATGCTTCTCTTTCACATCATCCCACCCTTGCCTTCTCCCACTGAGTCCAAAAGTGTTCTTTACATCTGTGTCTTCTTTGCTGCCCTGCATGTAGGATCTTGTAAATTCCATATATAGAAGTTAATATACAGTATTTGTCTTTCTCTTTCTGACTTACTTCACTCTATAATAGGTTCCAGGGTCATCCGTCTCTTTAGAACTGACTCAAATGCATTCCTTTTTATAGCTGAGTAATATTCCACTGTGTGTATGTACCACAACTTCCTTACCCATTCATCTGTCAGTGGACATCTAGGTTGGTTCCATCTCCTAATTATTATAAATAATACAGCAATGAACATTTGGGTTCATGTGTCTCTTCCAATTCTGGTTTCCATCAGGTATATGCCCAGCAGTGGGATTGCTGGATTGTATGGCATTTCTATTCAGTTTTTTAAGGAATCTCCACACTTCTTCATAGTGGCTGTATCAGTTTGCATTCCCACCAACAGTATAAAATGATTCCCTTTTCTCCACACCCTCTCCAGCATTTATTGTTTGTAGACTTTTTGATGATAGGCATTCTGACCAGTGTGACATGATACCTCATTGTAGTTTAGATTTTCATTTCTCTAATAATGAGTGATATTGAGCATCTTTTCACGTGTTTATTAGCCATCTGTATGTCTTCTTTGGAGAAATAGCTGTTTAGGTCTTTTGCCTACTTTTTGATTAGGTTGTTTTTCTGGTAGTGAGCTGTATGAGCTGCTTGTACATTCTGGAGATTAATTCTTTGTCAGTTGTTTCATTTGCTATTATTTTCCCCTTTTCTGAGGGCTGTCTTTTCACTTTGCTTATAGTTTTCTTCATTGTGCAAAAGCTTTTATGTAGGTCCCATTTGCTTATTTTAGTTTTTATTTCCGTTACTCTAGGAAATGGGTCATAGAGGATGTTGCTGTGGTTTATGTCAGAGAGTATTCTGCATGGTTTCTGGTCTTACCCTTACGTCTTTAATCCGTTTGAGTCTATTTTTGTGTGTTAGAAAGTGTTCTAGTTTCATTCTTTTACGTAGTTCACCAGTTTTCCCATCACCACTTGTTGAAGAGACTGTCTTTTCTCTATTATTTTTCCCTCCTTTGTCAAAGATAAGGTGTCCACAGGTTTGTGGATTTATCTCTGGACTTTCCGTTTTGTTCCAGTAATCTATATTTCTGTCTTTGTACTAATACTATTCTGTCTTGATGGCTGTAGCTTTGTAGTGTAGTCTGAAGTCAGGACAGTTGATTCCTCCAGTTGTGTTCCTCTTTCTCAGGATTGCTTTGGCTATCCAGAGTCTTTTGTGTTTCCATACAAATTGTGAAACTATTTGTTCTAGTTCTGTGAAAAATACTGTTGGTTGTTTGATAGGGATTGCATTGAATGGATAATTGCTTTGGGTAATACTCGTTTTGGTATTTAGGTATACTCATTTTCACAGTATAGATTTTTACAATCCAAGAGCATGGTATATTTCTCCATCTATTTGTATCTTCCATTTGTGTTCCGCTCTACTTATTAGACAATGTAAAAAGATGTAATTTCATTTTGACATTTCATTTTATAAATAGGAAATCATTCTGGTAAGTTTGAATCCTGCAAGTATAAGCTGGTGCTCGTATTCAAGTAGACCTGGTCAATCCCAGTTCTTCCATATGACAGTTTTCTGATTTTTTTTAACCTGAGTCTCTGTTCCATATTGGTTAAACTTGAGAAAATAGTGTAAAATAGTGATGAAGTTATATGAAGATTAAGTGAGTTTTTCTTAGAAACAGTTTTAAATAGTATCTAGAAATACATAAATGTAAATTATTTATAGTAAATAAACAGTATCTGCATTCAGTGAACTTACACTTCTTTAGTGGAGACATGATACAAGTAATTATAACAGGCAGAAATTGATAAGAATCTAAGAGGCACATAGCTAAAGTTTTGTGGGAGTTCTTCATATCAGACTTGTTTTTATTGTTTTTAAGTTATTTATTTTGTATTGGGGTATAGCTGGTTAACGATGTTGTGACAGTTCCAGGTAAACTGTGAAGGGGCTCAGGCCCGAGACCCTTCACTTGCGTGTATCCGTCCCCTCCCATCCAGGCTGCCGCAGCACACTGAGCAGAGTTCCCTGCATGGTACAGTAGGTCCCTGTTGGTTATACATTCCAATCATGGCAGTGTCAGACTTATTTTTAAATAAAGAGACTCAGAAAGCCGTTGTTAAAGAAGTGAAGAACATGTTCCTTGACACATAGGAGGCAGTAAATAATTATTGAGCAAATGCACCTTGAAAGATGGTCAGCTTTGGAAAGAGGAGGAAAAGGAAGTAATTTCTAGATAGAGGAAGAAACATGAACAAAAGCAGAGAGAGGCCAGTATGTTTGTTGGGAGATGTGTGTGGTGTTTTGTCTTTGTGTGATTCAGTTTATCTGGCTTTATAGGATTCATGAAGAAGAGGGTGAGAAGTGATTGAGCAATTAGAATGGAGCCAGGTCATGAAGAACCTTTCCCATTTAGGGGTCGTCAGACTCAAGAGTGTGTGTTTTCTTTGGTAGGTTGGGGAAGTCATTGAAGGGTTTTGAATGGCACACGATAAGATCACAGCTGGACTTGAGGAAGGGTGCATGCAGCTCAGGGTATTTCCGGTCCTAAGTCTCAAAGGTGCTTTAGGGGTTTGGTGAGTTTGTGTGTAAAATGATTTTGTGGATGAGGTAATTCAGTAGCAGTTTCTGAGGCCTAATTTGGGACTGTGAGGAGAGCCACTTTAACTGAAGAGCTGCTCTGGTTGAAGGCAGGGTAAATACTACCCTCTCAGGCTTCTGTCAGTGGTATGATCTCAAAACATTGACATTTCATTTAGTAGAAGGGTTTTGCTGGAAAAAAATGTTTAAAAACTTAACAAACTAGCAGTATGTGTGCTGGTTGCCTTTGAGAGGAGATTGGCTGGAGAAATTTGATTAGGGGACTTCTGCAATAATCTTGGCACATGACAACTGCCGACCTCCAGGATGTGGTCAGCTGCTGCAACTGGCGCAGTAGGTAAGGGTCCAAAGTGGTTGATGCACAGTTAGAGAAAAAGAAACTAGAGACAGAATGAAAGTTTTAAAGATAGGACCAGGGGACTCAAGACCTCTTGGATCAAGAGTGCTGTTCCTCGGAGCCCTATCACGTTTATTCCTTGTCTTGGCAACAGAAAGAATCTGTTGTGCTGCATGAAGTCAGCCTCCTGTGTCCCCGGTCATGGCTCCCATTTAATTAATTACTTTAAACTACCTTTGTTATTCTTTTGTACAAGGGCTGTCACCTAACTGGAGGTCATAGACCTGCATATGCCTTGGGAAAACATCTTGGTGTGTGCACAAGCAGCATTCTGAACTTGGGCTGATCTGGAATTTCAAGGTCCACGCTGTTTTTCTATAGTTTAGCAGAGTATGACGACCCCAACAAATCAACCCAATGTACTTTTATTTGGGTTATGCTATATTGCTATATTTTGCTTTTATTCTTTTCCCATGGTGATTTTCTCATGGCTTAGCCAGAGCAACAGGCAACTGTTAACCTCTGCAGTCAACCAGCGTGGCAGTTTCATTAATGGTATATTCGTCATTGAGCAAATCTTTGAAATTATGTTAATTTTGACAGGTTCAAAATCAGCATGCAGAAGAAGACTCTCTTGCTGATGACCTCTTTAGGTAAAGTTTAATTTCAGCTTTCTTGTGCATTTTTGTATATAACACTTAGTTCTTTTGATAGAGTTTAAATGTTTCGATCCCTTTCCTTAAAATTAAGACACTTGGTACCTTCACCTAAATAATATTTTGTCTTGTTTTTTATTTTTTTTAAACTACTTGAGCACCTGTTTACTACGGGATAAAGGCTTGGGCTTAATTCACTTGTACTGTCTCACAAGATGTTTAAAATACAGGCATTTGGGCTAGCCTGGTGGCTCAGTGGTAGACAGTCCACCTGCTGGTGTAGGAGATGCAGTTTGATCCCTGGGTCTAGGAGATCCCCTGGAAAAGGAAATGGCAACCCACTCCAGTATTCTTGCTGGGAAATGCCATGCACAGAGCCTGGCGGGCTGCAGGCCACAGGGTTGCAAGAGTCAGACACAACTTAGCAACCAAACCACCACCACCTTGGGGCATTTAGACAATGGAGGTTCCTGAGCTGGGTGAATTTGACTGATACATTTGTGAGATTTTCAGCCCTGAGTAGAAAGAATTATGAATGAATGGAGTTTGAAATAAGATAAGTAAAATACCAGACATGAAAATAAAAAGGTGGATTAGAGTTTCAAAGCAGGTTTTTATGAGAGGATTAGGAGTTATAATGGGTAATAATAATTTAATTCAGATTAAACATTTTCAGCATTCTTGCAAGCCCAACAAACTTCATAATAATTAGCTCTCAAATATGCATAAAATACAATATTAGGTAGATACTGGCTAGGGTGGAATAACATTTTCCCAAGAAATACTGTAATTTTGAATCTGTTTTATAGCCAATTTGATTTTTAAATTCATTATTGAATATATGAATCATTGATGAAAATGTTGACAAATAGTGCTGATTTTTCATAAGTATAGTCAGATGCCCAACTACATTTGTTCAGTTGGTATAGGAGAAGACTTTTATAACATAATTATATTTTAGGTTCATTATGCTCTTTTGGGCAAATGGTAGAATTTAATGTGGGAGTGGAGAGATCTGTTTGCAGCTAGTCTGGAGGAAGTATAAAAACATGTATTAATTTTAAACCATTGTTTTAATTAATTACTTATAGGCTTTTACAGGATTTTTGATGATGTTTTACCAAATAGTCATCAAAGCAACATCAAAAGAATAAACGACAGTAAAAAATGTCTTTGCTTAATATTTGATCCTAGGGATAAAACGACATTCTCATTCTGTTTACCAAAGCGTGTCTATATTTTGAAAGCCTTTTAACTTGTGAAAGGAACACTTTCGTTTATCTAGATATCATTTGACTGTTTCTTTCTTTACAGATACAATCCTAATGTTAAAAGGAGAAGATAACAAAGTTTTATGAAGAAGCCACAGAAAAGCATTTCTGTTTAGTATTTACTTCGTTTCCTCTGCAGTACATTCATATCGTGTATAGAAGATTTAAGTTTATGGCCTAATTTGTTAAATAAAATGCACAAAACTCAAGTTTCTTTTGTTTGGGAAAATTAGTATCGTTTGTTCTGTTTTACTCTTTGTCATCTCATCTTTTATATTTTTTTTTCATTTTTAAATGTGATTTTAACTTATTGAATAGTTAATATAGTCATAGTTCAAAATTCTAAAAGTATAAAAGGTAAAAGCTTAAAAAGGCTCCCTTCTACCACTGTCCTGCCTGTCTGTTTCCTCGCCTCTGAAAAAAATCCATGATACTCACATCTTTACAGATTTGTAGTGCCTACTCAAATTTCTGTGCATATCATTTTTCAGTAATTTCCTATAGAAATGATACAACGTTATATACCCTACCCTTTTTTGCTGACTGGATTGGAAGGTTATAGTAATATCAAAGCATAATATTTTTCCTTTTTATCATTTTTTCTTTTCCATTATGCTATAGTCTTTCCTGAACGGAAGTAACCCAAGTGAAATGAATTCTAGTATTGAAGATGCCACCCACATATTATACTAATATTGGAAATGACAGTAGAGGATGTCATCAAGCTTGGGGATATATCTCCCTAAAACGAGATAAGACCTGTTTGGTGGTCTTACTAAACTGGGTATTCAGTAACACTCTAAAAAGTTGAGCTTTTTAGAATCCTAGTTTTTTTAATCTAAAAAGTAGAAATGGTAAGGTTGTCTTCTTTCTACCTAAAAGAGAGATGGTAAGGAAAAACTTTGTTTTTCCAAATTTTTTAATATAGACAGCTTTCACTGTACATTTTAATTAGGTTATACTCTTTTTGTGTACTCTAAAGAGTGATATAGTTTGTCTTAGGAGATAGAGCATGCTTTCTATACAGACTGAAAACTTCCTAGTTTCACTTAGATTCTGCCACCCTAACAAACAGGCTATGAGATATAGCCTAGCATGAAAAGTTATATCATAAATTAATTTGTATTGTTGTTAAGTCTTCATGGAAGATCTAGTGTTCCACTATATTTGCAAGGGAAGTCACAATATTTAAATACCTGACTAAGGCCCTTTGCACTCTTGACCAGCCTTCAGAACACGTTATTTCCTTTCAGGAGATAGTTTGTAAATGTCCTAGATTTTTCTTATTTATTTTTGTTTCATTATCCCTTCAAATTCATTGTTAAGGAAACATTATTAATTGTGTATTCATAATGCTCTCCACAACCCTGAAAGAATTCGAAGATAAATGAGTAACGGTCTCTCTACTCCCCGAACAGTCTCTGTTCCCTTTAGGAGTCTAAAAGCTCAAACACTCTAGAGCTGGTGGTGCGGGTGTTTTAAATTTCCTTAAAGCTCTCTTTGGCATAGAAAGTCTTGTTAAATAGATGGAAGATGTTAACCATTGCTTTCCATGGATCCTTCTGCGCTGCATAGTTTTTATAAAACTCTTAGCTCTGCCCAGAACAACTTTACTCACAGCCGTGCTTGGATGTGGTGTGTACCTTTCCCCTTGGATTTCTGGGGGACTCTTCTTTTCCTAAGTGCCTTTGTGTGTTTTAGGAGAAAGGGGGGGTGAAATTGCCACCTCCTTTCTTTAGTGAATGAGAACTCCGCCCCCAGTTTGACGTGGGGCTGTAGCTGGTGGCGAGGAGGAAGTAGCCTAGCCTCTGGCCGTAGTCTCAGTTGCCCATTGCCACAGCACTTGTGCAGTGGTAAACTCCCTTTCCTTTCTTTAGCTATAAAGTCCTCTCTACCCAGAACTGTCCTCCTTTCTTCCTAACTGAAACCTCGCGGGTGGTCACCCAAGCGGGAGTCTACCTTTCCTTCTTTGAATGATCATGATCCAGATGCCTTAAGAGATCAAAGCACATTGTGACGTAGGTAAAATGTTCTCCTCCCAAGTTTAACAAGAATGATTGTATAACTTGCTTTTCAACATTTATTAGACTTATCAAGGGAACATTTCATGCAAAGATGGGCTCGATAAAGGACAGAAATGGTATGGACGTAACAGAAGCAGAAGATATTAAGAAGAGGTGGCAAGAATACACAGAAGAACTGTACAAAAAAGATCTTCATGATCAAGATAATCACGATGGTGTGATCACTCACCTAGAGCCAGACATCCTGGAATGTGAAGTCAAGTGGGCCTTAGCATCATTACGAACAAAGCTAGTGGAGGTGATGGCATTCCAGTGGAGCGATTTCAAATCCTGAAAGAGGATGCTGTGAAAGTGCTGCACTCAATATGCCAGCAAATTTGGAAAACTCAGCAGTGGCCACAGGACTGGAAAAGGTCACTTTTCATTCCAATCCCAAAGAAAGGCAATGCCAGAGAATGCTCAAACTACCNTGACCTAAATCAAATCCCTTATGATTATACAGTGGAAGTGAGAAATAGATTTAAGGGCCTAGATCTGATAGACAGAGTTCCTGATGAACTATGGACTGAGGTTCGTAACATTGTACAGGAGACAGGGATCAAGACCATCCCCATGGAAAAGAAATGCAAAAAGGCAAAATGGCTGTCTGGGGAAGCCTTACAAATAGCTGTGAAAAGAAGAGAAGTGAAAAGCCAAGGAGAAAAAGAAAGATATAAGCATCTGAGTGCAGAGTTCCAAAGAACAGCAAGAAGAGATAAGAAAGCCTTCTTCAGCAATCAATGCAAAGAGATAGAGGAAAACAACAGAATGGGAAAGACTAGAGATCTCTTCAAGAAAATTAGAGATACCAAGGGAATATTTCATGCAAAGATGGGCTCGATAAAGGACAGACATTGTATGGATCTAACAGAAGCAGAAGATATTAAGAAGAGATGGCAAGAATACACAAAAGAACTGTACAAAAAGGATCTTCACGACTCAGATAATCACGATGGTGTGATCAACTCACCTAGAGCCAGACATCCTGGAATGTGAAGTCAAGTGGGCCATAGAAAGCATCACTGCGAACAAAGCTAGTGGAAGTGATGGAATTCCAGTTGAGCTGTTTCAAATCCTGAAAGATGATGCTATGAAAGTGCTGTACTCAATATGCCACCAAATTTGGAAAACTCAGCAGTGGCCACAAGACTGGAAAACGTCAGTTTTCATTCCAATCCCAAAGAAAGGCAATGCCAAAGAATGCTCAAATTACCACACCATTGCACTCATCTCACACGCTAGTAAAGTAATGCTCAAAATTCTCCAAGCCAGGCATCAGCAATACATGAACCGTGAACTTCCTGATGTTCAAGCTGGTTTTAGAAAAGGCAGAGGAACCAGAGATCAAACTGCCAGCATCTGCTGGATCATGGAAAAGGCAAGAGTTCCAGAAATGACTATATGATGGAGTATTAATTGCCCATAAAAATGAATGAAGTAGTGACACAAAGTGCAACATGGAGGAATCTTTAAAAAAGCTTGTTAAGTGAAGATGTTAGCTACAAAAGACCACACATTTATATGATTCCATTTATATGAAAAGTTCAGAATAGGTTAAATCAATGGAAACAGAAAGTACATTAGAGTTGGCAGGGGCTGAGGGTAGGGAAGGAGGGGAATGGCAAGTCATTGTATATAGGTACAGGATTTATTTTTGGAGTAATAGAAATATTCTAAAATTTGGAAGTGGTGATAGTTGCACAACTCTGGGATTACATCAAAAATCACTTAACCATACTCTTCAAAAGGGTAAGGTTTATGGTATGAGATGATCATATGACTTTTTATCCTTCATCCTGTTAATGTGGCATATGTTGAGCCATTCATACATCCCAGGGATAAATTCAACTTGACCATGATTTATGAATCTTTGTGCTATTGAATTCAGCTTACTAGTATTTTATTGAGTATTTTTTGCATTCAAGTTTATCAAAGATTTTGGACTGTAATTTTTTCTAGTGCCTTTATTTGGCTTTGATGTGAGGATGATGCTGACCTCATAAAGAGAGTTTAGTGTTTGCGTCTCTTCTGTTTTTTGAAACAATTTGAGAAGGATTAGTAGCAATTCTTTCTTAAAATATTGAATACAATTCATCAGTAAAGCCACAGGTTGTAGACTTTTCTTTGTTAGGAGATATTTGATTACATATTTGATCTCCTTACTTGTACTGGTCTGTTCAGATTTTCTATTTCTTTATGATTCAGTCTTGGTAAATTATATGTTTCTAGGAATTTAGCCATTTCTTCTACATATTCCAAATAGTTGCTGTATAATTGTTCCTAGTACAGTTAATCCTTGAACTGAGAGAGTTTGGATTGTACAGGTACACTTATTGAGGTGATGAGTGTGGAAGAGAAGAGTGAAAAAAACTGGCTTAAAACTCAACATTCAAAAACTGAAGATCATGGCGTCTGATTCCATCACTTCATGGCAAACAGAAAGGGAAAAGGTAGAAACAGTGACAGATTTTATTTTGTTGGGCTCCAAAATCACTGTGGATGGTGACTGTAGCCATGAAATTAAAAGATACTCGTTTCTTGGAAGGAAAGCTATGGCAAACCTAGACAGCACAGTAAAAAGCAGAGATATCACTTTGCTAACAGAGGTCTGTACAGTCAAAGCTATGGTTTTTTCCAATAGTCATGTATGGGTGTGAGAGTTGGACCATGTAAGAAGGCCGAGTGCCAAAGAATTGATGCTTTCAAATTGTGATGCTGGAGAAGATTCTTGAGAGTCCCTTGGACAGCAAGGAGATCAAGCCAGTCAATCCTAAAAGAAATCAACCCTGAATATTCATTGGAAGGACTGATGCTCAAGTTGAAGTGCCAATACTTAGGCCACCTGATACAAACAGCCAACTCATTGGAAAAGAACCTGATGCTGGGAAAGACTGAGCGCAAGAGGCAAAAGGGATGGCAGAGGGTGATATGGCTCGATAGCATCGCTGAGTCAATGGACACGAGTTTGAACAAACTCTGGGAGATAGTGAAGGACAGCCTGGCATGCTGAAGTTCATGGGGTGGCAAAGAGTTGGACATGAATTAATGACTAAACAACAAATTAGGGAGGATTTTTTTTCAATAAATACATATTATAGTACTACATGATCTATGCTTGCTTAAAACTGCAGATACAGAAGTTCAGATATAGGGCCATACTGAGTTATACATGGGTTTTTGACTGCACAGGATGTTAGCACCCCTCATCTTCACATTGTTTAAGGATTGACTATAGTCTCTTATAATCCTTTGTATTTCTCTGGTATCAGTTATAATGTCTCTTTTTTTCTTAGTCTAGCTAAAAGTTTGTCAATTTTATCTTGTAAAAAACTCTGTTCTTTCATTGAGTTTTTTGTTTGTTTATTTTTCTGGTCTCTACTTCATTTATTTATATTTTAGTCTCTATTTCATTTATTTATATTCTGATCTTTATTTCCTTCCTTCTGCTGATTTTGAGCTTAATTCTTTTTCTAGCTCCTTGAGGCTTAAAGTTAGGTTGTTTATTTGAGATCCTTTTTTTTTTTTTAACGTAAGTATTTATCATTGTAAACTTCCCTCTTAGAAATGCTTTTATTGAATCTCGTTATATTTGGTATGTTTTGTTTCCATTCGTGTTTATTTCAAGAAAGTTTATTTCTCTTTGATTTTTTCTGTAACCCATTGGTAGTTCAGGAGTGTGCTGTTTAATTTCCACATGTTTGTCAAGTTTCCAATTTTCCTCTTGCTATTGATTTCTATTTCCAAGTCCACTGTGGTCAGAAAAAATGTTGGTATGATTTCAGTCTTCTTGAATCTGTTAAGATTCATTTTGTGACTTCATATGTTCTCTTGTGGAGAGTGTTCTACGTGTGCTTGAGAAGAATGTGTACACTGATGCTGTTGGATAGAATGGTCTGTACAGTTGGCCCTGAACTGTGTAGGCCCATTTACACATGAATGTTTTTCAATACATATGCTAGTCTGTTTACCATCTGTGGTTGGGTGAATCTATGGATGTAGAATCTGTGACTATGAAGGGCCAACCCTGGGTCTTGAGCTTATATGGATTTTGGTTATCCACCGTGGACCCTGGAACAAATGCCCCAAGATACCAAGAGATGTCTTTTAGATCCATTTGATCTAAAGTATAGTTCAAGTCCAAAGTTTCCTTATTTTCTGTCTGAATTATCTGTCCATTGTTGAAATGGAGTGTTATTGAAATCCCCTACTATTGTTACATGACGCCTATTTCTCTCTTCAGATCTGTTAGTATTTGCTTAATGTATTTAGGTGCTCCAATGTTGAATTCATTTATATATTTAAAGTTGTTACTTCTCTTGATGAATATTCCTTTATCCCTTTATCATATAATGACCTTTCTTGTCTCTTGTTGCAGCTTTTGACCTAAAGTCTATTTTTCTTTAATACAAAAAAAAAAGTCTATTTTTCTCTAATACAAAATGTAGATACTCCTGCTCTCTTGTGCTTTCCATTTACATGGAATATCTTTTGCGAACCCTTCACTTTGAGCCTAAAGCTAAACTGAATCTCTTGTAGGCAGCATATAATCAGGTGTTACTTTTTAATCCATTCAGCCACTGTATGTCTTTGAGAAGTTTAATTCTTTAGATTACAGTAATTATTTATTTATGAATACTTAATGTCATCTTATGGTTTCCTAGCTTTTTTTAAATTGCTTATTCTGCCATCTTAATGACATCACTAAAAACAGCATTATTATGAATAGACTGAAACTAGAGACAACCCAAATGTCCATCGAAGTAGAATAAATACATAGATATTATAATGTAATGAGAAAAAAGCAAACTCTTCCATATGCAACAATAGGTATTACTTTCATAAAAGATACATGAGCAGAAGTCCATGAAACAGAACATAATGTGGTGTTAAAAGTTTTAATAGTGACAAAGATGGGGCAGAAAATTTCTAAGAAGCTGGTCATATGGTATTTCTCTATGCGGGTATTTATAATTTATGAAAGCTCTCCAAGCTGTACACTTAGATTCATACCTTTTTGTATATGTATATTCTATTTCAGTGAAAAGTTTACCTCCAAAAAACAGCATTTCTTTTCTGTACTGATTCTCCAAAGTAACCCACCAGAAAATATAACAAAAAAGAATTAAATACCATTGTGATTATTTAATTATGTGTGAACATTCATTTATTCTCTAACTTGGTGGTTCTCAACTGGTGACAATCCAGAGGATCTTTGGCAATGTCTGGAGTCATTTCTGATTTCCGCAACTGGGGATGTCTACTAGAAGCCAAGAAGCCTACAAAATATCCTACAATACACAAGACAGCCCCCCCCCCCAACAAAGAATTATCTAGACCAAGACATTAATAGTGTCAAAGTGTCCTCAGACTCCTCCAAAGCTGTAGATTCCATAAAGAGATTTATGGATATTTATAAAATGTTTATATCTCTATACCTAAAACCCATCAAAGTGCCTGGCACAAAATAGGCTCTCAGTAAAAAGTTGGGGAATTAATAAACGGATCTCTCTTCCTCCTCCACCTCTCACTCACGCATGCGTGTGCATGAGAATACATGCACATTTTATCCTGCATCTTCAAATACTTTTGCTCTGTTGAGCCTAGGTGTTTTGGAAGACCTTGTCTTAGGAAAGCCAAGCAAATCCCAGGAGGCAGCCCAGAGAAATTTACGCATGGGTCCAGCCTCCCAGACCCACATGCCGTAGTGGTAGGAGAAGACTTTCAGGATCACGCACTTCAGGACAGTCACTATGAAAAAGAAGTTAAACAAGAATTTGAGATTATAGTCTGAGATGACATTTAAAAATATGATTTTTCCCAGAGAGTTCTCTGTGCTTTTAATTTTTTACATCTTTCAGGAATTTAGAAGAATTCGTTATCGCTCTGACCTCAGGTGGCCTCGGCCTGCAATGACTTGGAGCAAGGCTTGGGTTCCCAGCTCGGTACTGAGGCTGGGTCATGGGGGTGAAAGCACCAGATCCTAGCCACTAGACCCATGGTCAGTGACAGGGGATCTGGCCTTCAGCTTCGCAGAAGAGAATTTCCACAAAGAAAAAAAGTAGTGAAGCAAGTAAAGTATTTATTAAGAGGAGAAAAAAGTACAGTATTTGTAGATAGACCCATGGGCGGACTCAGGGAGAGAGACAGTGAGTCACTGAGTCATGCCCTCACAGCAGTTTCAATTACTTCTATGGGATATTTCTTCCAGGTTTCCTTTGGTCAATTAGTTTGACTTATGTGATTCACAAATCAAACCACACAAATCCATATTTGGTATATCTCAGGATCCTTGCATGTGTGCACACACATCTCTTAGCCAAGATGGACTCTATCGCAAAGGCATGTGGGTAAGGAACACCCCTTGACATATCTCCCTTTGGCCTCCAAGGAGCCTTTTCTGCACTTGTGCGGTCAGGAAAGTCTCCAGACCTTGAGAAAAAAATATGTGGTCTAGGCAGAGCCCAGCCTTCTCACTTAATTGTCCTGCTATTCTCTTCTTGGAGTTTCAGTCAATAGAAAATGAATCTTCAATTGCTTTACCCTGTGAGGGGACGGGGTGGGGGTGGGGGGAGCATCTGCCTCCTGCTTTAGCTCCAGCAGGTGAGCAGTTCCCTAAAATATTTAGAATCGTAGTTATTTGTCTTTGACTAACAGTCTACATCTCCTATTTTGAGAAAATCTCTCATAAAATGAAACTTGTCTGGGATTAATGTTAAAAACTTTTTCTGATATTCTGAATGGAGGTTCTGGCCTCTACCATCCTCTTTCAAACCTAAAATAGCATTTAGAAGACATGAGTAGTTAGCAAAGAAGCTTAATAAAATGTCTCTCAAATCATTTGTATGAATTTGGACAAGTCAGTTAATTACTCCAGACTTTGGTTTTCTCATCTGTAAATTATGTGAATTAGACTAAACAACCTCAAGATCCTTTCACCTAAAACTTGATGACTCAATGATTTAAAAGGCAGAAATTACAAGGTTTAACGAGGTGATATTTTTGAGCTTTGCCAAATCTCAGGGTTTTTCTAAGTAGTTCCCCTATTACAGCAGAGTGCAACAGCTTCGTTTGATACCACCAACAGGTGTGTAATTAAGCCTGATCTTTCTCCAGCATAGTTCATTTTCCACAGATGGGTCTACAATTAAAACAACTCCCTCCCCAGAGAAGTATACATCCCTGTTATACTTTTCATCATTAATTACATTGGTTGAAGATGAGTAAATGCGCCCGAGATCCCAATTGGGAGGGAGCGGATTCATTAGATGGTTATAATATGCCATCCAGTCGGCATTTTAGGTTACTGTCTCTGTACAAGGAAGATGGCCTTGGACAATTCTACTCTGATATATCAATGATTAAGTTCACTCACTACTGCCTACCTTTGCATTGCAAATTGACAGATATTAGAGATCTAGACCTTTCAAAGAGATAAGTACGGCATCAAAGCCAAGGCTATTTTTCTACATCAATGCTTTTTAGTAGAAGGGCCAAAATAGCCTGTTCACACTTTGTAGTAGAAAAGGGAGAGTTTCCGAATTTTCACCCTACCACCCCCTTTCTAGTCAATCTCAGTCAGCATCTTCTTTTTTCTCGTAACCCTAATATGATCTGACTTCATCTATTCATTTATTTGTTGACTTGATTATTGTCTGGCTCCCTTCATTGGAATTTCAGCTTTAGGTCTGGAGGAGGAGAGCATCTGTTTCTTTTAAGAATTATATAACTACTTGGAGCACAGTGCCTAATCCATGGCATGCATTAAATATTTGTTGACTGAACAATTAAATATTGGTTCAGAATATTTCATTTAAACAAACTTGCTGGTGGAGGTTTGGGGTTTGAGGAAACTGATGTTGAGTCAGTGTACCAAACTTGACATTTCTCTGGCATTATTTCTCTTAAATCCTTGGTTTTGGTAGGTTTTGGTGTTTTGATTCCCAGCCAACTCAATGACTTGGTATTCAACTCGCAGGATTTGGTTAGGCCATCATTTTCAAAATCTAGAACCCAGCCTGGGAGTTTTGTCTTTTAACAAGAGTTTAAGTGCTCAGCCCATCCTCTCTGGGCTCAACCTAACCATATCCATCTTAGTTTTTGCCTGGGGGGCAATTTGTCAACAGGGTGCTAATTGCCCTGTGCCCAAAACTGCTTCTCAGATATTATGAGAAAACTGGTCTCTGTTATAAGGTAGGAAGGCATAAAAGAAGCTGCTGAAAAGCCCTGGGGGATCAGACGTTCCCCAGGCCTCCATCTTCCTACTTGTTTCCCTGATTCCTGCCTGAACACACCATCCTGACTCTGCATATTTTTAATTTGGAGATTAGGTTTAGAGTTTTTCAAACCTATAAAACCAGACACTTAAACAGTCTTGGATTCTGGGCTGTGGGCAAAACAGCCTCTCTTAACAAGACTTTTCTCCCTCTCTGACTTCAGACAAGACAGTTTCTACCCAAGATTATCTTTTTTTTGGTAGGACATTCTTGAGGCTTCAAAATATAGTCCATAAAATTCAGTATCCTGACACTTTGCTATCAAACCTCTTAATTAATGACTCAGCCTCAGTAAGCACATGGCATGAGCACCAAGACACCAAAGGTAATGCTTTAATCATCTGCTTCATTATTGCATAACACACCTTTCCACTTCCACCTCCTGAGATGACATTAAGAGCGACTTTTTATTAAAAGTGTGAAGTGCTATGTCATCATAATTCTTCCAAAGTCAACTGTTTATCAATGAAAATTCTGCCCCTGGAAAACTGCTCCATGATTGTCAGACTGAGCAGCACATCAGCACCTCTACCCGAGTCAGTTCCCCAAGTCCCTTCCTGCTCTGGTGAGTGCCAAGTTGCTTCAGCCGTGTCCAGCTCTTTGCGACCCTATGGACTGAGGTCTGCCAGGCTCCTCTGTCCATGGGATTCTCCAGGCAAGAACACTGGAGTGGGTTGCCATTTCCTCCTCCAGGGGATCTTCTTGACCCAGGGATCGAACCCATGTCTCTTATGTCTCTGCCAGTGTAGGAGATATGAGACATGGGTGGTTTCTTTACCACTAGTGCCACCCGGGAAGTTCCATTCTACTCTAGTAAAGAGACCTCATTCAAGGCATGGAACCTCTTCTGGGCTAACCTGTCCAGCTGTAGGTAACTGACTAGGAACTCTATCAGTTATTCCCAAGACACTGTGCTCTCTAATGTTGCAAACATAGCCCTTCCTTCAAGCCTAAACTAACCCCCACTCTCCTCTCCAATTACTCTCAAGGAAGAAATTGACAGTGCATCCCCAACCTAATCTAATTCCTTCTTTTTTATATTCCAGTAATACATAGGCCTATATAATCTATTTGGGAATTAATCATACACAGCCTTTTAACATACTTTCCATTTCCAACAAATATTTGAATCTGAGTTCATATAACTTTTCATATCTTGCTTCATCTATTTCAATAGTATGGAAGGCAGTCATTCACAGAGATTAAGAGCATGGTTCTGGAGTCAGTGTGATCTCTGGATTGCAGGGTTTTTTATTTAAAATACATCATAAAGATTAGTTATACATATAAAGCACTTTAAACATTACATTTGTGTTTATTGTATGACTAGAAAGTCTGCGTTATTTTGTAAATATTGTGAAAGTGTTTTTGTTTCTTTTCATCTCAGATATTTAATATCTTATAGTTTCTGGTACATCTTCAAGGCCTCAGTTCCAACAGTGAAGGTGTGTAAGCAAACAGCCTGCAATGGAAACAAGCAAGTAAGCAGGACTCTGTGAATAAGCACACAGATGGCATCACTGGGCCCTATATTTTGTGTAAAAACTCTTTGCTCTCCTTGTCACTGTCAGCTGGTCATGCAAGGCCTTGGGAAAACCAGTTCTGACCTAGGACAAAGGTAAGGCTGTCCAGTCACAGAGCCATAGGTTTCAAATCTTGCCCCCGATTTGACTCGCGCCTGAAAATGGAAGGATTACTTTATAGCATTTAGGTTTTTTGTCTTTGAGATGCCAAAAACAATTCACACAGGACAGTAGTAAAACATCAAAAGGTAAAGTAGCTTCCTTTTTTGATTAATTTTCATGCTTAAAAAAGTTTACTGCATGCTCTTGTAATGTCCTTCAACATATTCATTTGTGATGGGAAGCTATAAGGCTAGATCAAAAGTGAATATTCACCATGTTTAGAATCATTAAAATTTCTATGAATTTTGTTAACAATGTTGGTTGCTTGTCACCAAATCGATGGTGGCTCAAATGCCCCTTCCCCTCCCTCACTGTATTTCAAATAGTCAGGATTTGCTCAAAGTATAAGCTAAGGAAGAAACCAGCATGCATTTTCATTTGAGTTTTGAGTATGATGGATGTTATCACTGCAAGACCTCTCAACCTTGGGGGGTATGATACATGATTTCCCAATTAGTGTGGCCATGAAACCCATCCAAATTTTTTCCCTTTTTAATTTCCCAGTATGTCTTCAAGAGCAGTGTCCTCTAGGACACCAGCCCAGAAAGCACAAAGTTAAAAACCATTAGGATATATTCAGGGCTTACCAGGCGGCACAAGTGGTGAAGAATCCACCTGCCAGTGCAGAAGGCTTAAGAGACTCATGTTCGATCCCTGGGTCGGGAAGATCCCCTGGAGGAGGGCAAGGCAGCCCACTCCAGCATTCTTGCCTGGAAAATACCATGGACAGAGGTGCCTGGAGGGCTACAGTCCATAGGGTCACAAAGAGTCAGGCACAACTGAAGCAACTTAGCATACAGGATGTATTCATGCCTCCAAAACTTATCTTGGAAATATCAAGTAGCCTGATATAAAAACATGTCAGACAGGTTTGACAGAAAACAATGAAATTCTGTAAAGCAATTATCCTTCAATTAAAAATAAAGAAAAATTTTTAAAAGAACTCAGATAATTTGATTTCAAGTCCTTACTAAGTTTTCAAAGAAGAATTGTATTAAACTTTTTTATTAGATTGAGTTTTATTTTTCAGGCAAGTGAAGCCTTGTCTATATGCTTTCCAAGCAAATATTGTGGGACTTTATACATTCCATCAGGAACAGGGATTTTCAAAAACTTTCTACCCCAAAGCAAGGGAGAGATATGAACTGTTCACATCATTTTTAGAGTGTGATTGACACAGGGTAAAAAACCCCAAGGCCATGTCACCTGCCAGGAAGGAGGTGGACCCATCAGGATACCTGAAGAGGGAAGCATGTTTGAAAAAGCTCAGATATTCCTCTACAGTTGCCAATTGTCAAACAGGCCCAGGCAGGGATAGTCCCTCTGCTCCAGTTAATAAGCCCCAGTGTCTACTGATTCATGTTCCCTTCTTCAGCAAGACCATGACTACTAGAGAGCTTCAGCTCTAACAGAATCTGTATACACAAGTAGAAAGCTGAGAATAAGAAGTATATCCTCCTTAGCATTGCATGAATTCATTTTCAAGCAAATAGGTAACAACCATTAGGTAGCCGAGCTTATTTTTTATTATTATTATAAAGTTGAGGCCTGATAAAAAATTTGTGGTGGCTGGAATTTCAAAGGCTGGGAAGACATAAAATAACTACAATACGAGACGGTAATAGAAATAACCACTCACCTTTTCATCCAAGGTGAGAATCAGTTTATTCCAAAAGGATAAAAATGGATGCTAATTTTGTTCATTTTTTTCACCAGTGTAATATACATGTTAGGGGCAAGGCATTTGTTTCATAAGTGAGCTAATAAACTTTTCACGGTTATTTATCAGGCTATTATAATGTAATCCTTGCTATGAATTTCAAGTCCCATAATTTCCTTATTTCTTAACTTCAGGAGGTCAGCAGTATAATGGAGTTTAGAGCTTTCCTCTGCTAATAAATCCCCAGAGCTGAGGTCTCAGTCTAGAATACTTTTCTTTTTTCACCTCACTGCAATGTACAAATTACCCACCAAATCAACAGAAAAGAAAATCCCAGCTGTATAATCTCTTCACATTAATTTCTCTGGCTATGTATTGGATTCAATAATCTAAATAACATTGCTTTTAATGCTACATTTTTCTTAGAAATTTACACCGGAAACAATTCCCCAGGCAATGTTTAGGATAACAGATGAGAGTGTCTAGATGAAGGACTACCTAGAACTTTCCATGCTCTCCTCAATCAAAATGCAGTTAATAATGAACTCCATGTGTGACAAAATATATGCAATCTGTCTCAGTGAATAAACACAGTGAAGGCAAGGGTTTCTCATAGAGGAGGTGGTTTATACAATAACAATATTCACTACAGTTAGCAACATAATAGCTTGTATTTATTAAACTTCTGTTGTCTGACATATGCTTCACAGTGTGCTCTGTTCATTAATCCAAAGCTCCAGAACAGCATGTAAAATGATTATTAGAGTTTCCATTTTTATTAAAAGTATTTTAACTCAAAAAGTTATGTAAACAACCTGATGAAAACATGGGCAGAAGACCTAAATAGATATTTCCCCAAAGAAGACACATGCTATCGTGCACATGAAAATATGATCAATATTGCTAATTATTAGAGAAATATAAATCAAAACTGCAATGAGGTACCACTTCACACCAGTCAGAATGGCCATCACCAAAAAGTATACAATCTCACTTCTGGGCATCTATCCAATAAAGATGAAAATTTTAACTCAAAAAGATACATGTACCCCAGTGTTCATAAGGGTGAACATGGAAGCAACTGCAGTGTGCATCAGCAGATGAATAGATAAAGATTTTATATATATATATAGGCAGATAGATATATACATATATATATATATTGGAATACTACTCAGCCATGAATAAGAAATATGGTCATTTGCAGTAACGTGGATAGACCTAGAGATTATCCTACTAAGTGAAGTTAAGTCAAACAAACACAAATATCATGTGCTATCACTTACATGTGGAACCTAGAAAATGATACAAATGAAATTTACAAAACTGAAATAAATGCATTTAAGTCAGTTCTGATGAGTTGGATGAACCTAGAACCTATTATACAGAGTGAAGTCAGAAAGAGAAAGATAAATATTGTATTCTAACACATATATCAGAATCTAGAAAAATGGTACTGAAACTTATTTACAGGGCAGCAGTGGAGAAACAAATATAGAGAATAGACTTATGGACAAGGGGAGAGGGGAGGAGAGGGTGAGATGTATGGAAAGAGTAACATGGAAACTTAATTACCATATGTAAAATAGATAGCAGTGGGGGAATTTGCTGTATGGCTCAGGAAACCCAAACAGGGGCGCTGTACCAATTGAGAGGGGTGGAATGGAGTGGGAGATGGGAGGGAGGTTCAAAAGGAAGGGGATATGGGTATACTTAGGCTGATTCATGTTGAAGTTTGACAGAAACCAACAAAATTCTGTAAAGCAATTATTTCTCAATAAAAAATAAACTTAAAAAACAGATGCGCCAGAGGGCCTAGAGGAGCTATTCCATGTTCAAGGTCAGGAGGGGTGGCAGTGAGGAGATACCCCTCGTCCAAGGTAAGGAGCAATAGCTGCGCTTTGCTGGAGCAGCCGTGAAGAGATACCCCACACCCAAGGTAAGAGAAACCCAAGTAAGATGGTAGGTGTTGCAAGAGGGCATCAGAAGGCAGACACACTGAAACCATAATCACAGAAAACTAGTCAATCTAATCACACTAGGACCACAGCCTTGTCTAACTCAATGAAACCAAGCCATGCCCGCGTGGCAACCCAAGATGGGCGGGTCATGGTGGAGAGGTCTGACAGAATGTGGCCCACTGGAGAAGGGAATGGCAAACCACTTCAGTATTCTTGCCTTGAGAACCCCATGAACAGTATGAAAAGGCAAAATGATAGGATACTGAGAGAGGAACTCCCCAGGTCAGTAGGTGCCCAATGTGCTACTGGAGATAAATGGAGAAATAACTCCAGAAAAAATGAAGGGATGGAGCCAAAGCAAAAACAATACCCAGTTGTGCATGTGACTGGTGATAGAAGCAAGGTCCGATGCTGTAAAGAGCAATATTGCATAGGAACCTGGAATGTCAGGTCCATGAATCAAGGCAAATTGGAAGTGGTCAAACANCCCATGAACAGTATGAAAAGGCAAAATGATAGGATACTGAAAGAGGAACTCCCCAGGTCAGTAGGTGCCCAATATGCTACTGGAGATCAGTGGAGAAATAACTCCAGAAAGAATGAAGGAATGGAGCCAAAGCAAAAACAATCCCCAGTTGTGGATGTGACTGGTGATAGAAGCAAGCTCCGATGCTGTAAAGAGCAATATTGCATCAGTTCAGTTAGCTCAGTCAGTTCAGTTGCTCAGTCGTGTCCAACTCTGCGACCCCATGAATCGCAGCACGCCAGGCCTCCCTGTTCATCACAATCTCCAGGAATAGGAACGTGGAATGCCAGGTCCATGAATCAAGGCAAATTGGAAGTGGTCAAACAGGAGATGGCAAGAGTGAACGTCAACATTCTAGGAATCAGAGAACTAAAATGGACTGGAATGGGTGAATTTAACTCAGATGACCATTATATCTACTACTGTGGGCAGGAATCCCTTAGAAGGTATGGAGTAGCTGACCACCAGAGCAAGACCCAGATTTCTGGCTTGCTCTGATGTGCCAGGCTCAGGAGATACGCATTTCCATTCATCCCATATCTTACTTCTACATATCCTAAGTCTTCCTTTTCAATTTCTGAATTAAGCTTATTTATTTTCATTAAATGCTCTTTTTCCTCATAATGATACTCAACTGGATTTTAAATAATTTAAGGAATTAGAAAATTCATTGAAATTTTTCATTTCTGAAATTTCTTTCCTTCATGTAGGTATGTTTCAGCAGATATCACGTGCCTTCAGTGTGAAGAACTTTCTTTAGCATTTCTTTTTGTGCATATTTCCTGGTGTCATCTTTTTTGTTTTCATTATAGAATTGTAGCTTGACATTTTTTTTTACTTCAGCACTTTAAAGACATTGTTCTACTGTATTCTTATGTTGTCCCGGTTGTTTGTTCTTTCCATTGTTCAGTTATGTGTCAAAATCTGAATGCTTTTTAAAATTTTTCACCTTTTGTAGCAATTGTTGTCTTAATGTGTATTGTTTCCAGTTCGAGTTTCTTGGATACGTGGATTGCTTTTTATTTTTTAAATCAAGCCTAAAATTTTTAACCTTTATTTCCCCACATACATTTTCCTGCTCCAGTCACTCTTGCTTTCCTCTGGCTCCAACTATACATGTTAGACCACTCGTTATTTAGCTCATGTCAGTTTTTTTAAATTCATTTTAAATATTCTTCAGTTTGAACAGTTCCAGTTAAACTGTCAAGTTCATTGACCTTTATTCTTATAGTGGTTTGTATATTTTTATGCCCATGTAGTAAATCTTTCATTTCAGAATGTATTAAGGTGTAGAATATATCATGTTTTTATGTTATTCTCAGACTCACTTAAGAATTAAATATTTTGAAATGTATGTAGTAGCTTTGAAAGTTTCTGCTATTTGCAATATCTGTGTCAACTCTGGATCTATTTTGATGACTTGTTTTTTCCCTCTGCTTATGGTCACGTCTTGTCTTCACACCTAATTTTTATTGCACGTTGTACACTGCAAATGCTGTAATGCCGCTGAGGACCTGGATTTTGTTGTCTTTAAAGAGTGTCAGGTTCTGTGGCAGCAGTTAAACTTACTGGCACATTTATTGTGATCTTTTTGAGGACTGGTTTTAGGGTAATGCAGATTTATAGTAACTATTTCCAAGACTTGGCCAGTTTGGGGTCTCAACTGAATGTCTGGCCTTTATTTAAGTTTTACAAAAGTAAAGTTGTGAAAAGTTCATATACTCAGACTGCTTAAAACAGAAAGCTGCAACTAAATCTTATTTTTATTGTATTATTTCCAAAACTCCAAAGAGATTCTGCTTTTCAATGGTTCTTTCAAGAGCTAGACTTTTGGAAGATGAAGGAGATGCCCTTATCAGTAAGACTAGTCAAAATATGTAGTGCTTTCCTCCCTCCCTGAATAAGTAGTTGGTACTGATGGATAATCACAGGTTTAAAATAATGGGACAGAAATTGATCAAGAGTATATTACAACAGAGAAAACACTTTTGATGTTACTCGCAACACAGGGCAGCTAGGTCTGAGGGAGAACTTAGAAATGGGAGGTTACTAAAAACGGAATTATTAACCAGGTTTATAAGGGTCCTGCTGAAGTTTTATTTTCCCTGAAGTCTTTCTTTTTTTGGTGAATGTTCTTGTTGTAAAAATGCTACTGAATGGGTAAAAGGGACTCCTCCTTCCAGAAGAGTCTCGCAGGCTACAGCCCATGTGGTCGCAAAAGAGTTGGCGCAACTTGGCAGCTCAACAAGAAACCATCTTCATAACAGACTCCTTTTCAATTCAGAAGCAACATCAAGAAAAGCATCCCATCAGCTCCTTCAGAGCTCAAAAGAACAAACAAGAAAGTGCTCAATCAAGTGTACCAAAGGATGTCATACCATATCAATAGGTGTGAAATTAATTTGAAAAAGTTATGATAAAAACTGGTACATCAGTTCCAAAATCAAGCTCATCAGACAGGACATTATCAAGAGAATAAGAATTCATCCAAAACAACTAGTTGTAGATGTCTATTCCAAATATTTTAAGGTGAATTAATAATTTATAATAAATTCTTAATAAATCTATAAGCACACGGACAGATAAATACTGACTTCTAGTCCATTATACCAAAAAAATAGAAATAGACTTTCAATAAACACATTCCAGGTGAAATAAATTTAACCAAAAAGAAAAAAGAGAAAGACTGGGAAATTCAATTTGCCACAGAGAACTTTGTAACACTTCTTTGTCTAACACAAAATGTCTGGAGATTTGTATGAAAATACAGACATTAAGCACACCTAGGTATACACCAAGACAGAACACATACTTCAATAAATAACCATAGGATTAAATGCTATGTCATCTCCAACAAAGAATTTCAAAGTAACCATCTTGAGGATGGGAAAGACAGATTTTAACCTTCTCTATTTTAACCTTTAATAATTCTGACAAAAATAATTCTGGTAATACTCAAAAAGTACTGCAATATTAAAAGTACTTACAGCCAAACATTTTAAGTTTCAGTGACAGAAATTAACTCAGTGTTCACACAGAAATAAGTAGTTGCATTCAAAATTTATTGAACTGCAAATTCCTTTAAGGGTTATGCTAGTTAACTAGAGAATATAGCTCCAGAAACTACCTTGGCAAGTTCCTGAATATATGCCAACATTATTAAATGGTTTATTAGAAGCTGGGAATATGAATTGCCTGTCAAGGTTTCAACAATAAAAAAATTTAAATCCCATCATATCTGTCAATAAATTAGACTTATACAATTGATAATTTCAAAATAAATAAAACCTGAGTTGATTATGCCCTCTATTTCCACCCACCCTCAGCATATATACATTTATGTCCCATTTTCTGTTAGACCAGTGTGTATCACACTTTAATAAGCACACATATCTGAGGATCTCATTAAGATGCCGTTTCTGATTCAGCAAGTCTGCTATGCGGCCGGAGAGGCTCCCTTTCTAACAAGCCACAGGTGGAGCTGGTGCTGTCTCTGATCCATCCTTAGACCAGCACAGGAACTCAAGATACAAAGTGAGAGAGAGCTCTGGCCATCTAATGACACCGGTTTTACAGATTCAATGCTGTTATATTTTGGAATCAAACATAAATAATCAACTGTGATCACAAAAAAGTAAGTCTTAGAAGAAAAGAATGTTTCAGTTAAGTGAGAACTTAACAGTGTATCAGATTGGCAATGCTTCTGTCTGATAACTGACACCTTTGATACATTACAGTGTAATCAGGACAAAAATTCTAGTTAACTTTAAAAAATAGTTACTATCGCTTGAGGCTCTCCTAGTTAATTCAAGTTCAGAAAATTCAAGCCAGTACACTGTAAAATCTCTATTAAAAATCTTTAATGGTAAAGTGTCCATATAAATTACTTGTAAACCTGCTCTACACTATGCCAGCTCCTCCTCCTCTTTCAACAAATAAATGCTTTTTTTTCTTCTGTCTTATAGCTAAACAGCGTGTAACACCCAGTGCCCCTCCCTTTAAAAATCGAACAAAATTGTCTCCAACCAATGGACCCAATGCAAAAAGGTTGGCTTCTTTAACACACTCATAGGTATACGCATCTATTTCCACAGGGTTACCCTTACATGTAATTGGCAGGCTTGAGTTATGGCCCAGGTAACACCCTTGCTCCTTCAGAAAAGACAGATTGGGATGAGAACCTATCAACACTACTGCTGCAGAAAGCTTAAGTATTTTCTTCAGTCCAGAGATACTCTGAAGAATGCATTTCATGTCCGACTTAAAGGCAAGCACATGGTGCTCAGGAAAACTAGTATAATCAGATAAAAGATTTGAGTCTGAAGAATATGACTGAGTACACATCATATGATAGACTTTATGGTATTCTGGGTAAAGCTTTTTGGGAAGCTGCTTGAAAACTAAGTCTGGATCAGTTACTCGTCTGCGAAATACATGAATCACAGGGACATTATTGTTGTAAGCACACAGTACTGCATCAGCTGCGGTAAGCCCAGAACCTACAATTAACACTGGGTCCACTTTGCCACGCAACTTTCCTTTGCTTACAGCAGCTCCAAATTCAGGCATTGAATGAAACACAAAAGGAAAATCTTCCCCTTCAATTTCCAGACGGCCGGGAGAGTCTAATGTTCCAGTTGCCAGAGCTACATTTTCAGCAAAGAGACAGAAGGGAATATGAGAACCATCTCCTACTCGCTGATAACCCCTGATTTCCCAGTTTCTCTTGGCAAATTTTGACTTCTCTATCTGTAAATGCTGTGTTGAGATATTTCGGCCTTGACCATCATTATCAACTTGATCTCTGTAGAGTCTTGATACAGAGGTAATGTAAGTATTCTCTCTGAAATTCTTCTGAAGACCCATGACTTTGACATAGTGTTTATAGTAGCGAGCTATTTCCTCTGGCATAACTCGATCCCCTTTTAGGTTCCTATGAAAAGAAAAGGAAAAACATTCTATGAGGATAATACTTTTAGTTTCCGTGATTACTACTTCTCCATCTAGTCAACTATTCTATCTTTTCATTCCTCTGGATTGTCTAAGCTAAAACTAACTCTTACCCTAACACTTCACAAAGAAAGAAAGCTTTTCCTTTGCTCTAAAAACGTTAATAAATTAGGGGCTGTCCCTGGTGGTCCGGTGGATAGGAGTCTGCCTCCTGATGCAGGGGACGCAGGTTTGGTCCCTGGTCCAGGAAGATTCCACATGCCATGGAGCAACTGAGCCCGTGTGCCCCAAGTGCTGAGGCCCCGCTCTGGAGCCCAGGAACCACAGCTACTGAGCCCACGTGCTACAACTGCTGAAGCCTGCGTGCCACAGCAAGAGAAGCCACCGCGAGCGGCTGACGCACTGCCACTCAGAGCAGCCCCCTTGCTCACGGCACCAGAGAAAGCCTGCGTGCGGCAAACGCAGCCCAGCGCCAGCAAGAACAGATTTGTGAAACGCTAATAAGTTATTTTTATCAATGGCGTAAGTCCCATGAGGGTAGAAACTGTATTAAAGCATCTTTGTTTCCCCAATGTTTGTCTAAGTATCTGTTCAGATTAGCTGTCTTTGTCAATAAACTTCTACTAAATAAATGGATTAAACTGTGGCAAACTGAAAATTAGACTGTTTTACTCTGTCTCACAATTGTAATCTAAATAATTCAGCCTACAGTTATACTATCAGTCCGTATTCTATATAACTGCAGACTCAATTAGATTATAACCACTGAAGATATGACAGGTCTGACTGTAATATATATACTTCTTAAAGATAATATCTAGACACAATTTTTAGTAAGTTACTTTTCATTTTCATAATGACCAAAAATAATACAAATCTGTCTTTGGCTGAACAAAATCATCCTACATTTACACAGATTACATTTCTCTCTATATTTTCCTACTCATTTACTATTCATTCACCCAGTTGTGTCCAATTCTTTGAGGCACCATGGACTGCAGCACGCCAGGCCTCCCTGTCCCTCACCATCTCCCTGAATTTGCCCAAGTTCATGTCCATTGCATCGGTGATGCCATCCAGCCATCTCATCCTCTGATGCCCTCTTCTCCTTCTGCCCTCAATCTTTCCCATCATCAGGGACTTTTCCAAAGATGTGGCTATTTGCATCAGATGACCACAATACTGGAGCTTCAGCTTTAGCATCAGTCCTTCCAACAAGTATTCAGGGTTGATTTCCCTTAAGATTGACTGGTGTGATCTCCTTGTCTCCATGCTGTCCTAGAGACACTCAGGAAGTCTTCTCCAGCACCACAGTTTGAAAGCATCAATTCTTTGGCATTCTGCCTTTCCTTACGGTCTAGCTCTCACAACCAAACGTAACCACTGGGAAGACCAGAGTCTTGACTATACGGACCTTTGTTGGCAGAGTAATGTCTCTGGTTTTCAACACATCATCTAGGTTTGTCATAGCTTTCCTGCCAAGAAGCAATCATCTTCTGATTTCATGGCTGCAGTCACCATCTGCAGTGATTTTAAAGCCCAAGAAGAGGAAATCTGTCACTATTCCCACCTTTTCCCCTTCTGAAGTGATGGGGCTGGATGCCATGATCTTGGTTTTCATATTTAGTTTTAAGCCAGCTCCTTCACTCCTCCTTCACCCTCATCAAGAGGCTCTTTAGTCCCTCTTCATTTTCTGCCATTAGAGTGCTATCGTCTGCATATCCGAGGTTGCTGATGTTTCTCCCTTGATTCCAGCTTGTGACTCATCCAGCCCGGCATCTCTCATGATGTGCTCAGTGCTCAATCTTGAACCAATCAGTTGTTTGATGCAGGATTCTAACTCTTGCTTCTTGACCCCATACAGGTTTCTCAGGAGACAGGTAAGATAGTCAGGTATTCCCATCTCTTTAAGAGCTTTCCACAGCTTGTTATGATCCACACAAATACTTTAGGGTAGTGGATGAAACAGAGGTAGATGTTTTTCTGTGATTTCTTTGCTTTTTTTAAATGATCCAGTGAATGTTGGCAATTCAACTCTGATTCTTCTTTTTCTAAACCCAGCTTGGACATCCGGATGTTCTTGGTTCATATAATGGTGAAGTCCAGCATACAAGATTTTAAGTGTGACCTTACTAGCAAGTAAGTCAAGTCAAGGCTATGGTTTTTTCCAGTAGTCATGTATGGATGTGGGAGCTGGACTATAAAGAAAGCTGAGCGCCAAAGAATTGATGCTTTTGAACTGTGGTGTTGGAGAAGACTCTTGAGAGTCCCTTGGACTGCAAGGAGATCCAACCAGTCCATCCTAAAGGAAATCAGTCCTGAATATTCATTGGAAGGACTGATGTTGAAGCTGAAACTCCAATACTTTGGCCACCTGATGCGAAGAGCTGACTCATTTGAAAAGATCCTGATGCTGGGAAAGACTGAGGGCAGGGGGAGAAAGGGATGACAGAGGATGAGATGGTTGAATGGACTTGAGTTTGAGGAAATTCTGGGAGTTGGTGATGGACAGGGAGGCCTGGCATGCTGTGATCTATGGGGTCACAAAGAGTCAGACATGACTGAGCAACTGAACTGAACTTACTAGCATGGGAGGTAAGTGCAGAGTACTACCCTTCTTGGGAACTGCGATGAGGATTGACCTTTCCCAGCCTGTGGTCACGGCTGGGTCTTTGAGATTTGCTGACATATTGAATGCTACACCTTGATGACATCATCCTTTAGGGTTTTGAATAACTCTACTGAAATTCTGCGATTCCGTAGTGGCTCAGACAGTAAAGCGTCTGCCCACAATGTGGGAGACCCGGTTTGAGCCCTGGGTCGGGAAGATCCCCTGGAGAAGGAAATGGCAACCCCCATTCCAGTACTCTTGCCTAGAAAATTCCATGGATGGAGGAGCCTGGTGGGCTACAGTCCATGGGGTCACAAAGAGTAGGACACGACTGCGTGACTCTATTTCACTTTCACTGAAATTCTTTGACATCCTTCCTACTCATAAGGAGATCTATAAATATAATCTGCTCTTTATTTNTCCAGTACTCTTGCCTAGAAAATTCCATGGATGGAGGAGCCTGGTGGGCTACAGTCCATGGGGTCACAAAGAGTAGGACACGACTGCGTGACTCTATTTCACTTTCACTGAAATTCTTTGACATCCTTCCTACTCATAAGGAGATCTATAAATATAATCTGCTCTTTATTTTAAAAAGCACATTAATATATCTCTTATTTTCCACTTGAACTGTAAAGCAATGGGCATTAGTATCCTTAAACAGTGCCCCAATTAGAGGTAAGTAGCAGAAAAAACAGCAAATTAGAGGAGTCCCTGGTAGTCCAGTGGTTGGCATTCTGCACTTCCACTGCCAGGAACTTGGGTTCAGTCCCTGGTTGGAAAACTAAGATCCCACAAGAAATGTGGTGGGGCCAAAAAACAAAACAAAACCCACCAATTCATTTCACACAATTCAGTGTAACTTGTAACTGGAATAAGTAAAACCTTAATAACTATAGTAATTAAGATTTAGAATGCATTAACTCAATTTTTACAGAAATCCTATATAATAATTATATTATTACCTCAATTTTACAAACTAGGAAATTGATAGCTAATGAAATGATAGCTATTTTATTTGACCAGTGTCACAACATTAGAAGTTATAGAATCAGAATTCAAACTCTGCAATCAATCTTGAGAAGTCTAAGACTCTTCTCAACTGTATGCAAGAGCAGGAACTAAAGCTAATATTTATCACAAGAGTCATTTTCATATGTTACTTAAACACAACATGCTCAACTTAGAAGGGCGAACACTTCTGGTACATAAATCATAAAGCTTTTTCTTGTTTACCTGCATCATAAAGGGGAAAATACATTGAGCAATTTCACTTTTTTATGAAAATCAAGAATTTATACAATTTGCCTGATTTTGCAATTTTACATTTCAAACTTATACAATAAAACTTTGGTTAAAAAAAAAAATCCCAAAGTTATATCTGAAAGGTTTAATTTCAATTACCCATGCTGATCTAAATTTACTCTCCTTAAATCTTCTCAAGTTAAGGAAAACTACTGTAGATTAACATGGTTTTTATCTAGCAGGAAGTCAAGCATTTGAACATTACAGCCCTATTTCAAAGGCTTTGTATAACTCCCTGTTTTAATTTATGGTTTCTCTGAGCAGTCAGAGTAGATTCTCTGCACTGGTGATTCCTATCTGTAGGAATTAAAATGACTTGAAAATGATAAGGCTTTTCATAATTTCTTTCTTTCAACTTTGACTTCTTTCTCCCAAATAAATACAAAATAAACCTGTATTCTTTCAAGTTGAGATTTTCATAATTTCTATTCTCATACTTTACTATTCTTATTAAATATTTACTTCTATAGCCAAGTAGATGATCACATCATAGAATCTATTTTATTCCATCATTCTAAATTATGCATTATGTATACTCTGGTTTTCCTTCAGATTGTATAAGTCTTTTACCTTTTTAAATTATTCATTATATATACTCTTCTACTCGGAAAAGTCAAATACTTTAGGTATCTGAGATATGCACTAGATGAAGTGATCCATTTATAAAAATAAGTATATGCATACTTTAGGAATGTATACATGAGATGTGTATACATGAGATGTGTATACATGAGATATACATATTCACTTACAAAAATAAGTTATACAAATCCATTCTTAAAAATAAGTAAACAAGTAAAGAATATGTAGGTGAACAAGAAAATAACTAAACAGAGAGTGGTTTAACAGTAGAGTGAGATAAAACTGTGGTAACAATCTGTAGACAAACCCATACCTCTGTGTACTTTGTGTTATAAAATCTCGAAATAGAACTAGCTCATAACCACTATGATGAGGAGGTTTTATTTGAAAGATAAAAACATCAATATTATTCATCTAAGACAGGGTCACAACTATTTTGAAATTTGCTGACAGACTCTTTCCCACTGTATATCAAAATTTTAATAGTTTGATCTTTACCTTCGTTTGCTAGATACCCAATCCTTAAATTTAAGTCCAGGTAGCTCCATCCAATTTCCAAAGCTGATTGTCAACATTGAGCCTTCCATATTCTATTTGAATAAAAAATTTATAAGCAAAAAACACATTTTATCAGTAACATGGTCTTTTTTTTTTTTTAAACCAAACCCATCTCATTTACTCTAAGCCTGGATAAGGAGAGCTCAAAGAAGTCCTAAATGGTCTGTAAATTACCTCTTGAAATTTATTCCAATTAACCTTCAAATACTTTCAACATTTGGTAGTGTCTATACTCCTTTCATATAGTTATACATTTATAAATCAGATTTACAACATTACCTGATGCCTACACAATGGTGATAGCTTTGGCCTATAAAACATAATTAGATGCAGAATATAGTGTCAGAGGAGCAAATCAGTTATTTTCACACTTTAAACAAAAGGTAAAAAGTTAATTCCTAACACTTTAAGAAACCAGGGAATAAGCAAATGGTTCCATCTGATTAAAAAGAGACTCACTGCTGAAGCTAAAGCTGCCTTTAAGGAAGTGAGCCCCTTCACGCTTGCCCTACTAATTTCTATTTTGCTCAGCACAAAGCAGGAAAAGCCCAAAGGCCAAAACTACCGGGAGCCAGCGTGAGGAACCCGCCCGCGGCAAAGGTCATGAGGAAGGAGGCTTGACAATACGCAAAGGCGGGATCAAGCTTCAGGGGTCCCCCTGGAGATTCTCGAACATCTATCCCCCAAACCAGAGTCTGCCTACCTTACAGCATTATGCTTTCACCTACACGTCTGACATTACAGGGGGCTATCTCCCACCACCTCTCTCTGAAAAGGAGCTAACTTAGGACTCCAGTTAATAAACCTCCTGGGCGTGACAAGAGGGTTTCAGACCAAAAACTCCTCTGATGGCTCTCTAGCCTGCCTGACAGGATTACCCGGCCACATGTGATTGTTCACAGCCTCCCAACCGTGAGGGGCACGAGATGCTTTAAACTTTCTAAAAACAGATTATTTTGAGAAGTTAGAAAATTATTAGTATAGTACTAGTGAGTTAGTTAGAAATTATGTTGGTGAAGGGTTTCATTGCTGAGTTAATGTTTGCCGCCAGGCCTCCATATCCTTAGGCACCTGGGAGTATGTTAATCAATGTAATTAGAATGTAGAAAAAGAAATATAGTAGTTTTGATGTTAGCAATACTAGGCTTTTGAGTTAATGAATTTTCTCTTTGTTATAGATCACTGTACTCCTCTTTCTTTGTTATAAATCACTGTGTCCTTGCTATGTAAGAATGTAACTTTAAGTAGATCTTAAGGGGAAACAAGTTTTCTGATTGATTAACCTTTATCAATAGAAAGAAAGGTGGGGCCTTAAAATGTTAATCGGTCTCCAGACCAGAAGATATTGTGAACAAAGGTAAGACCCTTCTAAGAACAAAGATATGCTGAGAACACTGTCTTTAGATAAGGGTCAGAGCAGCTGACCCTGCGTGACTCTGTTTCTTACATTTATCCCTATGTACTACTAAAAGTATAAAAGTGGACCTGGAAAGTAAAGAAACAGACCAGTTCCTGGAAAGACTGGTGTCCCTCATGTCGTTCTTTATCGTTCTCCTTTTCTGGCTGAATTCCCATCTGGAGCGTGGAGGCTCGCCAAGCCTACTAATTTTGCCGGGGCTTCTAAGATGTGAACAGGGAGGCACTTTGTGTCTCCGCTCCTTTGGGAGACCGGAAAGACGCCTGTGGCCTACGTAGGTGGTGCAAACTCCTTGCCTTGGTTTTCCGCGTAAACCAAGTTATTCAGCCTCTTTTCTCCACTAATTTTCCTACTACACTATTCTTTCCTAATCTATCTTTATATTTCTAATAGTTCTTTCCTAGATGCTGACTCCATCCCTGCTTCGAATTCCCTGGATCCACCGGGGCTGGACCCTGGCACAAAACCATCTCTCCCAATGACTTCAATGATCTCTTTCAACCAACTCTTTTAAGTTGTTTTTTTTTTTTTCTCTAATCTGAATCCTTCTTTCCCTGTTTCTATACAGCCCAATATTGGGAATGGGAGTCATTATTATTACTATTGGCTAACATTTATAGAGCACTTATAAATATAAGCACTATGGCTTATAGTCTTACTATTGGTGATAGTACAAAATCACCACAGGAAGACAATGCCTAAGGCTGCCACTGCTTTGAAGCAGGCTGGGCCTGATACTAGGATCAGAACCAAGTTTCAGGTATATTTCACATTACCACTGATTCAAATACATTTCTAGTAATCAAGGCTTGTCCATACTTTAACTTTCTGATATGTAAGTGGGAGAAAAGAAAAGATGAATTATTGCCTGCAGCACATTTTTCTAAGGAAAAAAACAAATAAATACAATAAAAACTTGGGAATTTATAGAAGGTAGCCTAAAACTTAAAAACTGTATCATGGATGTTTCAATAAATGCAGTTTTGTTAAGAATGCTACTTATTAACAAAGCAAACATAAACATGTAAGCTAAAAGGCATAGATATTTTGCTAGTTGCAATCCATTACCATAAAGGTAATTAAGATTTTTAAAAGTTAGTGATATATTTCACCTACAAATATTCCAAAACAGTTGTTTGATAAATGTAAACCTTCAGTCATATAACATTGCACTAATACAGGAACATCCAACTGAAATTTATACTCAAGATTTGATATTAAATGTTAAAATTCCCATGAAGTCTGTATTTCATAACATAGTAAATATTAAACATTTATTTGTACAACAAATGAGTACTTGCCATATCCTAGACACTGTACTAACTTCTGAGAACACAGGAGTAAACAATAATTACTAGCTGCTGCCTGCTAATGAAGCAGGCTGGCTCTTTGTGTTGGTCAGTTTTGTGGTTTAACTTCTGCTATGGACTGAATTGTATCATCCCCCCAAATCCATGTGCTGAAACCCTAACCCCACACGTGATAGTTTTTGGAGATGGGGCTTTTGGAAGGTAATTAGGGCTAGATGAGGTCATGGGGCTGAGGCCCTCATAACAGGATCAGTGACTTTACAAGAGTTGACCCTCTCTTTGCCGCATGAGGAAATGCAAGAAAGCAGCTTTCTACAAGCAGGAAGAGGAGCCCTCACCACAGACTCAGTCATCTGGCACCACAGTCCTGCATCTTCCAACCTTCAGAATGTGAGTGTGTTTTTAAGCCACTCACTCTATGGTATTTTTGTTTTGGCAGCCCAAGCAGACAAATACAATTTTTTTCTTTTACAATACATTTTTCATTTAAGCTCTTGAAGATGTAGGGAAATAATAGAAGTAGTATGAGATACTGTATGAGATTTTATAAACTCTACAGTTAGTAAACATTTTTTTTTACAATGCCCAACATTCTTGAAATATTCTCTATATAATTCTTAGAGAAATACTTATTCTAAGACACTATCAGTAATCAAATTTGGCTTAATTTCTACTAGCAATTAACTTGGGTTTAACTGAACACATTAAAATTCTCAGATAAAGATGTGGTAATCATCATACATAACATTACAACATAATGTTTAAGAATCAAAACAGTCTTATCAAGACATCATACAAAATAACTCACATTCACTAAAATGCTAGGAAAAATATACTCACATGCCAAGCTCCACCAGGTGGACCTTTACCAAGAACTAAGTGAGGGATATAATGATGCTGTTCTAATTTCCAATGCAAAACGGATGGATAATCATACCCAAAGTCAGCATCTGGATGAAGAAGTGTGTCAAAAAGTACTGCAACTGGATTGGATGATCGGCCCTCGAGGCCCTCAGACAAATATTCTAAGTCCTAAATAAGTTAAAAAAAAAAAAAGACATAAGAAAAAAGGCAGAGTTTGGAAAAAACAAACAAACTCCAGCTAACATAATAGTGAAAACCATTACTCTAATCCAGCATTTTACAGACAGCGTGCAACAAAGCACTGATGTTCCTTAGAGATCTTAATACATTCTCAGGTCAAATAAACATGGGAAATGGTTGGTTTCAAAAAGCTAATCAGATCGTTTTACTGTAAAATTTGAAGATGGCTTTAATATGGCAGTATGCCTTAATATATCTACCCTGACACTTTAATGATAAAAAGCAGCATTTCTAAAACTTATCTGAGCATAAAGCACCTATTAAAAACTTCATCAGGGTCTAATTTGGGAAATTCTGCTCTAATTAATTCAGGAAAATACATGGACGTTAACTCAGCAAAATATATTTACAAATCTAAAATTAAAATGTTAGAGTGTTATTTAAAAGGAAAGGTTTTCAGCTAAGAAATACAATGCTCATGTAGCAGAAAATTAACCTTGGCTCAGTATAAAAACCTGAAAAGGACTGACATGTAAAAAACAATACCTGATCAACAATGGAAAGATGTCTTGCTTCCTCTAATTTACTATGTAAGATTGTATTTGGATGGATTGCTTCTGATGATAAATACGGTCTGTAGCCTGACAGCATGTAAGAAAGGCAGATTCCTGAGGGTCCATTTCCTATTTTTAAAAAAGTGGAGAGGGGTGTATCATTAATCTTAACACTCACGTTCTTTGGCTTTTCCATGTCACAGATGGTTTTTCTCCTCCATCAATTCTTCCTTCCTTGAATTCTTAAAGCCAAGTATTTGCAAGAGAAGACTTTTACTCTCTCCTGTTTTCTTCAGGGAATCTCACCTACTCAAAACTTCAACTCACTATGCTGCTAACCTCAAATTCAGACTCGTAGGCTGACCTCTTACTATCAAAATATATCCCATACTTCCATATGCCACTTTTTCACTCCACCTGACTGAATGACTAATAACCGTGTTCAAAAGCAAATTCATGACCTCCTCCATTTTGGGGGCCCTCTCCTTTAAACCTCATTCTTCCTCAAAGTATTATACTTACTAGCAAAATCTTGAGTTAATTAGATTATAGTTCTAAACCTACCGCGTAAACCAAGTTATTCAGCCTCTTTTCTCCACTAATTTTCCTACTACACTATTCTTTCCTAATCTATCTTTATATTTCTAATAGTTCTTTCCTAGATGCTGACTCCATCCCTGCTTCGAATTCCCTGGATCCACCGGGGCTGGACCCTGGCACAAAACCATCTCTCCCAATGACTTCAATGATCTCTTTCAACCAACTCTTTTAAGTTGTTTTTTTTTTTTTCTCTAATCTGAATCCTTCTTTCCCTGTTTCTATACAGCCCAATATTGGGAATGGGAGTCATTATTATTACTATTGGCTAACATTTATAGAGCACTTATAAATATAAGCACTATGGCTTATAGTCTTACTATTGGTGATAGTACAAAATCACCACAGGAAGACAATGCCTAAGGCTGCCACTGCTTTGAAGCAGGCTGGGCCTGATACTAGGATCAGAACCAAGTTTCAGGTATATTTCACATTACCACTGATTCAAATACATTTCTAGTAATCAAGGCTTGTCCATACTTTAACTTTCTGATATGTAAGTGGGAGAAAAGAAAAGATGAATTATTGCCTGCAGCACATTTTTCTAAGGAAAAAAACAAATAAATACAATAAAAACTTGGGAATTTATAGAAGGTAGCCTAAAACTTAAAAACTGTATCATGGATGTTTCAATAAATGCAGTTTTGTTAAGAATGCTACTTATTAACAAAGCAAACATAAACATGTAAGCTAAAAGGCATAGATATTTTGCTAGTTGCAATCCATTACCATAAAGGTAATTAAGATTTTTAAAAGTTAGTGATATATTTCACCTACAAATATTCCAAAACAGTTGTTTGATAAATGTAAACCTTCAGTCATATAACATTGCACTAATACAGGAACATCCAACTGAAATTTATACTCAAGATTTGATATTAAATGTTAAAATTCCCATGAAGTCTGTATTTCATAACATAGTAAATATTAAACATTTATTTGTACAACAAATGAGTACTTGCCATATCCTAGACACTGTACTAACTTCTGAGAACACAGGAGTAAACAATAATTACTAGCTGCTGCCTGCTAATGAAGCAGGCTGGCTCTTTGTGTTGGTCAGTTTTGTGGTTTAACTTCTGCTATGGACTGAATTGTATCATCCCCCCAAATCCATGTGCTGAAACCCTAACCCCACACGTGATAGTTTTTGGAGATGGGGCTTTTGGAAGGTAATTAGGGCTAGATGAGGTCATGGGGCTGAGGCCCTCATAACAGGATCAGTGACTTTACAAGAGTTGACCCTCTCTTTGCCGCATGAGGAAATGCAAGAAAGCAGCTTTCTACAAGCAGGAAGAGGAGCCCTCACCACAGACTCAGTCATCTGGCACCACAGTCCTGCATCTTCCAACCTTCAGAATGTGAGTGTGTTTTTAAGCCACTCACTCTATGGTATTTTTGTTTTGGCAGCCCAAGCAGACAAATACAATTTTTTTCTTTTACAATACATTTTTCATTTAAGCTCTTGAAGATGTAGGGAAATAATAGAAGTAGTATGAGATACTGTATGAGATTTTATAAACTCTACAGTTAGTAAACATTTTTTTTTACAATGCCCAACATTCTTGAAATATTCTCTATATAATTCTTAGAGAAATACTTATTCTAAGACACTATCAGTAATCAAATTTGGCTTAATTTCTACTAGCAATTAACTTGGGTTTAACTGAACACATTAAAATTCTCAGATAAAGATGTGGTAATCATCATACATAACATTACAACATAATGTTTAAGAATCAAAACAGTCTTATCAAGACATCATACAAAATAACTCACATTCACTAAAATGCTAGGAAAAATATACTCACATGCCAAGCTCCACCAGGTGGACCTTTACCAAGAACTAAGTGAGGGATATAATGATGCTGTTCTAATTTCCAATGCAAAACGGATGGATAATCATACCCAAAGTCAGCATCTGGATGAAGAAGTGTGTCAAAAAGTACTGCAACTGGATTGGATGATCGGCCCTCGAGGCCCTCAGACAAATATTCTAAGTCCTAAATAAGTTAAAAAAAAAAAAAGACATAAGAAAAAAGGCAGAGNATGATGCTGTTCTAATTTCCAATGCAAAACGGATGGATAATCATACCCAAAGTCAGCATCTGGATGAAGAAGTGTGTCAAAAAGTACTGCAACTGGATTGGATGATCGGCCCTCGAGGCCCTCAGACAAATATTCTAAGTCCTAAATAAGTTAAAAAAAAAAAAAGACATAAGAAAAAAGGCAGAGTTTGGAAAAAACAAACAAACTCCAGCTAACATAATAGTGAAAACCATTACTCTAATCCAGCATTTTACAGACAGCGTGCAACAAAGCACTGATGTTCCTTAGAGATCTTAATACATTCTCAGGTCAAATAAACATGGGAAATGGTTGGTTTCAAAAAGCTAATCAGATCGTTTTACTGTAAAATTTGAAGATGGCTTTAATATGGCAGTATGCCTTAATATATCTACCCTGACACTTTAATGATAAAAAGCAGCATTTCTAAAACTTATCTGAGCATAAAGCACCTATTAAAAACTTCATCAGGGTCTAATTTGGGAAATTCTGCTCTAATTAATTCAGGAAAATACATGGACGTTAACTCAGCAAAATATATTTACAAATCTAAAATTAAAATGTTAGAGTGTTATTTAAAAGGAAAGGTTTTCAGCTAAGAAATACAATGCTCATGTAGCAGAAAATTAACCTTGGCTCAGTATAAAAACCTGAAAAGGACTGACATGTAAAAAACAATACCTGATCAACAATGGAAAGATGTCTTGCTTCCTCTAATTTACTATGTAAGATTGTATTTGGATGGATTGCTTCTGATGATAAATACGGTCTGTAGCCTGACAGCATGTAAGAAAGGCAGATTCCTGAGGGTCCATTTCCTATTTTTAAAAAAGTGGAGAGGGGTGTATCATTAATCTTAACACTCACGTTCTTTGGCTTTTCCATGTCACAGATGGTTTTTCTCCTCCATCAATTCTTCCTTCCTTGAATTCTTAAAGCCAAGTATTTGCAAGAGAAGACTTTTACTCTCTCCTGTTTTCTTCAGGGAATCTCACCTACTCAAAACTTCAACTCACTATGCTGCTAACCTCAAATTCAGACTCGTAGGCTGACCTCTTACTATCAAAATATATCCCATACTTCCATATGCCACTTTTTCACTCCACCTGACTGAATGACTAATAACCGTGTTCAAAAGCAAATTCATGACCTCCTCCATTTTGGGGGCCCTCTCCTTTAAACCTCATTCTTCCTCAAAGTATTATACTTACTAGCAAAATCTTGAGTTAATTAGATTATAGTTCTAAACCTCTTTTGTCACCTTTATCCATTCAGCTGTTACAGCTATTCTCATTCATATACTCTCACTCAGAAGACAAAAATCTCTTCTTGTTCAAGAGTCACCTACTCCAAATCATTTCACATTTTACATGCAAATGACTTTCTGAAACACAGTCTTCACTGTATTAACCAACCTGTTCTAAAGCCCGTAACTGTCTGTTTCTGACTATCAAGGGCTCTCTCCACATTCTGCTCTCAACCGTCTTCTAAGGCCCACCTCCTAACAACTTCCCTCTTGTATTTGTATCTTCTTTACCTAAAACAAAACTGGAAACTGGCTTTTGTTGTTGAACCCTGTTAAATACTTTGATTTCTATGGTTCCTTTAGTCTGGATTGCAACTTCTCTATTATCTCCATGGGGTCGCAAAGAGTCAGACACGACGGAGCAACTGAACTGACTGACTGACCAAAAATTTAATCCACCTAGGACAACTTTTAGCCATCAGGGAACATTCTGATCCTCGCTTAATATTTTGCCCCAAATAAAATAAACTCAAAGATGTAAATATGAAAAGTAAAATCATGGTATCAGAAAAGAGAGAAATATTTCTACATATAATGCTCTAGTAGGAAGCCTTTAAGTATGACACAAACCTCAAAAGAAAGGAAAATATAAATAATTTTACTTCACAAAAACTTTTTAAATTACAAATACTGAGGAAAAGAGCTAATTTCCTTGAATGAAATGAAAGACAAAATTAAAAAAGTAAAATCATAATACCAACAGAACAGAAAAAGCATTTGACAAAATCCAATACCTATGCTGAAACTACCACACAATTGCACTCATCTCACACACTAGTAAAGTAATGCTTAAAATTCTGCAAGCCAGGCTTCAGCAGTACGTGAACCATGAACTTCCAGATGTTCAAGCTGGTTTTAGAAATGGCAGAGGAACAAGAGATCAAATTGCCAACATCCGCTGGATCATCGAAAAAGCAAGAGAGTTCCAGAAAAACATCTATTTCTGCTTTATTGACTATGCCAAAGTCTTTGACTGTGTGAATCACAATAAACTGTGGAAAATTCTGAAAGAGATGGGAATACTAGACCACCTGACCTGCCTCTTCAGAAACCTATATGCAGGTCAGGACGCAAAAGTTAGAACTGGACATGGAACAACAGACTGGTTCCAAATAGGAAAAGTATGTCAAGGGTGTGTATTGTCACCCTGCTTATTTAACTTATATGCAGAGTACATCATGAGAAATGCTGGGCTGGAATGGAAGAAGCACAAGCTGGAATCAAGATTGCTGGGAGAAATATCAATAACCTCAGATATGCAGATGACACCACCCTTATGGCAGAAAGTGAAGAAGAACTAAAGAGCCTCTTGATGAAAGTGAAAGAGGAGAGTGAAAAAGTTGGCTTAAAGCTCACCATTCAGAAAACTAAGATCATGGCATCCGGTCCCATCACTTCATGGGAAATAGATGGGGAAACAGTGGAGACAGTGGCCAACTTTATTATTTTGGGCTCCAAAATCACTGCAGATGGTGATTGCAGCCATGAAATTAAAAGATGCTTACTCTTTGGAAGGAAAGTTATGACCAACCTAGACAGCATATTAAAAAGCAGAGACATTACTTTGCCAGCAAAGGTCCGTCTAGTCAAAGCCATGGTTTTTCCAGTAGTCATGTATGGATGTGAGAGTTGGACTATAAAGAAAGCTGAGTGCCGAAGAATTGATGATTTTGAACTGTGGTGTTGGAGAAGACTCTTGAGAGTCCCTTGGACTGCAAGGAGATCCTAAAGGAGATAATCCTGGGTGTTCATTGCAAGGTCTGATGTTGAAGTTGAAACTCCAATACTTTGGCCACCTGATGTGAAGAGCTGACTCATTTGAAAAGACCCTGATGCTGGGAAAGACTGAAGGTGGGAGGAGAAGGGGACGACAGAGGATGAGATGGTTGGATGGCATCACTGACTCGATGGACACGAATTTGGATGGACTCTGGGAGTTGGTGCTGGACATGGAGGCCTGGTGTGCTGCGATTCATGGGGTTGCAAAAAGTCGGACACAACTGAGCGACTGAACTGAACTGAATATTCATGTAAAAACTTTCAACGAGCAACAAAGGGGAACTTAACTTGTTAAAGAGTTATCAACAAAATCCAATAGCTAACATGATACTTAATGATGAGAATTTAGGGTTTTTTTCCCCCTAAAAGATCAAGGCAAGCATGTCTTTTCTCATCATTCCTACTCAACACATACCATAAAGGAAATCCTAGCTAATCCATTAAGACCAGAAAAGGAAATTAAAGGTACACAGATTGGGAAAGAAGAAACAAAACTGTCTTTGTTTGTAAATGCTGTAGTTATGCAGAAAGTCCAAAAGAATTCACCAAAAAACTGGAAGTCACAAGCTTACAGTAAGGTCGAATGATACAGTCAGTCACGTCAGTCACTGAGTCATGTCTGACTGTGACCCCGAGAACCGCAGCACACCAGGCCTCTCTGTCCATCACCAACTCCCAGAGCTTGCTCAAATTCATGTCCATTAAGTGGGCAATGCCATCCAACCATCTCATTCTCTGTCATCCCCTTCTCCTCTTGTTGTCAATCCTTCCTAGCATCGGAGTCTTTTCTAGTGAGTCAGCTCTTCATGTCAGGTGGCCAAAATATTAAAGCTTCAGCTTCAGCATCAGTCCTCCCAATGAATATTCAGCATTGATTTCCTTTAGGATTAACAGGTTTGATTTAGGTCATACCTGAATGGCCTACTGGTTTTCCCTACGTTCTTCAAATTAAGTCTGAATTTTGCAATAAGGAGTTTATGATCTGAACCACAGTCAACTCCCAGTTTTGTTTTTGCTGATGGTATAGAGCTTCTCCATCTTCAGCTACAAAGAATATAATCAACCTGATTTTGGTATCGACCTTCTGGTGATGTACTCATCTCCTGTGTTGCTGGACGTCAGACCTAACATAAAACACTAAATTATAAAACTTTTGGAAGATAACGTAGGAGAAAATTAAGGTGACCTTGGTTTTGGTAACGAGTTTTTAGATGTTTAAGACCAAAAGCAAGATCTATGAAAGAAAAAACTGATATGCAGTACTTCATTAAAGTTTAAAATTTCTGCTCTGCCAAGTCACTGAGACAATGAAAAGACAGGCCCACAGACTGGGAGAAAATACTTACAAAGCATATATGTGATAAAGCATCTGTCTTCCAACAACATAAGAGACATCACCAGAGTCAATATCGAAATCAGACTGATTATATTCTCTGCAGCCAAAGACGGAGAAGCTCTATACAGTCAGCAAAAAAGAGACCAGGAGCTGACTGTGGCTCAGATCATGAGCTCCTTACTGCCAAATTCAGACTCAAATTGCAGAAAGTAGGGAAAACCACTAGGCCATTCAGGTATGACCTAAATCAAATCCCTTATGATTACAGAGTGGAAGTGCGAAATATATTTAAGGGACTAGATATGATATAGTGCCTGATGAACTATGGAAAAACTGTGGAGCTGACTGTGGCTCAGATCATGAACTCCTTACTGCCAAATTCAGACTCAAATTGCAGAAAGTAGGGAAAACCACTAGGCCATTCAGTTCAGTTCAGTTGCTCAGTTGTGTCCGACTCTTTCTGACCCCATGAATTGCAGCACACCAGGCCTCCCTGTCCATCACCAACTCCCAGAGTTCACTCAAACTCACGTCCATCGAGTCAGTGATGCCATCCAGCCATCTCATCCTCTGTCGTCCCCTTCTGCTGCCCCCAATCTCTCCCAGCATCAGAGTCTTTTCCAATGTGTCAACTCTTCACATGAGGTGGCCAAAATACTGGAGTTTTAGCTTTAGCATCAGTCCTTCCAAAGAACAGGTATGACCTAACTCAAATCCCTTATGATTATACAGTGGAAATGACAAATAGATTTAACGGATTAAATTTGATAGAGTGCCTGAAGAACTATGGATAGAGGTTTGTAATGTTGTACAGGAGGTGTTGAGCAAACCATCCCCAAGAAAAAGAGATGCAAAAAGGCAAAACGGTTGTCTGAGGAGGCCTCACACACAGCTGAGAAACAAAGAGAACCAAAAGGCAAAGGAGAAAAGGGAAGATATACCCATCTGAAAGCAGAGTTCCAAAGGATGGCAAGGAGAGATAAGAAAGCCTTCCTCAGTGATCAGTGCCAAGAAATAGAGGGAAACAATAGAATGTGAAAGACTAGAGATCCCTTCAAGAAAATTAGAGATACCAAGGGAACATTTCATGTAANGCAAAAAGGCAAAACGGTTGTCTGAGGAGGCCTCACACACAGCTGAGAAACAAAGAGAACCAAAAGGCAAAGGAGAAAAGGGAAGATATACCCATCTGAAAGCAGAGTTCCAAAGGATGGCAAGGAGAGATAAGAAAGCCTTCCTCAGTGATCAGTGCCAAGAAATAGAGGGAAACAATAGAATGTGAAAGACTAGAGATCCCTTCAAGAAAATTAGAGATACCAAGGGAACATTTCATGTAAAGATGGGGACAAAAAACGACAGAAATGGTATCAACCTAAAAGAAGCAGAAGATATTAAGAAGAGGTGGCAAGAATACACAGAAGAACTGTACAAAAAAGATCTTCATGACCCAGATAACCACAATGGTGTGATCACTCACCTAGAGCCAGACATCCTGGAATGGGAAGACACGTGGGCTTTAGAAAGCACTACTACAAACAAAGCCAGTGGAGGTGACGGCATTCCAGCTGAGCTGTTTCAAATCCTAAAAGATGATGCTGGGAAAGTGCTGCGCTCAATATGCCAGCAAATTTGGAAAACTCAGCAGTGGCCACAGGACTGGAAGAGGTCAGTTTTCATTCCAATCCCAAAGAAGAGGAATGCCAGAGAATGTTCAAATTACCACAAAATTGTACTCATTTCACATGCTAGCAAGGTAATGTTCAAAATTCTTTAAGCGAGGCTTAAACAGTAGGTGAACAGAGAACTTCTGATATACAAGCTGGATTTTAAAAAGGCAGAGGAAAGAGATCAAACTGCCAACATCTGTTGGATCATAAAAAAGCAAGGGAATTCCAGAAAAAACACCTACTTCTTTTCTTGATTACACTAAAGCCTCTGACTGCATGGATCATAACAAATTGTGGAAAATTCTTAAAAAAAAATGGGAATGCCAGACCACCTAATCTGCCTCCCGTGAAACCTGTATGTAGGTGAAGAAGCAATAGTCAGAACCAGACATGGAACAAAGGACTGCTTCCAAACTGGGAAAGGAGTACATCAGGGCTGTCTACTGTCATGCTGCTTATTTAACTTATACAGAGAGTACATCATGCGAAAACACCAGGCAGGATGAAGCTCAAGTGGCGATCGATACTGCTGCGAGAAATTATCAATAACCTCAGATATGCAGATGACACCACTAATGGCAGAAAGCGAAGAGGAACTAAAGAGCCTCCTGATGAAGGTGAAAGAGGAGAGTAAAAACCTGGCTTAAAACTCAACATTCAAAAAACTAAGATCTTGGCATCTGGTCCCATCACTTCATGGCAAAGAGATTGGGGGAAAAAAATGGAAACAGTTATGGACTTATTTTCTTGGGCTCCAAAATCACTGTGGAATTTGACTGCAGCCATGAAATGAAAAGATGGTTGCTCCTTGAAAGAAAAGCTATGACCAACATAGACAGCATATTAAAAAGCAAAGACATCATTCTGCCAACAAAGGTCCACATAATCACAGTTATGGTTTTTCCAGTAGTCATGTATGGATGTGAGGGTTGGACCATATAGAAGGCTGAATGCCAAAGAATTGATGCTTTCAAACCATGGTGTTGGAAAAGACTCTAGAGTTCCTTTGATTGCAAGGAGATCAAACCAGTCAGTCTTAAAGGAAATCAACCCTGAATATTCATTGAAAGGACTGATCCTGAAGCTGAAGCTCCAATAACTTTGGCCACCTAATACAAAGAACTAATTCATTTGAAAAGACCCTGATGCTGGGAAAGATTGAAGGCGGGAAGAGAAGGGAACGACAGAGGATGAGATGGTTGGATGGCATCACTGACTCAACGGACTTGAGTTTGAGTGAACTCCGGGAGTTGGTGATGGACAGGGAGGACGGGCACGCTGTGGTCCATGGGGTCGCAGAGTCAGACACAACTGAACAGCTGAAATGAACTGAGTATCTGAGACAAAGAAGCAAAAAGAAGTAACACTCAAAAGACTACACGAAAAGAATACAAACAAGCACTTCACAGAGGAATATACACACAAGCAGAATGCACCTCAAGTCCCAAAGGTTTTCCATTCTTAACACCAAGAACCGAGTGTGTTATGTTACAGAGAAAAAGGACTTTGTAAATGTGATTAAAGTAAGGACCATGAGCTGGGGTAGAGTACCCTGGATTACCCAAGTGTGCCCAAACTAACCACACAAGTCCTTAGAAACAGACTCTTTCCCACCTGTGGTGAGGAGGAACTGCAACTATGAAATTTCAAAGAAAGACAGCACTGCTGGCTTTGAAGATGTAGAATTGGCTCAGGAGCCAAAGGCGTACCAGTAGCCTCTAAAACCTGGAAAAGCAAGGCAACATTCTATCTACTAGAGCCTCCAAAAGGAATGCAGCCCAGCTGATGCCTTGATTTTAGTCCGGTGAGAGCAGTGCTGGACTTCCATTCTATACACCAGTCAGATAACACACGTATGTTATAAAAGCCACCGGGTTTGTGGTAATGTGTTAACAATAGAAAACCAATTACTATAGTAAGGAAATTAGCCCATTACGGTGCTAGGGCCGGCAACAATGGCCCTATATACATGAGGTTAAGCCACTCTTTGGCTTGCTAAGGCAAAACAGGAACAAACTGTTTTGGGGGAATGTGAGGTGGGTGAGTAGGTACCGATGAAAGTTCTTCCTTTTGTAACCCTGCTATGGCCTAACCAGAAGAAGAAGACACGCTTCCTTTACCTACTACAAGACGTCCAGAATAGAAAACCAGGTGGACATAGATGGGAAGTGGAGCACGAGGTTTGGGTTCCTGCAGGGGAAGGGGACTGCTGCAGATGCTCTAGCGTCTCCCTTACAGGAGAATCTCGTACAGAATCCCTTGCCTCCCCTCTTTCCTTCATTTATTTTGTCTCCTAGGGAGAGATGTCCAAATGCCAGACAGAGGGCAGAACTTTCCTCTGCATTAACTTTGAAACAGGCCATCAGAGAAACTAAGGAAGTTGTATGCCATCAAGATTCATTACATCCCGTAATTCCTTCCTTTGGCTTGGCTTCACACCAGAATACTTGTCCACATTAACGAGTGTCTCCAATGGCTCAGCAGTAAAGAATCTGCCTGCAATGCAGGAGATGTGGGTTCGATTCATGGGTCAGAAAGAGCCCCTGGAGAAGGAAATGGCAACCCACTCCAGTCTTCTTGCCTGGAGAATCCCATGGACAGAGAGGAGCCTGGTGGGCTATATCTTCCGTGGGGTTGCAAAGAGTTACAGATGACTGAGTGACTAAACATACAACATACATACTGAGTTTGCCAAAAATTTTGTTCAGGTTTTTTTGCATCATCTTCTGGAAAAATCTGATTGAACTTTTTGGCGAACCTAATATATAACAGGTAATTAAATACAGGCAATAAAACAAAACCATAAAATTATATAATTTTGAAGTAATCAGGCTTTATTAATACCTTAATATTTAATATCTTATATACCTATCTATTGAGGTAGATGGATATATAATAATAATAGGTGGTTAAAATATTATAAACATTCTGGAAAAATCTGATTGAACTTTTTGGCGAACCTAATATATAACAGGTAATTAAATACAGGCAATAAAACAAAACCATAAAATTATATAATTTTGAAGTAATCAGGCTTTATTAATACCTTAATATTTAATATCTTATATACCTATCTATTGAGGTAGATGGATATATAATAATAATAGGTGGTTAAAATATTATAAACATAACTGTAGAGTACTATAATGTTCTACTGAGTACTGACTACTAACTTACACAAGTTAACTACTGAGTTTCCCTGTCTGTCCATACTTTACAATATCAGTGTGCTATAGGATTCTAAGGCACAATTCAATAACGTACATAGGAATCCTCTCTACAGGATTCTAATAACACTGATTATCATCGCGATCATGACACTTTAATATAAGTAACATAACTGATAGACTACTGATGTTTTAAAATAATAGAGCAATCTCAGCCCTTCAATGAAAAAATGTTTCACTCTAATACAGAATCTAATGTCAGATAAACCAATTCCTCTCTCCAAAGACTTGGTTATTGGTTATCAGGCAACCTAAGAATACTTCTCAATACAATTCTATGGACTTGTGCTATATATATAACCATACATTTATAAAAGTAGTAAGGATTGTAACTGTAATTTTAAGAGATAAAAGGCAATAAAACTTACCTATTACTACCATAGGCAAAGTCACCGATGAATCTTCAAGTAAAGAAGTTTCTTCAACCAATGGCATAGCTTTAACTTTTTGCCCCAAATTATCACCGAAATATTGCACTAATGAATTAAAAATCTCTCCTTCAGTTTCAGTGTCCCTGTAGTTTCTTTTAAAAGAAAAACATGGACAAAAAACAACAGATATATAGTCAATATAGCCTTTATAAAAACCTGTCTCTATTACTTTTTATTTAGGCCACAAAATATTCAACAGTTCCATACAAGAAGGAAAGGTAATCCTTCTGATTAATGCTTTCAGATTAGCTTAGCTACATGTCAATGTGCACCACCTTCTCAGAAATCTTAAATACAGTGGTCCCTTGCTATCCAACGGGGGTTGGTTCCAGAACCCCGCCCCCAACCCCAAACACCAAAATCCATGGATCCTTAAGTCCCTTTTATAAAATGGCATATTATTTGCATTTAATCTACCTACACCCACCCACAGACTCTAAACTGTCTCTAGATTAACTGTATCACCTAATACAATATAAATGCTATGTATGCAGTTGTCTTCATGCAGCAAATTCAAATTTTGCTTTTTGAACTTTTTCTTTCTCAAATATTTCCCATCTACAGTTGGCTGAACCCGTGGATGTAGAACCTGTGGATATGGGGGGCTGACTTTAGCTGCTGTCTCTTTAATGACTTGAAGGCAAGTTTTAAATAAGAAGCTATTTTTAATAACCAAAGACACAGGACTGTATTAGGCATTTTTACAATTCTCTGCGATCTCCTAGGACTGCAAAGTGTCTCCTTCACTTTTTTTTTTCCTCTCATTAATAAAAAGGTGTGTGCATTAGAGGCAGTATATATATATATACCTAGGTTTTCCTGGTAGCTCAGACAGTAAAGAATCTACCTTCAATGCGAGAGACCCAGGTTTGATCCCTGGGTTGGGAAGATACCCTGGAAAAGGGAATGCCAACCCACTCTGGTATTCTTGTCTGGATAATTCCATGGATAGAGGAGCCTGGTGGTCTATAGTCCAAGGGGTCACAACTGAGCAACCCACACTCCAACTTTTCCTGTGGAACAAGACAGCTACACACAGTACTATAAGGCAGAGTTACTGAACTTATATATTACAAATTGTGAGTTTTGGCTAAACAATAAGGTTTATACATCTTATTCTCAGAGATATTGAAAAGTGCAAAGATCTTAATGTTGATTTCTAATCTACCTTCCTTCCCAACTGCCTCCCGAGAAACTAGTTTTGGCATTTTGACATGTTCATGCAATAAATGGAGCATCCTCTGAGCACAGTTAATGTTCTGCATTATATGAGAGATTGCTTCAAAATAGAATTCCTGAGTTAAAAACAGGCTAATTATCTGAAAGTTAACCTGAGTACTGACTAGCGGGTGAGTGTGGTTATTACTATTCCCCAAATGACAAACATGGGAATCGATCAGTTATTTCACAAGATTCACTGATCCTAGAGGAGGAAGAAAATGCAAAGAATTAGGCAAAGAGCAATAATTTCTCCTTCCTACAATCCTCCAATTTCCCAAACTACCCTCGGAAAGGGCAGAGCTCCCCAGGATATACTAACAGCTTTCCTTCCCCCAATAATTGGACTTCCCTATCAATACATTGGCCCATTTTGNTGGGAATCGATCAGTTATTTCACAAGATTCACTGATCCTAGAGGAGGAAGAAAATGCAAAGAATTAGGCAGAGAGCAATAATTTCTCCTTCCTACAATCCTCCAATTTCCCAAACTACCCTCAGAAAGGGCAGAGCTCCCCAGGATATACTAACAGCTTTCCTTCCCCCAATAATTGGACTTTCCTATCAATACACTGGCCCATTTTGGCCAGAACAGACTTCACTTAATATGGCTACTCCTTATACTGCAAGGCTGCCCCTGGAAGAAACAAGTTAAGATCAACCATCCCTTTCAGATCATTTCATCTCTTACCACTGATCAGATCCAGATGTACTAGCTATCTTGCCTTCTGCTTGACAACTTCTTGCTTGCCGACTGAACTCAACATGAGTGAATTATACTTGGGCTTGTCCCTCATACTTCTAAATGTGTGTCAAGGACAGGTTCTTCAGCTTCCTTTGGATGCCTTTTTTCTTAATATATATACTTTATTGAAGTATTCTTGACTTACAATGTTTCTGGTGCAGAGTCATTCCGTTTACATATACACATAAATTATTTTTGAGATTATTTTCTATTATAGGTTGTTACAAGATATTCACTATAGTTCCTTGTGCTATACAGTTAACCTTTGGGTCTTTTTGCATATCTATTTCTTTAAAATTAGAGCTCTATTCACAGTAGTCAAACAAGTGGAATCAAAATGTCATAAATTTTTCAGTTAGGCAAAAATTCATGTTTTTTTTAAAATATATATTACATACTATTTAAACGATTTTCTACTATGCTTGATAAAGGTTTGANCTATAGTTCCTTGTGCTATACAGTTAACCTTTGGGTCTTTTTGCATATCTATTTCTTTAAAATTAGAGCTCTATTCACAGTAGTCAAACAAGTGGAATCAAAATGTCATAAATTTTTCAGTTAGGCAAAAATTCATGTTTTTTTTAAAATATATATTACATACTATTTAAACGATTTTCTACTATGCTTGATAAAGGTTTGAGAAAGAACATTTAAAAAAAAAGATGGAATGGCAAAACTAGAAAACAAACTAAATGAAATCGTGGCAGAACTGAATGAAATACAAGAAGTGAAGCAAACTAGATAAAAATAAAGGATCATCATATANAATTAGCTTAGCTACATGTCAATGTGCACCACCTTCTCAGAAATCTTAAATACAGTGGTCCCTTGCTATCCAACGGGGGTTGGTTCCAGAACCCCGCCCCCAACCCCAAACACCAAAATCCATGGATCCTTAAGTCCCTTTTATAAAATGGCATATTATTTGCATTTAATCTACCTACACCCACCCACAGACTCTAAACTGTCTCTAGATTAACTGTATCACCTAATACAATATAAATGCTATGTATGCAGTTGTCTTCATGCAGCAAATTCAAATTTTGCTTTTTGAACTTTTTCTTTCTCAAATATTTCCCATCTGCAGTTGGCTGAACCCATGGATGTAGAACCTGTGAATATGGGGGGCTGACTTTAGCTGCTGTCTCTTTAATGACTTGAAGGCAAGTTTTAAATAAGAAGCTATTTTTAATAACCAAAGACACAGGACTGTATTAGGCATTTTTACAATTCTCTGCGATCTCCTAGGACTGCAAAGTGTCTCCTTCACTTTTTTTTTTCCTCTCATTAATAAAAAGGTGTGTGCATTAGAGGCAGTATATATATATATANAATATGGGGGGCTGACTTTAGCTGCTGTCTCTTTAATGACTTGAAGGCAAGTTTTAAATAAGAAGCTATTTTTAATAACCAAAGACACAGGACTGTATTAGGCATTTTTACAATTCTCTGCGATCTCCTAGGACTGCAAAGTGTCTCCTTCACTTTTTTTTTTCCTCTCATTAATAAAAAGGTGTGTGCATTAGAGGCAGTATATATATATATACCTAGGTTTTCCTGGTAGCTCAGACAGTAAAGAATCTACCTTCAATGCGAGAGACCCAGGTTTGATCCCTGGGTTGGGAAGATACCCTGGAAAAGGGAATGCCAACCCACTCTGGTATTCTTGTCTGGATAATTCCATGGATAGAGGAGCCTGGTGGTCTATAGTCCAAGGGGTCACAACTGAGCAACCCACACTCCAACTTTTCCTGTGGAACAAGACAGCTACACACAGTACTATAAGGCAGAGTTACTGAACTTATATATTACAAATTGTGAGTTTTGGCTAAACAATAAGGTTTATACATCTTATTCTCAGAGATATTGAAAAGTGCAAAGATCTTAATGTTGATTTCTAATCTACCTTCCTTCCCAACTGCCTCCCGAGAAACTAGTTTTGGCATTTTGACATGTTCATGCAATAAATGGAGCATCCTCTGAGCACAGTTAATGTTCTGCATTATACAAGAGATTGCTTCAAAATAGAATTCCTGAGTTAAAAACAGGCTAATTATCTGAAAGTTAACCTGAGTACTGACTAGCGGGTGAGTGTGGTTATTACTATTCCCCAAATGACAAACATGGGAATCGATCAGTTATTTCACAAGATTCACTGATCCTAGAGGAGGAAGAAAATGCAAAGAATTAGGCAAAGAGCAATAATTTCTCCTTCCTACAATCCTCCAATTTCCCAAACTACCCTCGGAAAGGGCAGAGCTCCCCAGGATATACTAACAGCTTTCCTTCCCCCAATAATTGGACTTCCCTATCAATACATTGGCCCATTTTGGCCAGAACAGACTTCACTTAATATGGCTACTCCTTATACTGCAAGGCTGCCGCTGGAAGAAACAAGTTAAGATCAACCATCCCTTTCAGATCATTTCATCTCTTACCACTGATCAGATCCAGATGTACTAGCTATCTTGCCTTCTGCTTGACAACTTCTTGCTTGCCGACTGAACTCAACATGAGTGAATTATACTTGGGCTTGTCCCTCATACTTCTAAATGTGTGTCAAGGACAGGTTCTTCAGCTTCCTTTGGATGCCTTTTTTCTTAATATATATACTTTATTGAAGTATTCTTGACTTACAATGTTTCTGGTGCAGAGTCATTCCGTTTACATATACACATAAATTATTTTTGAGATTATTTTCTATTATAGGTTGTTACAAGATATTCACTATAGTTCCCTGTGCTACACAGTTAACCTTTGGGTCTTTTTGCATATCTATTTCTTTAAAGTTAGAGCTCTAGCATTCTATTCACACTAGTCAAACAAGTGGAATCAAAATGTCATAAATTTTTCAGTTAGGCAAAAATTCATGTCTTTTTAAAAAATATGTATCACATACTAAAAGATTTTCTACTATGCTTGATAAAGGTTTGAGAAAGAACATTAAAAAAAAAAGATGGAATGGCAAAACTAGAAAACAAACTAAATGAAATTGTGGGAGAAGTGCATGAAATACAAGAAGTGAAGCAAACTAGATAAAAATAAAGGATCATCATATAGTCCAATAATTTTTAAACAAAGCTACTTATCAGAAACATATGTGGGACTTTGGAGAAAAAAAGTAGTATCTGGGCATTTGTATTTTTCAAAAAATTTCAAGATAATTCTGATATGCATTTGGATTTTAAAAAGTGATTACAGGTTTTTCCACTAAATGGCAAGTTTAATGATATAGAATTCTATCAACTTTCTGTTGACAAATCATGATATAATGTTATTAAGTGAGTAACAGCTACATAATCACAATAGTAAAAGATACTAATCAGTTTTCACAACCAATAGGGAGACAAAAAATAAAAGAGTTGCAAGACAAAATGGGAACATGATTAACAATATAAAATAATTACATACAATTTGGGGGATCAAAGAAAAGATAAACCAATCTGAATGCAGAGTTTCAAAGAATAACAAGGAGAGATAAGAAAGCCTTCTTAAGGGAACAATGCAAAGAAACAGAGGAAAACAATAGAATGGGAAAGACTAGAGATCTCTTCAAGAAAATTAGGGATAACAAGGGAACATTTCATGCAAAGATAGGAACAATAAAGGACAGAAATGGTATGAACCTGACAGGAGCAGAAGATATTATGAAGAGGTTGCAGGAATACACAGAAAAACTAAACAAAAAAGGTCTTAGTGACCACAAGCGCAATAGTGTAGTCACTCACCTAGAGCCAGACATCCTGGAGTGGGAAGTCAAATGGGCTTTAGGAAGCATTACTACAAACAAAGCTAGTGGAGGTGATGGAAATCCTGCTGAGCTATTTAAAATCCTAAAAGATGATGCTGTTAAAGTGCTGCACTCAAAATGTCAGCAAACCTGGAAAATTCAGCAGTGGCCACAGGACTGGAAAAGGTCAGTTTTCATTCCAATCGCAAAGAAAGACAATGCCAAATAATGTTCAAACTATTGCACAGTTGCACTCATTTCACAATAGAAAGGTAATGCTCAAAATCCTTCAAGTTAGGCTTCAACAGTATATGAACTGAGAACTTTCAGATGTACAAGCTGGATTTAGAAAAGGCAGAGGAACCAGAGATCAAATTGCCAACAACCAATGGATCATAGAAAAAGTAACTGAATTTCAGAACATCTACTTCTGTTTCATTGTGCTAAAACCTTTGACTGTGGATTACAACAAACTGTGGAAAATTTTTAAAGAAATGGGAATACCAAACCACCCTACCTGCCTCCTAAGAAATCTGTATGCAGGTCAGGAAGCAACAGTTTGAACTGGACATGGAACAACAAACTAGTTCAAAACCGGGAAAGGAGTACTTCAAGGCTGTCTATTGTCATCCTGCTAATTTTACTTACATGCAGAGTACATCTTGTGAAATGCTGGGCTGGATGAATCACAAGCTGGAATGAGGAGTGCCGGGAGAAATATCAGTAACTTCCAACATGCAGATGATATCACCACAATGGCAGAACTGAAGAGGAACTTAAGAGCACCTTGATGAAGGTGAAAGAGGAGAGTGAAAAAGCTGGCTTAAAACTCAACATTCAAAAAATGAAGATCACCTGGTCTCACCATTTCATGACAGATGAGGAAAAAATGGAAACACTGACAGAATTTATTTTCATAGGTTCCAAGATCACTGCGGATGGTGATTGCAGCCATGAAATTCAAAGACGTTTGCTACTTGGAAGAAAGGCTGTAACAAACCTAGACAGCATGTTAAAGGGCAGAAACATCATTTTGCCCACAAAGGTCTGTATAATCAAAGCTGTGGTTTTTCCAGTAGTCATGTACAGATGTAAAAGTTGGACCATAAAGAAGGCTGAGCACCAAAGAACTGATGCTTTTGAATTGTGGTGCTAGAGAAGACTTTTGAGAGTCCCCTGATCAAGGGGATCAAGCAGGAAGATCAAACCAATCAATCTAAAGGAAATGAACCCTGAATATTCATTGGATGGACTGATGCTAAAGCTGAAATCCCAATACTTTGGCCAACTGATGTCAAGAGCTGACTCACTGGAAGACCCTGATGCTGGGCAAGACTGAGGGCAGGGGGAAAAGGAGGTGAAAAAGGATGAGATGGTTAGATGACATCAGCAGCACAATGGACATGAATTTGAACAAACTCCAGGAGATAGTGAAGGACAGGTTAGCTTGGTTTGCTTCAGTCCATGAGGCTGCAAAGAGTCAGACACAACTGAGCGACTGAACTGAACTGAAAGAGAGGGAACTTGGAAATACTTTTTTTTTAAAGACCTTTAATGAGATATAATTCACAAATATCACAAATTTCACCCTTTTATTTTTTTTTTGCCAAGTCATACAGCATGTGGATCATAGTTCCCTAACAGGATTCGAACTTGTGCCCTCTGTAGTAAATGCACGTTCTTAACCAATGGACCACCAGGAAAGTCCAAAATTCACTCTTTTAAAGTGTACAATTCAGGGTTCTAAATATAATCACAAGGTTTTGCAATCATTACCCATAACGCCAGAGAAATTTTACCATCCCAGAAGTAGACACTGCACTCATTAGCACTCAGTCCTCACTCTTCCCTCCCTGCAGCCATTGGCAGCCACTAATCTACTGTCTTATTGCACGTGCTTATGCTGGAAATTTCAAATAAATGGCACCCTCATCCATTATGTGGCCTTTTATATCCAAGTTCTTCCACTTAGCATGACCACAAGGTTCACCCATGTTGTAGGATGTATTGGTACTTCATTTCTTTCTAGGCCTAAATAATATTCCACTGTTTAAATACAACACATTTGGTTTATTCATTCATGAGTTGATGAGTATCTGGATGATTTTCGCTTTTTAGCTATTACAAAGATTCTATGAACATTTGTATATAAACCTTCATATGAATGTATGTTATTTCTCTCAGGTGTGTTCTTAGAAGTGCATGCAATGGCTGGCCCCTATGTTTAACATCTTGAAGAATCAGCAAAGTGTTTCCCAAGTGTGTACCATCTTATACTCCCACCAGTGATATGCAGGTTCCAACGTCTCCACATCCTCACCAGCACGTGATTTTTTGTTTTTTATTTTAGCTACCTTAGTAGCTGCAAAGTAGCAACTCACTGCAGTTTTGATTAGCATTTCTCAATGACTACTAATGTTAAGCATCTTGTCATGTGCATATTGGCCATTCCTATTTCTTCTTCAGAGAGTAATTCAAATCAGTTGCCCACTGTCCAATTGGGCTGTCGTTTTTACTGTTGAGTTTTCAATACTGTTTATATATCCTGGACATATGATTTGTAAATATTTTCTCCCATTTCGTGAGTTGTCTTTTCATTTTCTTTATATTGTCTTTTGAATCACAAGTTTTCATTTTTGATCAAGTCTATTTTTTTGTTGTTGCTGTACTTTTGGTGTCAGATCTAAGAAAGCTCTGCCTATCTAAGATCACAAATCTGTTCTCTTCTATGGGTTTTATAGCTTTGGTTTTTAATTTTATGTCTTTCATCTATTTTAAGTTAATTTTTTTTACATGGTATGAGGCAGCAGTCCATTTCATTGTTGTTTGTGGATATTCATTTGTGGCACTATTTGTTGAAAACACTGTTATTTCCATTTGTCTTGGGATCCCACAGAAGTCAATTTAACACAAATGAGGGGACTTATTTCTGGACTCTCAGTTCTATTCTACTGATCTATGTTTACCTTTATGCCTGTATCATACTATCTTGATTATTGTTTCTTTGTAGTAACTTGTGAAATTAGGAAGTGTGAATCCTCCAACTTTGTTCTTTTCTCAAGAATGTCTTGGTTATTCTGGGTTCCCTGCAATTCCATGTGAGCTTTAGAGTCTTTCCATCAATTTCCAGGAAGAAAAAAAAAAAGGTAGCTAGGATTTTGATAGGATTACATTGAATTTGTATAGAAATTCAAGGAATATTGCCATCTTAAGAACACCAAGCTTTTCAACCCCTGAATATGGGATTCCTTATCATTTATTTAAGCCTTTCATTCTTCTCAGGGATGTCTTCCAACTTTCAGTGTACAAGTTTCACATTTCTTCTGCTAATTTCCAAATATTTCAATATCTTTGATGCTAGTATAAACTGGATTGTTTTGTTAATTTCACTGTCAGATTGTTCACTGTTAGTATATAGAAATATAACAGATTATTATATGTTGATCTTGGATTCTGTAATATCACTTAATTCATTTATTAGGTCTAGTAGGTTTTATGGGAGAAGGAAATGGCAACCCACTCCAGTATACTTGCCTGGAGAATCCCATGGACTGAGGAGCCTGGTGGGTTGCAGTCCACGGGGTCACAAAGAGTCGGACACGTGTGTGTCTCTGTGTGGGCCTCAAGCAATTTGATACTAGCCTCTCCCAAGACTCAAGTAGAGTATGTGGAGCCAAAGTTTTAACTTCTCTTAATTCTCCACTGAGTACAGGTGATTTGTTCTGATTCTCTACCACTGGTCATAAGTTTAACCTTTGTGTACATAATCCATAATATTGGTATAAACTATTTGTAATAAACTTTCATGGTACTTGATAAATACTGGTTTAATACAGGCATGAAAAACTGAATCAAGAGATGAAACGAAATGAAAATACTGAATATATTTTACAGTATATGCATACAATATCACAGTCTAAGAACAGTGAAAATTTCCACTTTAGATATCCAATTTGCTGAATGTTTGTTCTGTTTAAAACAAATACTTATTTTGAGTAATAAAAACATCTACTTTCCCTTTATTCGGAGCAATAAATTAGAAAATATAATTAAGTTTTAGGAAACAGTAAAGAACAGCACTTAATCCATGTGCAAAAAGTTACCCTATTGTTAGGCATCAAGTTAGACGACTATTTGAAATTTAAGATGATTTTACATGCCTTCCATGTTGTTTCTGAAACATTATGATCCAAAGTCTCCAGACAAATTAAAAGGATGGCACAGGTATAATGTCTGAATAACAAAAGACTTCTCACATCTAGCAACACTTTTCTAAATGATCATTCAAACTAAAATGAAACGTTTTACTACCTGAGTTTAATCTTTGGAAGCATAAGCTTAGAGTGTTACCAAACTGATACTACCATAAGATAAACTGCTAAGTGTTAGTCCCTCAGTTGTGTCCAACTCTTTGCAGCCCCACAGACTGTAGTTCACCAAGCTCCTCTGTTCAGGGAATTACTAGAGTGGGTAGCCATTCCTTTTTTGAGGGGATCTTTCCCAATCAGGGATCAAACCCAGGGTCTCATGCACTGCAGGCAGAATCTTTACCATCTGAACCACTAGGGGAGCCCAAAAGAAGGTTCTAAAGTCACAAATGAAGCTACTCTTTATCTTCCAGAATAGTAAGTATGGGAGGTTTTCTTCCTCGGAAAGTTAGGAGACAACTTTCTCACAGTCCTTAAGTCCTTTCAGATAAAAGACAAGATCCAAAAAGTAGACGTTATCACATTGGTTTTAAAATGCATTCCTAATGAAATTGCTCCCTGCAAAAAATAGTATTAGTAAAGTATAAACCTTCTCCTAAGGAAATATTTTAAATATTAAATATTTTCTTTTAAAAATTTTATATGAGAGCTGTTTATGCAATGAAAATATGGTTTATCAACCACAATTTTTATCCTTTGGCTAGCAGGCTTGTTTTCTTTTATATCTCAAGATCAAACTACAGCAAATACCCTGTTTTCATCTCCTCCTCCAAATTTCTGTACAAAGAGGTAAGCATATGATATCCACTGCCTAGAGTTAGTTGAATGGCTATGAATCCCACACCATGTCCTTAGACTTCAACTGTATTAAAAGGTGTCAAAAGGTTTTTGGACAGTACCTTCTAAAGGGCATATAATTTTCTCAAGGGCTTCAGTCTAACAAGTTTTCACTAGGAGAACTTTTGTTTTCTAGAGTTCTCCAAAGGGTATCTGATTCTCAAATAAATGTCAGGCAGGTTACAAATCTGCCTGGCATTTAAAATTCAGCAGTTTATTACATAAAATAATTTCTAATATCCAGAATTTAGAGACTCCTACAAAACTCACTGAGAAGGTGTGCAAACCTGGATTACAGAGCTATTAAAACAGGAATTATGAGTTTTCCCTGTGCCTAACACCCAGCTTTTGCAATTTGGTGAAGCCTCTGGACCTCTTCTTTGAATATTATTATTAAACACATAATAGGATTTACAAGGAAGCTAAAAAGTAAACTTGGAATGTCTTTATGTACTCCTCCACTATATTAAATAACCAGTACAGTGATGCAAAATAACTACTGTAATCTTGAAGAAATAAACAGTATTTCTAGGTATCTGCAACAACCAGTGTGGCATGAAAATATATGTGATTTCTACTGATGACCAAGTCACAAATACTGCTGTGATTTACTGCTAAAGTTCACAACTAAAGAACATAGATTTTGGTTGAGTGAAAATGCCTGGTACCATTCTTTACATTCAAGTTCATGATCCATCTAAAGTCTCTATATGCACCCCATTAACTCGATCAGAATCTCATATTTTACAAAAGAAGTTTTGCTTATCATCATCCTAGCACATTTGCGTATATATAAAGCAAAGCATTTTATGAAAGTCTTCGTTAAGTTTAACTTGTCTTTAGGACAAGGTTAAAACTAGTTTCCAGTTGTTTTAGGTCTTTCTTTAACTGAATGAGACGTTAGCCAATTGGGCTAGACCTCCTGCATTCACTTTCATTTTAAAACGTATCATCTGTATCAACCCTAAAAACGGTCCCCATAATGTAGGTCAAGAATCGTTTCACATGTTTCAAATTGCTACGACATGCCTGACTTACATGGACTAACATCTTAAGAGTCAGAAAGCTATTCGTATCTAGAGCATCACATTTTAAACATTTTAAACATTAACTCCCTGCCTCCCTGCAACCCAGTAACCACGGTTATCAGAGTTGTTTTTGTTTTGTTTTTTTACAGCAAATAAAAAAGTTAAGAAGTGGGTGTCAAATTTCTATGATATATGTGACTTAACAAGGACTAACATCTTAAAAGTCAGAAACCTATTTGTATACCTAGAGCATCACATTTTAAACATGAGTCCCTGCCTCCCTTCAACCCAGTAACTTAGGTTATCTGAATGTTTTTACAGTACAAAGAAAAAAAAATATTTAAGAGGTCGGGGTGGGGGTACCTCAGAAGCCTTCACTGAAACTTCGCTCTCTCGTTAAGTCTCGGTTGGTAGAGGCCGCCCGGCCCGGGGCCGCGCCGCCCTGTGAGCCGGCCCAGGGCGAGGAGGAGCGGACGCGGGACGGGCCCGAGGAGCCGGGGCGGGAACCGCGGCCGAGCGGGGCGGCCTCGGCGTCCCCCTCGGAGCCGCCCCCGAGTCGCCGCCCGCGCGGCCCGCCTGGCGCAGCCCACCCGCCCCGCCCGAGAAGTCACCTGAAATGAGCGGCCAGGGAGCAGCGGCAGCACCACACGGGCATCGGTGGCGGCGCCGCGGGCGCCCGCGCGCGACCGCCTCCCGCGGCGGGGTGGCCGGGTCGGGGCGCCCGCCGGCTCGCGGGGGTCC
>SJYX01008720.1:188316-211471 GCA_006410675.1 Oreotragus oreotragus | reverse complement strand
TCTGGGAGTTGGTGATGGACAGGGAGGCCTGGTGTGCTGTGATTCATGGGGTCGCAAAGAGTCGGACACAACTGAGCGACTGAACTGAACTGAAATTGCTATCATGGTTTACACTTGATAAAGGCTAAATTCCCTGGTGGCTCAGAGGTTAAAGCATCTGCCTCCAATGCGGGAGACCTGGGTTTGATCCCTGGGTCGGGAAGATCCCCTGGAGAAGGAAATGGCAACCCACTCCAGTGTACTTGCCTGGAAAATCCCATGGACTGAGGAGCCTGGTGGGTTGCAGTCCACGGGATCACAAAGAGTCGGACACGACTGAGTGACTTTACTTACTTAATGATTAAACCAGGTCACAATAATTACATAGAGGATTTTTCTTATAGCAAGTAGGGCACATCAGAGTCTTTTTTAAATCTTAGGTGAGGTACTATTTATGAAATTCTGGTTTGATGAGACTGTGGGGCAACAGACTCAGATACTGCTGGTAAGAGTATAAATTAGTATGTGATCCAAAACTCCCGTATCTGCATAGTAGTTTCTCAGCCTCCTTCAGCGGGTGTAGTCACACATTTAGTGTGGAATTCATCTCACACCGGCATCCATTCCAGTCAGTGCTACCTTCTGGGCTTGCTAAACCCTCCTTATTGGTATATAATATACCAGTATTTTATACATTAAATTATGGAATCTGCCTGCCAAGCAGGAGACGCATATTTGATCCCTGGGTCAGAAAGAACCCCTGGAGAAGAAAATGGCAACCCGCTTCAGTATCCTTGCCTGGAAAAATCCCAAGGACAGAGGAGCCTAGCAAGCTATTGTCCGTGGGTTTGCAAAGAGTTGGATACGATTTAGTCACTAAACAACAACATGGGTTAGATTACAGTATAATAGTTAAAAGGACTGTGTGTATTGGAAGCTTCGCTGTGCTGGCAGTGTGATCTTGAGCAAGTTCCTTAGCATCTCTGGGCATTGGTTCTGCATCTATAAAATGAGATCATACTTAGTTCGTTGGTTGTAAGGATTAAATTCACAAATACTTATAAGGCACTTCCCACAGGGCCTGGCATGTGTTAATCACTGAGGAAATGTTCTTTTTCATTATTATAAAAAATACTTTCACATTTTCTAAAGTCAAAATTCCAGGACACATTTACCCTAATGTGACTATATCTGGAAATAGGGCCTGTAAAGAGGTAACTGAGGTTAAATGAGGCCATGCATGTGGAACCCTAGTCCAGATGGGTTTGTACCTTAGAAGAAGAGGAGCTCTTGTTCTGCCAGAGGAGGACACAGGAGAGGGGGCAAGCCAGCAAGAGAGCTCTCAGCAGGAACCGAATCAGTAGGCTTCTTGATCTCAGACCTTTCAGCCTCCAGAACTGCGAGAAAATAAATGGTTGTTTCAGCCACCCAGAGTATGGCATTTTGTTACGGAGACAGTGTGTTTGACATGTTTGTTTTGACTGACAAAGATAGTATGTTTTTACATTTTCTAGAAGCAAACAAAATAATTGAATAGAAATTATTCAAAATAAACTTGCATTTCATATCCTACATAAACCTGCCCGTTGTTGTTGTTCAGTCACTAAGTTGTGTCTGACTCTGCAACCCTGTGGTAGTATGGCATTTTGTTACGGAGACAGTGTGTTTGACATGTTTGTTTTGACTGACAAAGATAGTATGTTTTTACATTTTCTAGAAGCAAACAAAATAATTGAATAGAAATTATTCAAAATAAACTTGCATTTCATATCCTACATAAACCTGCCCGTTGTTGTTGTTCAGTCACTAAGTTGTGTCTGACTCTGCAACCCCGTGGACTGCAGCACACACATCCCTGTCCTTTACTATCTCTCAGAGTTTGCTAAGACTCATGTCCATTGAGTCAGTGATGCCATCCAACCATCTCATCCTGCCGCCCTCTTCTCATCCTGCCTTCAATGTGTCCGAGCATCAGGGTCTTTTCCAGTGAGTCAGTTCTTTGCATCAGGTGGCCAAAGTATTGGAGCTTCAGCTTCAACATCAGTGTTTCCAATGAATATTCAGGCTTTATCTCCTTTAGGATTGACTGGCTTGATCTCCCTGCAATCCAGGGGACTCTCAAGAGTCTTCTCGAGCAACACAATTCAAAAGTACCAATTCCTTAGCACCGAGCCTTCCTTATGGTCCAGCTTTCACATCCATACATGACTAGTAGAAAAACCATAGCTTTGACTGTACAGTCCTTTGTTGTCACAGTGATGTCTCTGCTTTTTAATATGCTGACTAGGCTTGTCATAGGTTTCCTGTCAATGGATCATATCATACGCTTGGTAGTGTAACACTCAGGGGGGCCTAGAAAATATTCTAGATAAACAGTTTCCTCCTTTACAGAAACTCTGGGAAGTTCAGATGCCTTTCAGATGTCTTTAGCCTCAAGCCCAATGATACTTTTTAGTACAGAGAATACCTCTGTTTAGCTGTCAGTTTGGAATTCTCATCAACTCCATTCTCTACCTGGGCTTCCCTTGTGGCTCACCTGGTAAAGAATCCACCTGCAATGTGGGAGACCTGGCTTCAACCTCTGGGTTGGGAAGATCCCCTGGAGAAGGGAAAGGCTACCCCCTCCAGTATTCTGGCCTGGAGAATTCCATGGACTGTACAGAGTCAGACACAACTGATTGACTTTCACCATTCTCTATCTAGATGGCAATTAAAAAAAAAAAAAGCTTCCCTGAATACACAGAAAATTGGGGACTTACTGATACTGAGGACTTAAGATGATGTTTGTTCCTGCAGTTTGAACTCAGGGGATTAGAAAATTCTATACCAAGAAGGCTGCTTGCTAAAAATACAATTTATTTTTGTGATTATTGTAGCAGTCACATTCAGTTATAGAGACTAGAACTCATGATATTCATTCTAGCTCTTAGGAATACCTCTTAAGAATGAGAAGAATTTTTGCAGAACATTGCAGAATCATAGGAAAGCTGAAGACACATAGGTAGAATTATGAGAAAAGGACCCAAAATCACATTGTAAGAGCAGTTCACTGTTGAGGAGACAGGATTTCCCCCCTCTACCCCTTTTGCATCTTTGGGGCTGTTGTTGATAAGTTGTGTCTGACTCTTTAACAACCCCATAGAGTAACCCGCCAGGCTGCTCTGTCCATAGGATTTCCCACGCAAAAATACTGGAGTGGGTTGCCATTGCCTTCTCCAGAGGATCTTTCTGACACAAGGATGGAACCTGTACTGGCAGGCAGATTCTTTACCACTGCGCCACGTGGGATCCCTCCTTCCACTTAGTTAAAGGCTTATCCAACAGTACTGAACAGTAGTCAGAAACAAAATATGTCAGAAAAGATAATTCATACAGAATTAACTGAGGTTTACAACATCAGAAGTTTTTAGAATAAACAAAAAAAAAAATGACTGAATGAAATATAAGTTAAAAAGTTCAGAGATAAAGGGAGACATGAATCTGCAGATTCTTAAGATTACTGAGCCACCAGGGAAGCCCCATATCGAGGTTTGGAGAAGGCAGCGGCACCCCACTCCAGTACTCTTGCCTGGAGAATCCCATGGGCGGAGGAGCATGGCAGGCTGCAGTCCGTGGGGTCGCGAAGAGTCGGACTTTACTAGATATCAAATAAGACTGTCAATCACAAATTGGGAACCACAAACTGACACTTACCATGGGTGCTTGCCAACTATCTCTGTAAGGATTAAATTATGTACCACTGAAGCTGCTGACCTCCAACATCCCCTGAAGGAACTGAGGGTGGAGAGTAGAAATGAGGCAATCTGTGCTTCTGGAAACTGGCAAGACAGGTCTTCGGATAGTTAGGTATTCTCAAGAACTGGTTTTATGAGCCTAGTTCTTGTATCTCTTCATATCTAGAAAAGCACTAAAATCCTTCATAGTGACAGTTGTTTCTCAAGACCAACAAAAGCTTCACGAGACTAGCAGAAACTTTTAAAACAGAAATGTGTGCTTGTTTGCATGTACTCCCTCTTTATCCTATGTCCCCAAGATATACTATCTTTCCTCCCTCCCTCTTTGGAGCAGTTTCTCAGAGCTATCTCTGTTTCTCAGAGCTAACTGTTTCCTGGGCTACCATCTTAATTTGCCCCAAATAAAATTTAACTCAGAGTGTGCAGTTTTTTAAGTCGAGTTACGGCTACCATGAAGGGACCCAGAGCGGGCTTCCCTCCTTCCTTTGCCTGAACTCTATGAGGAACAAGAGCCTTAATACCAGCAGTGGCCCCTTGTGCCCATCCACCTCAGGGAGTCCAGGTGAATTTGAGTAAGTCTCCTAGTTCTTGAATCTCCTCTTCTGGTTAAAGATCCTGAGTTTTATTTGGTGGTAGAACAGGTTGGAAGATACTGAGGGGGGCAGTTGAAATGTACTGGGGCATACCTACCCAGAGTCTGGATACTGGGTGGAGCTTGGTTGAAAGATAGGAATAACCAACCAATTGAAAGATACTGGGTATGGCTCAGCCAAGGAATACTCGCCCAGTTGAAAGATACTGTGGGGTGGGGCTTGTTGAAAATATCAGAGTTTTCTCAGTTGTAGGAGACTGAATAGTCTTGCCTGAAGTGCTTAGGTAAGAGGCTAATCTGACCCTTTTCCTCAGTTTGGCTGCCTTAATAGAATTTGTTGGGATAAAAGTGAAGATATTACATGAGAGTTTTGCTCCCAGCAGGTTAGGGCTTTCCCTGGTGACTGAGAAATTTACGGGAATGTAGAGGCCAAGTCCTCATACCATGCGGTGGTCCCACAGGGAAACCCACTCATTAATTAAACCACTTGCTCATCTGAGGGCTGCAGATAAGAATTGGCCATTCAGCAATCCGAGTACCCATGGTGGTCTTAGACGGCCAGAGGGAGAATCCATGACGTGTAAGACAAAGTGAAATGTCTCTGGGGTGAGCCTAGAGGAGCTAAACTCACCAGCAGTACACAGGCCCACCACACAATTTCACTAGTGAATTATATCCCTGATGAATTCAACTTAAAATGGGAAATAAAATCTCTCAAAGACAGAAATGATAGGTGTCAGAAAGTCAACCTTCGACTGACACCCCAGCCAGACTCATATACAATATGTAGGGAGCTCATCCTTACAAATACCAAGTTCATTGGGAAAATTATACTACAGGAAATTTCAGTCTAAAGTGAGCCAAATTGGGGTTCTTTGATATTCTACAATTGACATTTTTGCATGCACAGTTAGAAGAGGCCAGCCATAAGGTCAAACAGGGTGAATGGAATGCTTACTTTTATTGGTATCTGGACTCTTCTAAAAGAGTAAACGATAGAGTAATTTCTCTGCAGGAAACCAACAAGAAATTGCTTGAAACTATATCAGAGCTAAAAAGGCCGCAAACCCTGACCCCGTCTTCTACTCTGCTTCTCCTACCCCCTCATCTATCTGAGCTCCCTGGTCCAGGTGCTTTCTCCTCTCAGCCTCCTGCTGCTCCCCTTCCCCCAGAAGAGCAGAGTAAAAAATCAGGAGTGGTTATAGCTCCCTTTAAGGAGATAACTATTACAGGGACAGGTAAGCCATCCTTGGGGACCACCTATACACCCTGGACCAGAAGAGAATTTGGAGCCTTGGCTAAAGAATTTCCTGATCCAGTCAGGATCCATTGGGATAGGAAATTTGAATTAACCATCCGGACCTATGAGCTCAGGTTTTCAAATCTATATCAACTAATATAGCTATTAGTTTTTGAAAGAAAACCAAGGGAATGGGTGGAGAAAGCAGGTTGGAAACACCCCTTAATGAACTTTGAATCACCTAATCCAGAGGCTTGCAATGAATGTAAGGAATTAGCTCAGAAATTACTTGATCTTATCTCAGAACTTTTCCCTAAAACTGTAGACTGGGCAAAGATTCAACGATATAAGCAAAAGCCAGCTGAATCAATTCCAGACTGTTAGGAGAGATTTGAAAAAAACTTTTAAGCAATGTTCTGGCTTGACACCTGAGTCATTCTCTAACCATTAAATTGATCTTTTGCTCAACTCCACCTTTTTAGATGGTTTGGATAAGANTCCCCTGAAGGAACTGAGGGTGGAGAGTAGAAATGAGGCAATCTGTGCTTCTGGAAACTGGCAAGACAGGTCTTCGGATAGTTAGGTATTCTCAAGAACTGGTTTTATGAGCCTAGTTCTTGTATCTCTTCATATCTAGAAAAGCACTAAAATCCTTCATAGTGACAGTTGTTTCTCAAGACCAACAAAAGCTTCACGAGACTAGCAGAAACTTTTAAAACAGAAATGTGTGCTTGTTTGCATGTACTCCCTCTTTATCCTATGTCCCCAAGATATACTATCTTTCCTCCCTCCCTCTTTGGAGCAGTTTCTCAGAGCTATCTCTGTTTCTCAGAGCTAACTGTTTCCTGGGCTACCATCTTAATTTGCCCCAAATAAAATTTAACTCAGAGTGTGCAGTTTTTTAAGTCGAGTTACGGCTACCATGAAGGGACCCAGAGCGGGCTTCCCTCCTTCCTTTGCCTGAACTCTACGAGGAACAAGAGCCTTAATACCAGCAGTGGCCCCTTGTGCCCATCCACCTCAGGGAGTCCAGGTGAATTTGAGTAAGTCTCCTAGTTCTTGAATCTCCTCTTCTGGTTAAAGATCCTGAGTTTTATTTGGTGGTAGAACAGGTTGGAAGATACTGAGGGGGGCAGTTGAAATGTACTGGGGCATACCTACCCAGAGTCTGGATACTGGGTGGAGCTTGGTTGAAAGATAGGAATAACCAACCAATTGAAAGATACTGGGTATGGCTCAGCCAAGGAATACTCGCCCAGTTGAAAGATACTGTGGGGTGGGGCTTGTTGAAAATATCAGAGTTTTCTCAGTTGTAGGAGACTGAATAGTCTTGCCTGAAGTGCTTAGGTAAGAGGCTAATCTGACCCTTTTCCTCAGTTTGGCTGCCTTAATAGAATTTGTTGGGATAAAAGTGAAGATATTACATGAGAGTTTTGCTCCCAGCAGGTTAGGGCTTTCCCTGGTGACTGAGAAATTTACGGGAATGTAGAGGCCAAGTCCTCATACCATGCGGTGGTCCCACAGGGAAACCCACTCATTAATTAAACCACTTGCTCATCTGAGGGCTGCAGATAAGAATTGGCCATTCAGCAATCCGAGTACCCATGGTGGTCTTAGACGGCCAGAGGGAGAATCCATGACGTGTAAGACAAAGTGAAATGTCTCTGGGGTGAGCCTAGAGGAGCTAAACTCACCAGCAGTACACAGGCCCACCACACAATTTCACTAGTGAATTATATCCCTGATGAATTCAACTTAAAATGGGAAATAAAATCTCTCAAAGACAGAAATGATAGGTGTCAGAAAGTCAACCTTCGACTGACACCCCAGCCAGACTCATATACAATATGTAGGGAGCTCATCCTTACAAGTACCAAGTTCATTGGGAAAATTATACTACAGGAAATTTCAGTCTAAAGTGAGCCAAATTGGGGTTCTTTGATATTCTACAATTGACATTTTTGCATGCACAGTTAGAAGAGGCCAGCCATAAGGTCAAACAGGGTGAATGGAATGCTTACTTTTATTGGTATCTGGACTCTTCTAAAAGAGTAAACGATAGAGTAATTTCTCTGCAGGAAACCAACAAGAAATTGCTTGAAACTATATCAGAGCTAAAAAGGCCGCAAACCCTGACCCCGTCTTCTACTCTGCTTCTCCTACCCCCTCATCTATCTGAGCTCCCTGGTCCAGGTGCTTTCTCCTCTCAGCCTCCTGCTGCTCCCCTTCCCCCAGAAGAGCAGAGTAAAAAATCAGGAGTGGTTATAGCTCCCTTTAAGGAGATAACTATTACAGGGACAGGTAAGCCATCCTTGGGGACCACCTATACACCCTGGACCAGAAGAGAATTTGGAGCCTTGGCTAAAGAATTTCCTGATCCAGTCAGGATCCATTGGGATAGGAAATTTGAATTAACCATCCGGACCTATGAGCTCAGGTTTTCAAATCTATATCAACTAATATAGCTATTAGTTTTTGAAAGAAAACCAAGGGAATGGGTGGAGAAAGCAGGTTGGAAACACCCCTTAATGAACTTTGAATCACCTAATCCAGAGGCTTGCAATGAATGTAAGGAATTAGCTCAGAAATTACTTGATCTTATCTCAGAACTTTTCCCTAAAACTGTAGACTGGGCAAAGATTCAACGATATAAGCAAAAGCCAGCTGAATCAATTCCAGACTGTTAGGAGAGATTTGAAAAAAACTTTTAAGCAATGTTCTGGCTTGACACCTGAGTCATTCTCTAACCATTAAATTGATCTTTTGCTCAACTCCACCTTTTTAGATGGTTTGGATAAGAATTTGGCCACTCTGATCAAGAGACACAATCTAGGTTGATCTACATTACATACCAATACCCTTGTTACACTGGCTGACCAACTTTCCAAAACCATTAAAAAGAAAGAAAAGGGGTTATTTGCAAAATCATGAACCTTCAACTGTGCCAGTTAAGTACCTACCATCAATCCAAGGTCAACCAACCCCCATTTATTTCTCAACTGAGAGCAAAACAAAAAGTTTGTTTTTACTGCAAAAACCCAGCATATCAGAAAATGAACTGTGAGTTAAGAAGAAGCTAGAAGCAAACTCGATTTTAGATCAGAGTTTCAAGTTAAACAAGAACAGGGCTACTTCCAGGGAGCCTGAAGAGTCTTTCCCCTTCTCTCTTAACACCTTGGGAGAAGTAGGAACGATTATACAAGGAGGAGCAATAAAAGCCCCAATACATAGGGGCCGCCTCTTCAGTTCTGAAGTGAAGTGAATTCGCTCAGTCGTGTCCAACTCTTTGTGACCCCATGGACTGTAGCCTATCAGGCTCCTCCATCCATGGGATTTTCCAGGCAAGAGTACTGGAGTGGGGTGCCATTTCCTTTTCCAGGGATCTTCCCCACTCAGGAATCAAACCCGGATCTCCCACATTGTAGGCAGATGCTTTTACCATCTGAGGAACTACCAAAATTAAAGGCTCTCTTCCTCAGAGTAATAACCTGGTACAGATGGTAGGGGTTTCTAATGTGCTTATTAAGGTTATTTAATCATTACCTTTAGAATTGTACTTCAGTTCGGTTGAGTCGTGTCCAACTCTTTGCGTCCCCATGAATTGCAGTACGCCAGGCCTCCCTGTCCATCACCAACTCCCGGAGTTCACTCAGACTCACGTCCATCGAGTCCGTGATGCCATCCAGCCATCTCATCCTCTGTCATCCCCTTCTCCTCCTGCTACCAATCCCTCCCAGCATCAGGGTCTTTTCCAATGAGTCAACTCTTCGAATGAGGTGGCCAACGTACTGGAGTTTCAGCTTTAGCATCATTCCTTCCAAAGAAGATACTCCTTTCTCCTAGTAGAAAGTGCTCCTGTATACCCAATAGGTAAAGGCCTATTAGAAGTTTATGAAGCCCTTATTTCTTTCATTCCTAAGGGAGAGATGTTTCTAGATCTAAAAGATCAAGCAGACTTCCTTCATCATATAATGTTTGTGACTCATGATGAGGATGACACTGAACGAGACAACTTGCTAGGCTTAGTACCTAAAGAATTATGAGCACTTGATTCTACTGACATTGGATGAATACATTCCACATCCCCTATTCAAATTACTATAAGTCCATGCCCAGGATTCATCAGTATCTATTAAGGCAGGAGGCCGTAGAAGGAATAAAACCTTTAATTTCAGCTTACATTGAGAAGGGGCTTCTTGTGCTTTGCACCAGCCCTTGTAACACTTCCATTTTGCTAGTTAAAACACCAAATGGCAAGCATTGAAGATTTGTACAGGACTTGAGATCTAGCTCAGTTGGTAAAGAAACACCTGCAATTCAGGAGACCGTAGTTCAATTCTTAGGTTAGGAAAATCTGCTGGAGAAGGGATATGCTACCCACTCCAGTAGTCTTGTTTTTCCCTGGTGACTCAGGTGGTAAAGAATCCACCTACAATGTGGGAGACCTGGGTTTGACCCCTGGGTTGGGAATATCCCCTGAAGAAGGGAATGGCTACCCATTCCAGCATTCTAGCCTGGAGAATTCCATTGACTGTATAGTCCATGGGGTTGCAAAGAGTTGGAATGACTGAACAACTTGACTTCACTGAGACCTATCAATGCTATTATTATCCCTCAGGATTCTGTAGTGCCAAGCCTTCACACCTTACTGTCCTATATTCCAAAAAAGAGTGACTTCTTTTCAGATTGATCTCCGCAGTACATTTGTTAGTATTCCTGTACATCCTGATGACCCGTCTTTTTTACTTCACTTGGAAAGAATAGCCATATACATGGACTGCAATGCCACAGGGCTATACTGAGAGCCCCACCTATTTCCCTCAGATAGTAAAAGCTGATCTAGATGACTAGACTTTCCTCATAAGTCAGTGTTGATAACAATATGTAGATAATTTACCTATGTGTTCAAACTCTTTGTTAAACATCCAGCAAGACATTCTGTATTTACTCCAAAAGCAAGCGTTAAAGTGACATAAAGTGTTCAAAGAAAACCTGCAATACCATAAGACTAGAGTAAAATGTTTAGGATGTAGGATCTCTTAAAAAAAAACTGTTAATTGATGTGGATAGAGTTGAAAGGCCTTCTAGTCTTCCCTGCCCTGAAGACAAAAAGACAATTAAGAGTATTTTTAGGACTTGCAGGTTACTGCAGGAAATGGATCCCCAATTTTTTTCTAATTGCTCAGCCACTGTATAATCTACTTGAACGAGACCAATCTGAACCTCTTTGCTGGAAAGTAGAGCATTCTGAAGACAAGGAGACTTTAAAAGAATTTTTGACCAATGCCCCAAATTATGATCAGCCCCTTTCCCTCTCTGTTCTTGACCAAAAAGGAACTAAGTTAGGAACACTTAAGGTCCGTCTAGTCTATGGTTTTTCCAGTGGTCATGTATGGATGTGAGAGTTGGACTGTGAAGAAAGCTGAATGCCAAAGAATTGATGCTTTTGAACTGTGGTGCTGGAGAAGACTCTTGAGAGTCCCTTGGACTGCAAGGAGATCCAACCAGTCCATTCTGAAGGAGATCAGCCCTGGGATTTCTTTGGAGGGAATGATGCTAAAGCTGAAACTCCAGTACCTGGGCCACCTCATGCTAAGAGTTGACTCATTGGAAAAGACTCTGATGCTGGGAGGGACTGAGGCAGGAGGAGAAGGGGACGACAGAGGGTGAGATGGCTGGATGGCATCACGGACTCGATGGACGTGAGTCTGAGTGAACTCCGGGAGGTGGTGATGGACAGGGAGGCCTGGTGTGCTGCAATTCATGGGGTCGCAAAGAGTCGGACACGACTGAGCGGCTGGACTGAACTGAACCCAGCAACATGGTGGTTGCTGCTGACCTAGAACACTGGAGCCAGCAGCTAGATTTGGTCGCAAGCGCCACCCCTGTGTCTGCAAGCTGTCACAGCAATAGCTGTGCTGCGTGAAACCAGAGAAGAAATAAGTACTCATGAGTCACCTCTTACTGTCTTTGCTCCTCACATTACTAAACTCTCATCACACACAACATTATTCAGAAAGTTGATTAACTTCACATGAGATTGTCTTGCTCTTGCCAAATGTAACTTGACACAGATGCAGCAAGCTTAATCCAGCTACCTTGCTACCAGAGGAATCAGATGTCAATGATGAAAAAAATATATATGATTATGTTGTTTTAACTGACAATTTTTTTATCTCCCAGGATTGATATCTGAGAGAGCCTTATTGATAATCCTGATTTTATATGATTCACTTATGGTTCATATTTGCAAGGACTTCATGAAAAGTACCAGGCTGGTTATGCTGTTGTTTTTCCAGTATAAATCCTAGGGAGTAATCCCTTACCTAACATCTCTTTTGCCCAACAGACCAAATTAATAGCATTAACAAGAGCCTGCCAGTTGGCAAAGGGAAATCTGCTAACATTTACACGGACAGTTTTGGGGTAGCACATGATTTTCTCATTCTTTGGAAACAAAGAGGATTTCTAACATCCTCGTTGTTATTCAGTCGTTCAGTCCTGTTTGACTCTTTGCGACTCCATGGGCTGCAGCATGCCAGGCTTCCCTGTCCTTCACCAACTCCCTGAGTGCGCTCAAACCCATGTCCATTGAGTTGGTGATGTCATCCAACCATTTCATCCTCTGTCACCCCCTTCTCCTCCCATCTTCAATCCCTCCCAGCATCAGGGTCTTTTCCAATGAGTCAGTTTTTCGCATCAGGTGGCCAAAGTATTGGAGCTTCAGCTTCAACATCAGTCCTTTCAATAAATATTTCGAGTTGATTTCCTTTAGGATTGACTGGCTGGATCTCCTTTATGTCCAAGGGACTGTCAAGAGTCTTCTCCAAAACCACAGTTCAAAAGCATCAATTCTTCGGTGCTCAGCTTTCTTTATGGTCCAATCTCACATCCATACATGACCACTGGAAAAACCATAGCTTTGACTAGACCAACTTTTGTTGGTAAAATTGTTGCAGCAAGGCAGACCCCTTCCAGGGCCTGAAACTGGGCTCTTGTCTAACACTCGAAAATGAATTGTCAGAGGAGACACATGTGCTGACAAAGCAAGAGATTTTATTGGGAAAGGGCACCCGGGTGGAGAGCAATAGGGTACCTCCACTAGCTTTGTTTGTAGTGATGCTTTCCAAGGCCCACTTGACTTCACATTCCAGGATGTCTGGCTCCAGATGAGTGATCACACCATCGTGATTATCTGGGTCGTGAAGATCTTTTTTGTACAGTTCTTCTGTGTATTCTTGCCACCTCTTCTTAATATCTTCTGCTTCTATTAGGTCCAGACCATTTCTGTCCTTTACCGAGCCCATCTTTGCATGAAATATTCCCTTGGTATCTCTAATTTTCTGGAAGAGATCTCTAGTCTTTCCCATTCTGTTTTGCATTGATCTTTGCATTGATCGCTGAAGAAGGCTGTCTTATCTCTTCTTGCTATTCTTTGGAACTCTGCATTAAGATGCTTATATCTTTCATTTTCTCCTTTGCTTTTTGCCTCTCTTATTTTCAAAGCTACTTGTAAGGCCTCCCCAGACAGCCACTGTGCTTTTTTGCATTTCTTTTCCATGGGGATGGTCTTGATCCCTGTCTCCTGTACAATGTCACAAACCTCAGTCCATAGTTCATCAGGCACTTTATCTATCAAATCTAGGCCCTTAAATCTATTTCTCACTTCCACTGTATATTCTTGAAGAGATCTCTAGTCTTTCCCATTCTGTTGTTTTCCTCTATTTCTTTGCACTGATCACTGAGGAAGGCTTTCTTATCTCTCCTTGCTATTCTTTGGAACACCGCATTCAGATGCTTATATCTTTCCTTTTCTCCTTTGCTTGTCTTTTTCCACAGCTATTTGTAAGGCCTCCTCAGACAGCCAATTTGCTTTTTTGCATTTATTTTTCTTGGGGATGGTCTTGCTCCCTGTCTCCTGTACATTGTCACAAACCTCTGTCCATTGTTTATCAGTCAGTCTATCTATCAGATCTATCCCTTGAACCTATTTCTCACTTCTCCCTTAAATCTATTTCTCACTTCCACTGTATAATCATAAGGGATTTGATTTAGGTCATACCTGAATGGTCTAGTGGTTTTCCCTACTTTCTTCAATTTAAGTCTGAATTTGGCAATAAGGAGTTCATGATCTGAGCCACAGTCAGCTCCTGGTCTTATTTTTGCTGACTGTGTAGACCATTTTTGGCTGCAAAGAATATAATCAATCTGATTTTTGGAGTTGACCATCTGGTGAGGTCCATGCATAGAGTCTTCTCTTGTGTTGTTGGAAGAGGGTGTTTGCTATGACCAGTGCGTTATTTTGGCAAAACTCTATCTAGCCACAGTCAGCTCCTGGTCTTATTTTTGCTGACTGTGTAGACCATTTTTGGCTGCAAAGAATATAATCAATCTGATTTTTGGAGTTGACCATCTGGTGAGGTCCATGCATAGAGTCTTCTCTTGTGTTGTTGGAAGAGGGTGTTTGCTATGACCAGTGCATTATTTTGGCAAAACTCTATCAGTCTTTGCCCTGCTTCATTCTGTACTCCAAGGCCAAATTTGCCTGTTACTCCAGGTGTTTCTTGACTTCCTACTTTTGCATTCCAGTCCCCTATAATGAAAAAGGCATCTTTTTACTTAATACATAATACATACTGTATTAGTACTTAATACATACTGTATTTACTTAATACATACTGTATTAGTTTCACTTACAAATGTTACATGTATTTTTGTATACATATATATGTAGGTATACATATGTAGATATATATACATATATTTCCCCTTCTATTTCTCATCTCTTCTACTTGTCTTTTTCTTCTTTCTCCTCTCCTTCCTTTCCTGCTTTTTCTTTTTTATCAATTAAATACAAATTAGAGTTAATTTAGATACTTTCTAAATAATTTACATAATTTCCAAAAAGTAAGAGACTATCATGATTATGAGAATTTGGGCTGAGGTTTTTAATTTCATTCGTGAGACCATTTTGTGGAACAATGTGGTAGGCAGTATGTTTCCATGCTATAAATGAGATAAAGTTTACTTTAGACATTAGAGAGCTCTCTAGAGAAGAAACCAATGCATCCTTTTAATTATGTGTGATTATATGAAGGAAAATACACCATCTGTAAACCAAGTTCCTTAGAGAAATTAGGGACATTTTAGAGAATTCACAATAAAGTAAAATAAAAGTTTGATAGAACTAATTCTCTCATTTGTTCAATAAAAACAATCCCTGTTTTAAGGTGGTTTAGTCACTAAGTCATCTCCTACTCTTGCAACCCAATGTACTGTAGACTGCCAGACTCCTCTGTCCATGGGATTCTCCAGGCAAGAATACTGGGGTGCATTGCCATTTCCTTCTCCAGGGGATCTTCCTGACCCCCAAGAATAGAACCTAGGTTTCCTGCATTGCAGTTAGATTTTTTAGTAAATGAGCTACAAAGGAAGCTTGTTTTAAGAAACTATATTAAAATCATTTTATTCAATGTATTCATCTAATAGAATTTCTCAAATTTGCAAGGCTCAAAAAGATAAAATGAGTAAGAAAGTGAACCATGAGATTTTGTTACCTAACCAGAAATTTAAACATCATTTTATTTGTAATATTCATGAATAGGAATTAAAATAGGAATTTTTCGGTGTTTTTTCCTTGAGATGGCAAGAAAAGCAAAAGTGTACATCATAAACTGGGACACTGAAGGGTCTAAAAGAAAGAGAATCACTCAGAGAGTCTAAAGTTTTGGTTAAAGGCTAGTTTGCTGTTAACTAGTTCTGTCATCTTGGACAAGGTATTATTTTCTTTGCATGAGACTTATGAATATTAGCAATTTATCTGTCCATTTCTCAGAGTTATTGTAATTAGCCACTATGATTTAATGAAAATAGCATTAAGCATATTTCACTGGATATTGGTATAGCTTTTGCTTTACCACTTTCTAGTTATGTGGACCTGGGTGAGTCATTTATCTAATCTTAAGCCAAATTCCTTCCTGTGGAAAAGAATCCTAAGTCTCATAGGATGTCTTAAGGATTAAACAATTTCTGTAAACAAAGTATAAAAGATGTGTATAAGAGACAGGCATATTTCACTGGATATTGGTATAGCTTTTGCTTTACCACTTTCTAGTTATGTGGACCTGGGTGAGTCATTTATCTAATCTTAAGCCAAATTCCTTCCTGTGGAAAAGAATCCTAAGTCTCATAGGATGTCTTAAGGATTAAACAATTTCTGTAAACAAAGTAGAAAATATGTAAATGGTGTATATTATTGGAATTATTAACTTAAAATATCATAAATGTAAAATATACTGATTAATAACCTATATGTACAACGAGCTTCCAAGTAGAGCAAAGGATGACTAATAGAATTTATTCTGCATGTTCAGAGAAGACAAACTTTCCCATTCTCCTACAAACTTCATTTCTTCATTTCAGATCCAAATGCATGTAGTAAGAAAGATCGAGCAGTGGTTAGAATTTATTCCGTGATCAGCAAGGAACTGTATTCAATATCTTGTGATAAACAATAATGGAAAATAATTTTTTAAAGGAATATAAATATAAACACATATATGTATAACTTTGCTGTACACCTGAAACTAGTACGATGTTTAAATCATCTATACCTCTTTTAAAAAAATAAGGAAAAATAATAATAATTCTATATTTATGGAGTTTGGAATTAACATTTTATCATTGTTTATAGTGCTTGGGTCAACTTTTTGCCCATAAAACATTTTTTAATGCTTTGTGACTTATTTATTCTTTCTAGATCATTATTGTACCAGGTCTAAGAGAAGGAAGATTTGTCAATGCTTTTATATTTTATATGCTATAAAGTGTAAAGAGTACTGTTTAGCAAGAAGAAAAGACAAAATGTGCTTCAGAAAAATCATTTAGATAGTGATCATAGTGATCTTGTTACCTCTGAGAGATAACAGAAAACATGTGAAAATCCAGGTAACAAAGAGAAATAAATTAATTCTGACTCCACATTTTTTAACTGAGTGGGGGAACCCTTTTAGTCCAAAGTAGTCTGCATATTTTCAGCATGGAAATTTTTGCTATAAAACCTTCATTGAAATTCTCTCTTGAAATCTAAATTGCTTCTAAAGAAGATTAACGATATCTCCTCTCTTATGTTTCCACTACCCGGTTTTCAGTGAAAAGAAAACTCAGGCTCAGTTCTACCACATATACTGCCATTTGTAAGTCAAATCCGTATTAATAAGGAGGTACAAAACCCTTCATACAACCTGTTCCTGTCAGCTTGATGAAGCCTCAGTTCTTTGTTTTTTGAAGTTAAGAAAATACTTTTTGGATAAAAGATATTCTTGCTCAACAATTGAGCAAGNCATCTTTCAGGATTTGAAACAGCTCAACTGGAATTCCATCACCTCCACTAGCTTTGTTCGTAGTGATGCTTTCTAAGGCCCACTTGACTTCACATTCCCAAGATGTCTGGCACTAGATTAGTGATCACATCCTCATGGGTATCTGGGTCATGAAGATCTTTTCTGTACGTTAGCCAAATGATGGATCCTTTTAGAATTAGAGGAACTGACAAATTATTAAGTCTAGAGTGCTGTTGTTGCAAACAGTTGTATTGTTGGTACTTGAAAAACAAAAGTCAAATTAACTAGGAACTTATTTTTAGAAGGAAAAAAACTGGTTTAGGAAGCTTCATTGTGGCCTTCCCCTCAGGGGACCTTACAGATGCTAATAAGAACAATTAGGAATATCAACAAAAAAACCTTTAGAGAAAGAAAGTCTAGTTATTATTTCAATGAGGTAAAAAAAAATTTTTTTTTGGTAAAAAAATTTTTTAAGGAGTTACCTGAAATGAATAAAAATCTTTGGAGGGTTACTTACAATGGCGTAAATAAAATAGACATTTGTGTGATTAAAACAAGACTTGGTTTTAATCAAGACAGTGATTTTTGGAGCCCAAGAAAATAAAGTCTGTCACTGTTTCCATTGTTTTTCCCCCTATTTGCCATGAAGTGATGGGACTGGTGCCATGATCTTCATTTTTTGACTGTTGAGTTTTAAGCCAGCTTTTTCATTCTCCTCTTTCAGCTTCATCAAGAGGGTCTTTAGTTTCTCTTTGCTTTCTGCCATTAGTGTGGTATCATACCTGAGATTATTGATATTTCTTCTGGCAATCTTGATTCCAGTTTGTGCTTCTTCCAACGCAGCATTCTGCATGATGTACTCTGCATGTAAGTTAAACCCTCAGGGTGACAATATACAGCCTTGACAGATTCCTTTCCCCATTTGGAACCAGTCATTGTTCCATATCTGGTTCTAACTGTTGTTTCTTGACCGGCACACAGGTTTCGCAGGAGTCAGATAAGGTGGTCTTGTATTCCAGTCTCTCAAAGAATTTTCCACAGTTTGTTGTGATTCACACAGTCAAAGGCTTTAGCACAGTCAGTCAATGAAGCAGGAGTAGATGTCTCTCTGGAATTCTCTCCCTTTTTCAATGATCCAGTGGATATTGGCGATTTAATCTCTGGTTCCTCTGCCTTTTCTAAATCCAACTTGAACATCTGGGAGTTTTTGGTTCATGTACTGCTGAAGCCTAGTTTGGAGAATTTTGAGCATTACTTTGCTAGCATGTAAAATGAGCGTAATTGTGCAGTAGTTTGGACATTCTTTGGCATTCCTTTCTTTGAGACCGGAATGAAAACTGACCTTTTTCAGTCCTGTAGCCACTGCTGAGTTTTCCAAATTTTCTGGCATACTGAGTGCAGCACTTTCACAGCATCATCTTTCAGGATTTGAAATAGCTCAACTGGAATTCCATCACCTCCACTAGATTTGTTTGTAGTGATGCTTCTTAAGGCCCACCTAACTTCACATTCCAGGATGTCTGGCTCTAGGTGAGTGATCACACCATTGTGGTTATCTGGGTCATTCTTTTTCATACAGTTCTGTGTATTCTTGCCACCTCTTCTTGATATCCTCTGCTTCTGTTAGGTCCACACCATTTCTGTCCTTTATTGAGCCCATCTTTGCATGAAATGTTCCCTTGGTATCTAATTTTTTTAAAGAGATCTCTAGTCTTTCCCATTCTATTGTTTTCCTCTACTTCTTTGCATTGTTCACTTAGGAAGACTTACTTATGTCTCCTTGCTATTCTTTGGAACTCTGCATTCAGAGGGGTCTATCTTTCCTTTTCTCCTTTGCCTTTTGCTTCTCTTCTTTTCTCAGTTATTTGTAAGGCTTTCTCAGACAACCATTTTGCCTTTGTGCATTTCTTTTTCTTTGGGGTGGTTTTGATCACTGCCTTCTGTACAGTGTTATAAAACTGCATCCACAGTTTTTCAGGCACTCTATCAGATCTAACCCCTTGAATCTATTTGTTACTTCTGCTGTATAATCATAAAGGATTATGAATCATAATATTTACAATAAGTTGATATTCCTTTGTTAGTTCACTTCTGTTCCAGAAGTACCACTCAAAATATCGTCCTTCCTGGTCTTTGAATGTTCACAGGGTGCTGTATTACAAAAGAGAAACAGGCCTTATGTGTAAAATAAAAGTTTCCAAAGTACTTTTGACAAGAAAGTGCCTGAGGACACTCTGTGTGTGCTACTGCAGTTGCAGATATTGTGAAGTCAAAGACACTTGTAAATATGATGGTCTGGACATTGCCTTGACTCTAGAATCAGGTGGACAGAGGCTTGGCTTTTTCTATGATTCAATATGTAGTGCTCCCTTTAAATATATAAAAGTATAACCCCTGATAATTAACATTTTATATTGAGTCTCAGGTGTGAGATTTGTGATAGCTTGTATCATGGAAATAAAATCACATTATGCAGTTTTCTTCGTAATAAATACTGTTATTATACAAACTTCCATACTAAATTTCTTTGTGTTTTAACTCATGTTTAGCTTTGATGGGAATACAAGATTTTCCTAAATGTTCCACTAACAATAGAATGAAAAGAATAGCCATGAATAATCTGCTGCTGAATAATCTATGTTTTGAGTCATAAGGATTGTCAAAAATCACCCTGTTGTCCGTCAGTTTATCAAATAAAGCACTTAAAGCTATACCTTACCCAAGCCAAATCATTCTCAGTAGACAATATTTTATACGAGGAAACATAAAATAGCTTGGTTTTGCAAAATGGTTTTAAAATCTTATTTTAGGTGTCCACTGACATTGGCTTCAGGGTTCACATTAATCCCCTTCTGTTTCAAAGGGTAACATGACTACCACCCAACCCCTTAAAAAAAAAAAAGGTTGAGAAACTGATGCCATCTGAATAGGGGCCTGTCTGCTGCTGGGAGCTGACCTTCTGAGTCAGCAGAACCGAGGTCCATTTCTGGGAACGATGCTGCCACTATTGGCAGCCTGAAGCGAGAGGCCTGAATGCGCTTCAGAGTCTGATTATTCCGAAGACAAAGGATTGTTGGCATCATCAGTTCCCTGAACAAGCAGCAAGTGGGCATTCCACTGCAGGGTGGATCTGGCTGACCTCATGATCCTTCCCCAACTGTGAGAAAGTTACTTTTAGCTCAGTCATTAGGAAACAAAGAAAGATTTATATTTTGTGAAAACTGTCGCTTGATGGTTTTTTTTGGGGGAGGGGGGGCAGGACTTTTGAGAAAAACTAAACATGTTTCAAAGTATACCTTGTTTGCAATATTAGATATTTCTATATATTCAACAAATTCAAAAATTAGTTTTTTTTTAATTAAACATTTATTGAACTGCTTTGTCAAGTACCAGAGATATAAAATGATTAAGACATACTGCGCCCAAGGAATATGCAGTTTAGTGACCTACATGAGCATACACATATTTTATACATATATACATGTACAGCCTCTCTGATCATTACAGATTTGCCTGTAGAGAAGATCTGGGTGGGGTCCCACTCTCGTCTTTTTAAAGTCTCAGTTTCCTCATCTATAAAATGAAAGCAACACTACCTGGATGAAATTGTTACATTATCTGCAAGTGTTTAAAGAAATATCTTTTACTAATTGTGGGGGAGACAGCAAATTAGCCAAGATGGCTTGTTCAGGCTCTCTCGTCCCAGGTTTTGTCAATAATAACCCTGTAACGGCTGAACTGCGCATGCACCTCACGAGGTACTGGCTTGGTCACTACTTTATGCTGTGCTGGTATGAAAGTGAAAGTTGCTTAGTCGTGTCCAACTCTTTGTGACCCCATACAGTCCATGGAATTCGCCAGGCCAGAATACTGAAGTGGGTAGACTTTCATTCTCCAGGGACTCTTTCCGACCAAGGGATCGAACCCAGGCCTCCCGCATTGCGAGCAGATTCTTAACCGGCTGAGCTACAAAGGAAACCCAAGAGTGCTGGAGTGGGTAGCCTATCCCTTCTACAGGGGATCTTCCTGACCCAGGAATCGAACCCGGGTCTCCTGCATTGCAGGTGGACTCTTTACCCACTGAGCTATCAGGGACGCCCTGCTGACTGTATGAGCTCCACCTGCAAAGCGGCGGCCTTACTGCTGAGTCATGGCTGTGTCAGTCGGGTCAGCCAGGAGGGAGTACAGCGTGTCTCCGGCTACGGCTGCCCCATCAGCCAGGAGAGAGGTTGTGCTGTGGTGCGTTTCGCTATCTGCTGCTACAGCTGCGGCGCCAGCCGGGAGAGAATACATGCAGCTGCAGTTCCTACGGCCCCTATTCTTCCAGCTTCGCTGCTTGCACCTTGTCCACCCTGGGTTCAGTGAACAGCGCGCACAGAGAGATACAGCGAGACGACCGGTGCTGTGAACAGGATCAGTTCATTTCAGTCGCTCGGTCCTGTCCGACTCTTCGTGACCCCGTGAACCGCACAGCACGTCAGGCCTCCCTGTCCATCACCAACTCCCCGAGTCCACCCAAACCCATGTCCATTGAGGCGGTGATGCCATCCAACCATCTCATCCTCTGTCGTCCCCTTTTCCTCCTGCCCTCAATCTTTCCCATCATCAGAGTCTTTTCCAATGAGTCAGCTCTTCGTATCAGGTAGCCAAAGTACTGGAGTTTCAGCTTCATCAGTCCCTCCAATGGACATCCTAAAGGACTAATCTCCTTTAGACTGGTTGGACCTCCTTGCAGTCCAAGGGACTCTCAAAAGTCTCCAACATCACAGTTCAAAAGCATCAGTTCTTCAGCGCTCAGCTTTCTTTATAGTCCAACTCTCACATCCACACATAACCACTGGAAAAACCATAGCCTTGACAGGATCAGCAATACACTAATATTTCTCAAGTTGTCATCTACCTGAATTTATATCACATTGGGCGCTGTGCTTGTTAAGAAGGACAGCTTCTTGGGCTCCCTCCCAGATCGGTTTTATTAGAACCTGAGGGTGGAGCCCAGAGATCTGTATCTTAATGATGGCCCTCAGGGGATTCCTATGCCCATTGAGTTTGAGAAACTTTGCTTTATTCAAATGTGTTATACAGTTATTATTAAGTTATTGCATTCAGAACTAAAATTTGAAAACCTGCACAAGATTACTTAGTATGTGGTGGAAACAGGGCCCAAATTCAATTATCTATAAATCTAGTTCTTTTTCCATAACATCAAGTTGTGTCTTATACGAAAGGGGCTACCTGAATGAAAACTTTCATTACTTTTCCTAATGGGAGCCACAAACTACATTTCAAAACTAGTCATGTTAAGAATAGACAGTGGTAAGGGGTGGCGGTTCTCTTCTGAGAGGTTGACAGAGATGATTCTGCTGCTGCTGCTAAGTCACTTCAGTCGTGTCCGACTCTGTGTGACCCCATAGACGGCAGCCCACCAGGCTCCCCCGTCCCTGGGATTCTCCAGGCAAGAATACTGGAGTGGGTTGCCGTTTCCTTCTCCAATGCATGAAGGAGAAAAGTGAAAGTGAAGTCGCTCAGTCTGTCCGACTGTTAGCGACCCCATGGACTGCAGCCCACCAGGCTACTCCGTCCATTGGATTTTCCAGGCAAGAGTACTGGGGTGGGGTGCCATTGCCTTCCCCGACTGAATTAGCAGGTCAAGAGATTAGCACAGGTGGATCTTAGCACTTGGATTCGACTTCTTTTTCTAGTCTCCATCCAGAACAGGTCTCTCTAGAGTAAACACTTAGAAACTGGAGGCATTCCACCTGACTTCCTTTTCTGAGAGTACAATTGCCATAGCTTAGTTTCCAAACTGTGTTCTTCAGTGCTCTCAAATTCACAAGGTTTTGGTGGAATATTTTAATTTTTCAAGGGAATCACAGTGACACCTTTGCAAATTTCTAGTTTGAGATGGTTAACAATTTCAGCATTAGAACATGCTACATTTCTTTCTGTTACATAACAAGGAAGGTGGTATACAATCTGGTTCCAAGGTTTGAGAGGTTGTGTGGTGCCCAAGCAGCACATTTGTACCATTAGTAAGTAGTTGGGGACTTTTTCAGAGCAAAGTGGTATTTTTTTCTATTTATGTGTATCATTGTTTTTTTTTTTCAAATGGCTACTACATTGATAAAACGTAACTATTACCAAATTGTTTGGCCCTAACTACTTAACTCGGAGAAGGCAATGGCACCCCACTCCAGTACTCTTGCCTTGAAAATCCCATGGATGGAGGGGCCTGGAAGGCTGCAGTCCATGGGGTCGCTAAGAGTCG
>SJYX01008720.1:173206-184892 GCA_006410675.1 Oreotragus oreotragus | reverse complement strand
CCCCCATGGACTGTACAGGAATTAGGCCAGAATACTGGAGTGGGTAACCTTTTCCTTCTCCAGGGGATCTTCCCAAGCCAGGAATCAAACCCAGGCCTCCCACATTTCAGGCAGATTCTTTACCAGCTGAGCCACAGTGGAAGCCCAGAACACTGGAGTGAGTAGCCTATCCCTTCTCCAGAGGATCTTCCTGACCCAGGAATTGAACCAGGGTCTCCTGCATTGCAGGCAGATTCTTTACCAGCTGAGCTCTCAGGGATCATTTTGCTGGGATGTAGCATTAAGCAGTGAGAGGCTATTCTAGGTGGAAGACGTGCAGAGCTCAGCGCAGCTATGGAGACGATCGGCACTAAATTCTTGGCTTTTCCCCCTGGCTTCTCGTTTTGTAAAATGGGCATAATAATGTCTATCTCAGCGGGTTATTAAAAGGATGTAAAGTTATTAAAAGGTTATCAAAAGGATGTGAAATGAGTGACAGCATGGGGCTTGGAACATTTGAAATGTCCAAGAATTGTAGCATTTTCCACAGATATCTCCCAAACATTACTTTCATTAAACTTCCGAGATTCGGTTTTCATGCCGACCTCGGTGCTGCAGATATCTACATTTGTAATATCAGGAAGCAGACTCACATGTTGCCTCAGGCTTTCTGAGAAAGAGAGCTCTGTCTCTACCTTCTTCTCAAATGGCCTGTTTTAGCCACAGCTGCTTGGCTTGCTCCTCCTCTGTCAGGAGTGGCTCGGCTAGTGGAGCATCATCGTGCCCTTGGCCCTGCTCTGTGGAAGGGGAGGCAAAGGCCCGCCTGCCCTGCAGAGCTGCCTCCCACAACACCCGTCCTGCTATTCAGGCTTACTTACGGGAGGAGTCGCTTGCTCTGCAGTACAAATAAATGCTCAGTGCAAACTTTCTGCAGAATGAGTCTGTGTCTTTGCTTATGCTCAAAATTACCTGTTCCCTCTCCAGTTCCTCTCTCTTTCTATCTAAAATTTACATATTCCTTGAATTATCCCTTTTCTGGTGAACCCATTTTATGAGTTCTCCCCAGTTCAAAACCCCTGAGCACTTACAGTCCTAACTATTCATTTAGCACATTTAATATTGTATAGCACAATGTATTACTTTTCCTTTTTTCCCCTGGTTTGTAGTTTATCTCCAGAGCCATATTCTCAGCTCCAGTTCTGCCTATGTAGTGCTTTGTAAGTTGGTCTCCTTAAGGCTCGCTTATCTCAGGTTTAAAAAGCCAGGATCACCTTCTATTGCCACCCTTTTGTGTCCTTGTTGCGCTGGGCTTTGTATGCAGCAAACTTGCCTCAAATTCTCAGCAAATACTGTGGAGGTTATGGACTTGAGAGGCTCAAGCGAAGAAGACTGCATAAAATGTCAACTTGTATCCTAAATTAATTTTATTCATCTGCTGAATGTGGTGGTGTTTTTTTTTTTTTCCCTGAAACTGAGTTTGTTAGAGTTTGCTAAAATGGAGGCCTCTCTTCTGTATCTTCAGCAGAGATCTAAAGGAAGAGATAAGAGATCATTAGCCTCTTGATGAAAAGCTCTAACATTACCAGACAAGTGGAGTTCAGTGACTGAACAGTAACAACCACAAGTTATACATAAAAGATGTTAGTGAAAGTCGCCCAGCTGTGTCTGACTCTGTGCGACCCCATGGACTGTAAGTCGCCAGTGAGAACTTATGATGAACTGAACAGTGTCACTGGATTCACGGTCTCCGAAGGAGAAGCTTTAAATCTGGGACCAAAGACAGTCTCCGACACTCAGAGCTTTGTGCATATTTTATCTAAAGTGAAAGTGACAGAAAAGCTTCTGACATAGACATCAGAGGGGGCAGGAGAGTACCTGCCTCACTAGTTTAAGTGGGGTCTTCCATACTTCTCAACTAGCTGCTGAGAACAGATTTAAAAAATTACCTCAAGGCTGTGGGAATTTCACCCAGATTCTGGGATGACATCAGCATGAGATTAGCCAAAAGGAACCCAGAGCTTAAGTCAGCGGACATTTTACCCAGGCCTTCCCCCCATGACATTTGTCCAAAACTCAAAAAAAGGCATGTCCTTGAGCAAGAGATATTGCTGCCTACGAGGCTTACTTGTCTAAGGCAAAAGAGTGTGAAAAAGAATGTTTACCTCCTCCTTAAAGGGACCCTAGGCTTGGATTCCTTATCCACCTGCCTAAGCTAACTCTCTCACCAGGCTCCTCTGTTCATGGGATTCTCCAGACAAGAGTACTGCAGTGGGTTGCCATTTCCTTCTCCAGGGGATCTTGTGGACCCAGGGATCGAACCCAGGCTTTCTGCACTGCAGACAGACTTTTTTACCACCTGAAGTGAAGTGTTAGTTGCTCAGTTGTGTTCTACTCTTTATGACTAATGCTTTACTTTCTGAGCCATGAGGAAAGCCCAAAAGATGTTATGTATATTTCCAGAGCTTACAATGTGTCAGGCAGATTTCCTTGCCTTTTAAATATATAATTGATATAATCTGCACAACAACCATAAAAAATAGGTAGTGCTATTATTCCTATTTTATAGATGAAGAAGTAGAAACAGTTTAGGACACATACTTCAAATTTAGAGCTAAAATGATAGGCTGAACAACGATCCCCCAAGGAAATTCATGTCCTAAATCCACAGAACCTGTGACTGTTATCTTACATTGTAAAAGGGCTTTATGGATATGATTGGGCTTCCCTGGTGGCTCTGATGGTAAAGAATCTGCCTACAATGCAGGAGACCTGGGTTTGATCCTTGGTTTGGGAAGATCTCCTGGAGGGGGGAACAGCTTCCCACCCCAGTATTCTGGCCTGGAGAATTCCATGGACAGAGGAGCCTGGCAGGCTACAGTCCATGGGAAACAAATATGATTAAGTTAAGGATATTGAGATGAAAAAATGATTCTGAACCATCCAGGTAGGTCTAAAGAAATGGATTTTTCTTTTTTTATTTTTATTAATACATACAACTTGTCTTTTGGGCTTCCCCTGTGGCTTAGCGGTAACACCTGCAGTGCAGGAGATGTGGGTTCAATCCCTGGGTCAGGAAGATCCCCTGGAGAAGGAAAGGGTAGCCCACTCCAGTACTCTTGATTAAGAAATCCCCCGGACAGAGTCATGTCAAAATATTGAGTACAGCTCCCTGTGCTCTACGGTAGGTCCTTGTTGGTCGTCGATTTTATATACAGCAGTGTGTATATGTTAACCCCAAACTCCTGGATTATCCCGCCTCTCACCCACCTTTCCCCTTTGGTAACTAAGTGTGTTAGCCATGTCTGGAATCATAAAGGTTATTAAAAGAGGGAGACATAGAGGGTCAAAAGCAGAAGGAGTAGATGGCACAGGAGAAGCAGAACTTGGAGGAATGTGCTTTGGAGATGGAGAAAGAAGGCCGTGGGCAAGGACAGATCCTCTCTAGCAACTGGAAGACACAAGGGAAGAGATTCTCCCCGGGAGCCTCCGGAAGGACACAGCCCCGCCAAAACCCGCAAGACTCACTTTGGACATCTAGCCTCCAGAACGCTGAGATAATACATTTGTGTTGTTTTAAGACACTAAATTCGTTGTAATCTGTTCAGTAGGAAACAAATACGACGCACATATGTTTAGTCTGGAAGGACTTAGTCTAGAAGTAGAAACAGGCTGAAACTGGGGGAAAAAAACTTACTTCTTGGAGATGCTGACAGAGAACAGGCATACTAAAGAGGGATAAACTCAAAGGGTTTTGTCCAAGAAATGAGCTCCAAGAGAGGCACCATTTCAAGGCCTGGTCCTGTCACTGGCTAACTTTTCTTGTGTAAACAAATCGCCTCAGCTTTCTGAACTGTTGTCTCCTCTTTAAATTGAGAATATTGTACTAGTGTGGTTTGATCATAAAGATACTATTACAAAATTATTTGACTCGGTAATACACACATGCTCATGGTACAGAATTGAAAATGTTCACAGTGAAAATTAAGTCTTTCTCTCACTTCTTGTCCTGTAGATGTCCAAGTCCCCTTTGCAGGGGCAATTGTTGTTTTCCATTTTCTTCTGTATCCTTTTAGAGATATTTTGTGCATTTACAAACATATACATATGAACATATATATATGTGTGTGCATATATATATGTGTGTGTGTTATTTTTATCATAAAAATGATAGCATATTAAGCATGTTGTCCTTCACCTTGCTGTGATGTTCACTTGGTGATAACTTGGTGATTATCCTGTAGGATTCTGTAGTAGTATGTAATGTGATTCCTTTTCCTTTTTAGCAGCATAATCCATTGTTTCAATGTATCAGAAAGTATTTAACCTGTTTCTTGTTTCTAGAAACATTTAGATTGTTTCTAGTTTTTTTAGCTATTGCAAACAAAGATGAAATGCAAAACTTTTTACAATATTACTTTGTATGTGTCTAATACATCTTTAGGATAAATATTATTGTATGAAGTTTCTAGGTGATGGCATGTATTGATTAAAGTTTTGATAAATATTGATAATATTTATCAAATATTGAGAGTGTAACACTCTCAAGAGGTGTATTCTAGCTATCTGTGTATCAGACCACTCCAAAATTAGTGACTTAAAACAACCATTTATTATTATTTTTCTTTCTTCTGGGGTTGATGAGGTCAGCTGGATAGTTCTTGCCTGGAGTTTCCCATATATTTGCTGTAAGATATATGGCTGTAAGGGTTTCCCTCGTAGCTCAGCTGGCAAAGAATCCACTTGCAAAGCAGGAGACCCCGGGTCAATTCCTAGGTCGGGAAGATCCCCTGGCGGAGGGCATGGCAACCCACTCCAGTGTGCTTGCCCGGAGAATCTTCATGGGCAGAGGAGCCTGGCGGGCTACTGTCCATGGGGTTGCAAAGAGTTGGACATGACTTAGCGACTAAGCACAGCACAGCACATATGGTTGTAAAGGCAGAGTTGTCTGAAGGTCTCTTTACTTCGTCAACAGAAATATCAACAAGCAATCAGTAATAAGAAGAGAAAGGTTATTTGAGCCAAACTGAAGACTAGTCTGCTTCCCCAGGGGCTCAGAGGTAAAGAATCTACTCGTAGTGCAGGAGACACAGGAGACATGGGTTCAATCCCTGGATCAGGAAGATTCCCTTGGTGGAGGGCATGGCAGCTCACTCTGGGATTCCTGCCTGGAGAATCCCACAGACAGAGGAGCCTGTGGGCACGCACATGTGTGCAGAGACTAGCACAGAAGTCTGGTCCCAGATACTCTGAGAAACTGCTCTCAGAGAAACAGGGTTTCCAGCACAGTATTAGATCTTGTCAGGACAAAGAACATTAAACTGCATTTCTTCAAGGTCTCAAAAAACAAGAACAAATGGCCTTGGTGCCTGGGAAGGGAGTCTTATCATCAAAGGAGTACCAGCATTTGCGTCCCGGAAGAGAGAGATTTAATCTTTATGTTTGACCTGCACATTGTACAATGTATGTTTGACAAGCCATAAAACAGGCTATTTTAGTTAGCATAAAATTCAAGTTAAGTGCACATGTGTGCAGAGACTAGCACAGAAGTCTGGTCCCAGATACTCTGAGAAACTGCTCTCAGAGAAACAGGGTTTCCAGCACAGTATTAGATCTTGTCAGGACAAAGAACATTAAACTGCATTTCTTCAAGGTCTCAAAAAACAAGAACAAATGGCCTTGGTGCCTGGGAAGGGAGTCTTATCATCAAAGGAGTACCAGCATTTGCGTCCCGGAAGAGAGAGATTTAATCTTTATGTTTGACCTGCACATTGTACAATGTATGTTTGACAAGCCATAAAACAGGCTATTTTAGTTAGCATAAAATTCAAGTTAAGCCAGAATAACCTCCCTATATCTCAATTATGTGAACATTTCTTTTATCAACTTACATGCGTGACATTTGGTCTAGGAGGAAGTGGCAACTGGAGACTCAGAATTTTCAGACAACCTTTACCCTAGTGTAGGGTCAATCTATATCTCCCTCCCAGCAATATATTCTTCTGCATAAGAGAAGAATGGCAGAGTTCATCTTGATAAGTTAAAGATGGTATCTCATAACTTTTATTTGCTTTTTTCCTTTTGGTGGGGGAAATTTAACATTGCTTCATATATTTAAGAAGTATTTGTATTTACTTTTATGTGCTTGTCCTCATAACTGTTCTCATAAATTGTGCCCATTTTCCTACCAAGTTTTTAGTTAGGGAAGCAAAAAAAGGTTGATGGGCCCATGGAATAAGCTTCATGTGCTGACAGGGGAAGAGAGAGATAAAGAGGACCATGGGTCAGCTGTGCAGAAGGCATCCACTATTCTTTGCATTGTCTGTGAAAGTGATAAGGCCCAGAAAGAAATGGCTGAATGTTTCGACTTGTGGATACAGACCTTTGTGTAGGCAGCCTTGTGAGAAGGGTCACGTGTACCAGACATGTTATAGAAGCTAGGAAGAGAGACAGACCTAAAGAGACTGTGCAGTAAGGAACAGTGGCTAGGTAACACATGTGTCCAGATCACACAGTTATCTGGACACATGACTGACCTCATCGTCAGTGCTTCGGTCCTTCATAGGATCAGCAGGACAGCAGGATCACTAGGACTCAGCAGGCAGTGAGGGAGGCAAGACGCAGAAACCCCTCAACCTGGCTGAACGTAAGTTTTCTGCCCACCCTGTAGAATAGGGACATAAAGTGAAGTGAAGTCGCTCAGGCGTGTCCAGCTCTTTGTGACCCTGTGGATACCAGGCTCCTCCATCCATGGGATTTTCCAGGCAAGAGTACTGGAGTGGGTTGCCATTTTCTTCTCCGGAATTTCCCGACCCAGAGATTGAACCCAGGTCTCCTACATTGTAGACAGACACTTTCCGTCTGAGCCCCCACTTGATCTTAGCCAAAAGGCCAAGAAGCGATAGGGACATAGAATATAGAAAAATATTCTGCCCACGTTTCTTGCCTACTTGTTATGGTGGACTTGTTAGTTCACAATCAGTTAAAACCTACAATTTTTTTTGGTTTGTTCAAGGTGTATTTTGAGTGCGTGCTGTTTTGCTAGGCACTGTGTTAGTTACTATAGACCCAGCGGTGAATTAGCAGTCAGGATCCCTGCCCTTGCGATTTGAACAGGTCAGCAGAGTTAAACAGATCATCATAAAATGAACTATATGATTAAAATAATGAAAAATACCCTGAAGGACAAATGAAAGGTGTAATGGAGACATTATAAAAAAGCCTAATCTAGATCAAGGGCTCAGGAAACTGCCTACAGAAAAATGACTCTGGGAGGAAGTGGGAGCTTTTCAGGAAACATGTTCAGAGAGAAGTGAATTTCTTGAATTTGAGATTGATGGGGGTGATGATGTACTTGGATGAAGTTCTATAAAAAGTTATCGAGGGTGTAAAACATATTTTATTTTTGAAATAATTTTTTTTTATTTTTTAAATAATAATTTTTGAAGAGATTAAAAGGTCTTAATTTCTAAAACAATATAAGCAATCAAAAAGAAATAAGAAAGAAAAAATGCAAATGTCTTGCAAAAAATGGATCTGCAAGAATTTTTTTAGGATTTTATCTAATAGCCAAAATACAAGAACTACCTAAAATGTTCAACAGTAGTGAATTATTTAAATAAATATAGTACAAACACCCAGTGGAATGCTATTCAACTTCTACAGTGTTGATGTGGATGAACTATTAGTTGGTTCCATGAAGAAAAAGGTTTAGTAAACAAAATGAATGATAGCCTATTTGTTTTTTGGCAAAAGATTTAATAATGAATATACGTTAACATAGAAAAATAGATTATTTCTGAGCAGTCATTTTCTTCATTTGGCATGACTGACTTTTCTAATTTTTCTAGAAACATTTTTTTCCCTAATTTTTGTAACAAGAAAATAATGATAAAGAGTGCCTTTTAACAAAAACATGAACAAGCTTGTAATGTTCTGGCTGTGCGTAAATAGTCTTGGTGGGAGGAGCATGGGGCAGGGGAACAGAAGTAGCTCTGGAGCATGTCGAATCCATGTTCAGATTCAACGCCTTCCATGAGAACAATAACAGCAAAAGACTGTTTCTGGTTTGTGAAAAAAACAAGCTTATTAAAAAAAATATGTGATATTAATATTAAAGTGGGAGATAGGTGGAGATAGCCCACAAGAGGTAAACAATCTTGGTTATTCTTTAGCTGTTACTACTAACAAACACTTGTCACTGGACTTGTTCTTCATAAAGCTAATTGCTGTCTGAGTCCATGTAGATTATACTTGGTATCTGGCATCCCTCTCCTACGCTCTCTCGTAACACTGTGCATTTCAGAAAGAAGGTCATGGGCGGATAGCTTCAGGGACACCAGACCCAGTTGCTGAGTCTCATGATACCCACTGTGTTTGTTTTGAAACTTTGCAAAAGAAAAAAGTGCGAGACCTTCAAGAATATATAAAACCTCTCCCTATTCCCGAGAAACAGGGGCACAGTTCTTGAGGCCCCAGCCTGCTGTGTTTCCCTTTTGCTTGACAAATTAATAAACCTAATCTTTTCTATTTCCTCCAAACTCTCTGGTATTTCTAGTTGGCATTGGTGGGCAGGGAAGCAAGATTTTGGCTAAAATTTCCTCTTTACTCTTATTTACAAAGCTCATTTAAGTAAGTTATGTTTACGAAGCCTTGAATTGTCTTTTGTTGTTGCCGTTGTTTATTTGCTAAGTCGTTCAACTCTTTGCACCTGCATGGAATGGAGCTGCCAGTCTGAGCCATAAATAGTGGCGATAAAATAAAGGTATCATGTTTTTAAAAAAGTGTATCCATCACAAGAGGGGTACTTATGAGCAGTTCCATACATAATAAAAGCCATAATGCAGGCTTTCTTTTCTTGGGCTCCAAAATCCCTGCAGATGGTGACTGCAGCCGTGAAATTAAAAAACGCTTGCTCCTTGGAAGAAAAGCTATGACAAACCTAGACAGTGTATTAAAAAGCAGAGACAGCTCTTTGCCGACAAACGTCTGTGTAATCAAGGCTATTGTTTTTCCAGTAGCCATGTATGGATGTGAGAATTGGACTATAAATAAAGAAAACTGAGCACTAAAGAACTGATGCTTTCAAACTGTGGTGCTAGAGAAGACTCTTGAGAGTCCCTTGGACTGCAAGGAGATCAAACCAGTCAATTCTAAAGGAAATGAACCCTGAGTATTCATTGGAAAGGCTGACGCTGAAGCTCCAATACTTTGGCCACCTGAGGCAAAGCACTGACTCATTGGAAAAGACTGATGCTGGAAAGGTTGAGGGCAGGAGGAGAGGGAGGCGCAGAGCATGAGATGTTTGGATGGCCCCATCGATTCAATGGATGTGAGTTTGAGCAAACTCCAGGAGATGGTGAAGGACAGGGAAGCCTGGCGTGCTGCAGTCCATGGGGTCACAAAGAGTCAGAATAACTGAGCAACGGAACAACAAGGGTGGAGTACCATTTGAGGTCCAGATTCTGTTCCTGAGATAACTGTGCTGATCACCCTGTATCGACTCCCCTCCTGAGACTGAGTGAAGCATATTTCACGTATCACGTTCGAGTCTCCACTCATGCATTCCATTTTTTACCACTGCAAAGAGCATGAGCCATTTCAGAGGTGCTTTCAAAAAAAGTGTGTGTGTTATTTTGACAGCGGCCTTACAGAGATGAAGGCATTTATACTTGCCCCATGTACAGTGATAAGCATGAGAATTAATGCTTTCAGTCAATTTCATTTTCTTGGAAAATTAATGGTGTTGGTTTGTTTGGAAACAAACAGTGCAATGGGATGCGCGTGTGATGTGATTGCCCAGACGTTGAACTCTTAGAATACAAGTGCTGAGCTCCCTCTACTGACACTAAAATAGATACATTTGAGAACTGTGACACTTGTACTTGTTTCACAATTTGATTCAATAATTTTAAATTTCATTAATTCAGTTAATTTCCATCCCACTTAAGTTACACAACCAATATTTTGAATCAGAAAGCTTACTAAGAAAACATTTAGTAAAACTATAATTTTAAAAGATCATAAAAAACAATTAATTGTAATTGTAATAACTGAGAATGTTTCATGTGAGTATAGCAGAGTGTGAAAAAGAAAATATTCCAGCTCAGTTTATTTGTGTAAGGGCCCCCTCCACACAACACACACACACACACACACACATCCCCAGCTCTCTTTCAGTACAGTACTCATCATGAAGCCCGAACCTTCCTTCCTTCCTTCCTTCTTCAGCCTGCATGCAGAAGGTAAGATGAGGGTTGCTCCACGAATACAGGGGGATGAGGATACAGGAGGATCACTGCTAGCACTACTGGAAAAGCGAAACAACACGAGAGTGTGTCCCACTGATGAACCATTAAGATTATGCCTTTTTGTTTCTAGAAGTCCAAAGAGCCTTTGGTACCGGTTGTGAGTGTTGCTTTTCCAGACCAAAACGACTCATCTCACAAATCAACTGTCATCATACTTTGTATTAACAATTAAGTGTAAGAAAAATGGAAACCAAAATAGTTATCAGAACAGAAGCATCTATTGGATACAGGTATCTGTGCAATCCCTCCCCTACTTTACCACCAGAGTGACATTTCAACAGCCCCAATCTCATCCTGTTACTTCTCTTCTTAAAGTTCTCCGGCCTGAAAGAGGAGGCACAGAGCAGTGATTGGAGCTTGGGACCTGGAGTCACACTGCTTAAGTTCAGGACCTGCCTCTGCCTCTTGAGAGCTGGGTGACCTTGAGCAAGCTAGTGAACTTCGTTTGCAGAATGACAGTAAATAGTAACAGTGTCTGCTTCAAATGACTACAGGATCCCTTGGCATATAGTAAAGCCATATGGTCTGCTCTCTTATGAGGATGGCAGGACTGGGTCCTGGGCGGGTTATTTACGTATGTCTCTCATCACCAGGCTTTTCCAAACAGTACTTTTCTATTCGAGGAGTGAGATTTGGTAGGGTCTCCTCAATAACAGAAGCCAAGCTTTCCCCTACTTCATCTTTCTGGGCTCAGCGGAGTCCGTATTCTTTTGGCATGTGCTGAAAATTTCTCAGCAATTACCTGAGACATATTTTTACAAACTTAATGCTCTACTACTTCGAATATAAATTCTTCACTGTTTCTAATCTGGCTTATTCACAGCGTTTAGCACAACCGTATCTCATCTATCTCCCTTTCTCCTCCCTTTTCTACCTCCTGCCCTCCTTTCTCCCTTCCTTCAATTCTTCCCTCCTTCCTTCCTTTCTTAGCTGGCATGCACACCAGCCATTCCTTTTACTATCCTTAAGGATTAGCTCAAACTCTACTTCTGTAGTGGACATTTTACTCAGGGAAATTATTGTTGAGTACAAAGTACACTGTATGAATTCTTCAGCAAATAACTTAAGAATACACTGGCTTATGCAAGGTTTGGGGCATCTTAGGCAGAACACACTTAAGGTCTTGCCCTTGAATGGGAGTAAAAGTATGTTAGCTTTCTCACAGTCCTGGATGCTCTTGTGGTGGGAAAAGAATGCTGGGCTTACTGCTCACCAGAGGTTGCCTAGTTCAGTTCAGTTCAGTTCAGTCGCTCAGTCGTGTCCAACTCTTTGCGACCCCATGAATCGCAGCATGCCAGGCCTCCCTGTCCATCACCAACTCCTGCAGTTCACTCAGACTCGCGAGTCAGTGATGCCATCCAGCCATCTCATCCTTTGTCATCCCCTTCTCCTCCTGCCCC
>SJYX01008720.1:83859-169203 GCA_006410675.1 Oreotragus oreotragus | reverse complement strand
TTACTGGTTGGGGCATAGACTTCGATTACTGTGATATTGAATGGTTTGCCTTGGAGACAAACAGAGATCATTCTGTCGTTTTTGAGATTGCATCCAACCACTGCATTTCGGACTCTTTTGTTGATGATGATGGCTACTCCATTTCTTCTAAGGGATTCTTGCCCGCAGTAGTAGATATAATGATCATCTGAGTTAAATTCACCCATTCCAGTCCATTTTAGTTCACTGATTCCTAGAATGTCGACATTCACTCTTGCCATCTCCTGTTTGACCACTTTCAATTTGCCTTGATTCATGGACCTAACATTCCAGGTTCCTATTCAATATTGCTCTTTACAGCACTGGACCTTGCTTCTATCACCAGTCACATCCACAGCTGGGTATTGTTTTTGCTTTGGCCCCATCCCTTCATTCTTTCTGGAGTTATTTTTCCACTGATACCCAGTAGCATATTGGGCACCTAATGACCTGGGAGATTCTCTTTTGATATCCTATCATTTTTCCTTTTCATACTGTTTATGGGGTTCTCAAGGCAAGAATACTGAAGTGGTTTGCCATTCCCTTCTCCGGTGGACCACAATCTGTCAGACCTCTCCACCATGATCCGCCCATCTTGGGTTGCCCCACGGGCATGGCTTAGTTTCATTGAATTAGACAAGGCTGTGGTCCTAGTGTGATTAGACTGACTAAATTTCTGTGAGTATGGTTTCAGTGTGTCTGCCCTCTGATGCCCTGTTGCAACACCTACCATCTTACTTGAATTACTGTCAGAATATTTCCCACGTCTTTGATTTTGCCACGTTATAGGCCCTAACACTTCTATGACATAAAGAAACTTATTTAAAAAATTTCCTTCATGTTTAATTTAGGGAAATTGAGCATTTAAAATTAAGATTATAAAATCACCAATTTTTATTAACATGACTGAAGGCACTAAAAAGGGAACTTACCTTCAAAATTTAACATCCTGCCTGTTAACTTACTTATCTTTTTTATTTTACAAATTTTATTGAAATGTAGTTGATTCACAATGTTGTGTTAGTTTCAGCTGTACCACAAAGTGATTCGGTTTTACTTTTATATATATTATTTTTACTGGAATATAATTGCTTTACTATGCTGTGTTAGTTTCTGCTGTACAATGAAATGCATCAGTTGTGTGCACAGAGATATCCCCTTCCGCTGGGACCTGCCTCCTACCCCACCCGTCCGCCCTTCTCGGTCATCACAGAGCAGCAACCTGAGCTTCCTGTGCCTTTTATCAGCTTCCCACTGGCCATCTTCTTTTACACATGGTAGTGTATATGTGTCCACCCCAATCTTCCGGTCTGTCACACCCTTCGCTTCCTCTCCACGTCAACATGTCTGCTCTCTATGTCTCCCTCTCTGTTTCTGCCTTGGAAATAGGTCCATGTGTACCGTTTTTCTAGATTCCATATACACACGTTAATATATAGTGTTTGTTTTTCTCTTTCTGATTTTACTTCACCCTGTGTGAGAGACTCTAGGTCCATCCATGACTCTCTAAGTGAGGCTGTTTCATTCCCTGTAGTGATGAGTAATATCCCCTTGTATATACGGACCACATTTTCTTTATTCATTCATCTGTCAGTGGATGTCTAGGTTGCTTCCGTTTCCTGGCTATTGTGAATAGCGCTGTAATGAACACTGGTGTACATGTGTCTTTTCCAATTATGGTTTTTTCAGGGTACATGCCAAGTAGTAGGATTGCTGGGTCATATGGTGGTTCTGTGTTTAGGTTTTGAAGGAACTTCCATACTGTTCTCCACAGTGGCTGTATCAATTTGCATTATCACAAATAGTGTAGGAGGTTTCCTTTTCTCCATTCCCTCTCCAGTATTTGTTATTTGTAGACTTTTTGATGTTGGCCATTCTGACTGGCATAAAATGATATCTCACAGTAGTTTTGATTTGCATCTCTCTAATAACGAGCAATGTTGAGCTTTTTTATACGTGCATTATGGTCATCTGTATGTCTACTTTGGAGAAATGTTTTTCTAGACCTTCCACCCATTTTTTCATTACATTGTTTGTTTTTTGTTTTTGTTTGGTTTTGTTTTGATATTAGCTGTATGAACTATTTGTATACTTTGGAGATTAATCCCTTACTGAGATCATTGTTTACAAATATTTTCTTCCATCTATAGTTTGTCTTTTTGTTTTATGTTTTCCGTTGCTGTGAAAAATCTTTTAAGTTTAATAGGGTCCCATTTGTTTATTTTGGTTTTCTTTTCATCACTCTAGGAGACAGATCCAAAAAGATATTGTGGCAATTTTTGTCAAAGAGTGTTCTACCTACGTTTTCCTCTAGGAATTTAAGAGTATTCAGTCTTGCATTGGAGAAGGCAATGGCAACCCACTACAGTACTCTTGCCTGGAAAACCCCATGGACAGAAGAGCCTGGTAGGCTTCAGTCCATGGGGTTTCGAAGAGTCAAACACGACTGACTTCCCTTTCACTTTTCACTTTTGTGCATTGGAGAAGGAAATGGCAACCCACTCCAGTGTTCTTGCCTGGAGAATCCCAGGGACAGCAGAGCCTGGTGGGCTGTCATCTATGGGGTCGCACAGAGTCGGACACGACTGAAGTGACTTAGCAGCTTAGCAGCAGCAGTCTGACATTTAGATGTTTAATCTATTTTGAGTTTACTTTTGTGTATGGTGTTAGAGAATGTTTTAGTTTCATTATTTTGCTTGTGTCTGTCCAGTTTCCCCAATGCCACTTGTTGAAGAGACTGTCTTTTTTCTGTCCTGTACTCTTGCCTGTTTTGTTGTAGATTAATTGACTGTAGGTGCAAGGGTTTATTACTGGGCTTTCTATTCTGTTCCATTGATCTCTTATTCGTTTTTTGGTGCTGGCATCATACTGTTTTGACCACTGTAGCTTTGTAGTATAGTCTGAAGTCAGGCAACCTGATTCCTTCAGCTCTGTTTTTATTTTTCAAGATTGCTTTGGCTATTTGAGGTCTTTGGATTTCCATGCAAATTAAAATCTTTTTTTTCTTGTTCTTTGAAAAATGCCATTGGTAACTGGTAAAATTGAGATAATAAAATTTGCCAATTTTTATTACTGGAGACATTAAAGGAAGAATTTATTCTCAAAAATTAACATAATAATTTATGCCTATTAACTTTTTAAATTTCATGCAACCATGAAATTAAAAGATGTTTACTCCTTGGAAGGAAAGTTATGACCAACTTAGACAGCATATTAAAAATCAGAGATATTACTTTGCTGACAAAAGTCTGTCTAGTCAAGGCTATGGTTTTTCTAGTAGTCATGTATGGATGTGAGAGTTGGACTATAAAGAAAGCAAAGTGCTGAAGAATTGATGCTTTTGAACTGTGGTGCTGGAGAAGACACTTGAGAGTCCCATGGACTGCAAGGAGATCCAACCAGTCCATCTTAAAGGAGATCAGTCCTGGATGTTCATTGGCGGGTCTGATGTTGAAGCTGAAACTCCAGTACTTTGGCCACCTGATGGGAGGAGCTGACTCATTTGAAAAGACCCTGATCCTGGGAAAGACTGAGGGCAGGAGGAGAAGGGGACGACAGAGGATGAGATGGTTGGATGGCATCACTGACTCAATGGACATGAGTTTGGGTGGACTCTGGGAGTTGGTGATGGACAGGGAGACCTGACTTGCTGTGGTTCATGGGGTTGCAAACAGTTGGACATGACTGAGCGACTGAACTGAACTGAACTGAACTTTTTAAAAGCCCTTCCACATCTGACATTTCATTTCATGCTTCCAGCAAGTTCACAAAAACTGTTCTTCAAATGTGCTTTAAGTGACCATGATTGAGAACTTGAGGAGCATCCTTCACTTCCTCTTTTCCAGCCAGTGAGCCACTCACTGGAGCTCTTTCCCTGGGTCTCTGTATGAATGATTAGTTACTTTGAATTGTCTAAGTAAGGTCGTGGTTCACAATCTGGGCTGGATTAGAGTTCTCTGCACCTTCCTGTATGATTTTTTTTTTTTTTTTTAATGATTTTCAAGGATGTGGAGTGTGGCCAGAGGAGGAAAGACATAGGAACGGAGGGAGACGTGTCTGAAGCCTGGAAAATATAATGTATACCAGAAAATGTGGAAATGGAGTACATTTTGAAGGATAGACAGGAAAGGGCATGGTCAGCTGTCCTCAGCGCTGGGGGCTGGGGAGTGATAGTCTCGGTGCTGTCTGACCGCCTTCCTTCAACATTGCACACTCTCTCTCCGGCTGCTCTTAGTAGAGGACTGATTTCAGGGAGAAAGTAATCATGAATGAGACATTAAATAAAAGAAAAATATTCTTCCGAAAATTCAAGTATATACATGATAACATAGATACTCACCAAACACTAATTGAACACCGATTATGTGCCGGACTCTGAGGATACAGTTATAATAGAGACAGCCCTGCTCTCAAGGAGCTTATCAGTCAATGAAGGACAAAAGTAGTAATAACAGGCATTTATTAAATGCTTACACGATGTGGAGCTTGTTTCCACTTGACGTAATCTTCACAGCAACTCTGTGATGTGGTTAGTAATATTTTCACTTTGGAGATATGGCAGCCAAGGAACGGAAAGGAGAAGAAGTAGCCTTTCTAGAGTTCCACAGCTGGCAAGCAACAGAACTGGAAATCTGAATCCAGGGAGCGGGATATCACAGCGTTGACCTGGCCCCCTGTTTTCCTCCCCAGCAGTGCTTCCCTGATGGAAAGGAAGAAGACATTATGTTGAATGCGTTTAGTGTACCAGCATTGTACTGGCTTCTGGGGATTCCTGGTGTGTAGGATTCACTGCAAAGATGGAGGCCAACAGACAGGCATGAAGCAGTTGTCATAAGTGGAAGTATCTGCTGAGAAAGGAGCTTGGAGAAAGAGCTGGTTATGAGAAGCCCCTGTAAGAGTTGATGCCAAGCCTTGATGGGTGAGTAGGGGCCAAACAAAGAACAGAGGGAAGCACCTTCCGGGCAGAGGACGCGGGATGTTCGAATGCTTGAAAGAACATAGTTTGCTGAGAGAATGCAAGTCATCACTATAATACGAGGCAGGGGCTACGGTAAGGACTAGGAGAATAAAGAGGAGAAATGGCAAAGCTGACTAGGCCGAGAGGAGACAGTGAAGTCTCTTTATTCAGTGTTTTTATTTTTTCTGCAAAAGTGAAAACTTTATTTTTGAAAAGGATGTAAATATTGTATGATAATAATATATAAAAGTAAAACAAGCAAAAATCACTTGAAAGTCTTCTCAATCTGAGATTACAACTGTTGATACTTTGCTGAGCATTCTTCTATTCTCTTTCTCTCTGTATATGTAATTTCACGCAAGTAGAAATGTACTGTGCACATTGTTATGCAACTGCCACCCAATTTTTTGTTCAATGATGAGAATCTTGGACTTTATTCTAAAGAGCATTAGTGATTTTCAATGAGGAGATATCATAATAATATTTGTAAATTATGAAAAAATGCGTAACAGTATTCTATAGTGGCAACTTGAGGCAATGATGGTGGGAATACCAAAGAGCCCAGGGCAGAAATGATGATGACATGAATTGGGCAATAGTGATGGGCTGGAAAAAGGGAGGCGTCCAGACGGTACAGGAGTAAGCGTGGCCCGCTCTGCGATTGTGGAGGTGGAGTTGTCAAATGGAGGGAGGTGCTGAGAAAGAGAGAGAGGAAGAGAAATCGCCAGCGATTCCCAGGTTGCTGGCTGGGAATGTGTAGGTAGCTGTTTGGAATGCCTGTGGGATGTTCAGTTGAAGAAAGCAGGCAAGCATTTAAATATATGGGACTGCAGCTCACGGTAGAATTCAAAACTGAAGATAGAATTCTGGGCATATCATCAGTGGTTAAAGCTAAGAGAGCTGAGGACTGAACAATAGCTGACATTGAGAATATAATGAAGAAAAAATATACAAAAAGAAATGAGTATAAATGATAAATAACAGCATTAAAAACGATGTAGTATGATGTTGTAATGATTTGTTTGTTTAACCACTGTTTATGTATGTAGGAACCAAACAGTGCAACCGTTAAAAGTTTTCAAAGCATACAGATATGACTTACAAATTAAATTCTACTACTTGGAGCTCTACAGCTTTGGACATGTTTGAAATCCTTTCACCACATGGTACTTAGTTATACAATGGAAACAGTATTACCTATTTCAAAGCTTTGTAAGGATTAAAAATAGCATTATTTGGACTATATGCCATAGGACATATTTTGGACACATATGCCANCTTTAGGATTGACTGGTTGGATCTCCTTGCCTGTCTCTTATACACATCTAGATGTGTATAAGAGACAGGTACTTAGTTATACAATGGAAACAGTATTACCTATTTCAAAGCTTTGTAAGGATTAAAAATAGCATTATTTGGACTATATGCCATAGGACATATTTTGGACACATATGCCAACAGATAAATGTGGGTAATAATACTATAAAATAAAAATAAAGAAATATAGTGAATATAAAGCTAATAAATAGGAATAAAAAAATTTGGACACAAGTGTTTATAACTTTAAGCACTAAACATAAAAGTTTATTGCCCTGGACCTCCAAAAGAGTAAAGACTTGAAGTTTAATAAGTCCAATTAAAGGACAGCAATAATTATTATAATAAAACAGTTGGACAAAAAGTAGCATTATTGAAATCTGTATAGCTAATATTAATAGAATGGTAATGAGAATAATTTGACCAATATTAACACAATGGCATTGTTTTTATATATTTCAAGATTAATTGAGACGTTTGAATTTTTTTAAGTCTGTCTTCTCACTATCTTCTATATCAANAAGTAGCATTATTGAAATCTGTATAGCTAATATTAATAGAATGGTAATGAGAATAATTTGACCAATATTAACACAATGGCATTGTTTTTATATATTTCAAGATTAATTGAGACGTTTGAATTTTTTTAAGTCTGTCTTCTCACTATCTTCTATATCAAATATGCTATTATAAAAGTAAAAACCTGTTTGCTAAGTTTTCCTAGGTGGCTTAGTGGTAAAGATTTCACCAGCAATGCAGGAGATGGGCATTTGATCCCTGGGTTAGGGAGATTCCCTGGAGAAGAAAATGGCAACCCACTCCAGTATTCTTGCTTGTGAAATCCCATGGACAGAGGAGCCAGGCAGTCTACAGTCCACAAGGTCACAAAAGTTGGGCACAACTTAGCAACTAAACAACAACAGGAATTAAAAATTAAAATGTAAAATAATAATTATTGTGGCGGTCCTAAGATGGCAGAGGAATAGGACAGGGAGACCACTTCCCCCTGACACACACACACAAATTCATCAAAATATCATCTGAATGCTGAGCAACTACCACGAAACAACTTCTGAACACTGGCGGAGGACACCAGGCACCCAGAAAGGCAGCCCATTCTCTTCGAAAGGAGATAGGACAAAATATAAAAAATAAAAAGAGAGACAAAGAGTTAGGGATGGAGACCCGTACTGGGGAGGGAATAGTGAAAGAGGAGAAGTTTCCAAACAGTAGGAAACCCTCTCACCAGGGGGTCTGTAGGGAGTTTTGGAATCTCAGAGGGCAACATAACTGGGAGGAAAACACACACACAACACACAGAATGGGCACCTAATCACAACTGCCAGTGGAGAAGTAGCCCAGATGCTAGCTTTTGCCATCAGCCAGCAGGGGCTGAACAGGGATGTAGGTTGCATGCTTAGGGTAAGGATGGGGACTGAATGCCCTGAAGAAAATCTGAGGGAGCTAACGTGAGCTAGAAACCCAAACTGTGGGATAGACAGAGAGAGAGAGAGAGAGAGAGAGCTTTCCCAGAAAAGCTCTAAACAAGGTGCAGTCTGGCCTGCTCACAGAACAAAAGTCTGAGCAAACACCAGAGGAGAGCTAGCCAGCTGCAGACTGGCTCTCCCCCGCCAGAGGCAGAGAGGCAGGCAGGCAACAGCTAGAGCTGGAAGGCAAGGGGCAATCTCAGCCCCAGAGATGGCATCCTCCACCAAACTGTGAGCACACTCCCAGTTGCTAACCGTGTCTTCCTGGGATGCTGGACAGTTGACATCTGCCAGGAGTGTCGCAGCCAGAGGTCAGCTTCTCAGAGGAAACACACAGCACGCCTGAAATGGTGCTCTCATGATGCACCTGGGACCAGCATCCAAAACACAGCCCACCTAGGACAGTGTGCTCACCAAGCACCTGGTCACCTGAGTTGCTGGGACCTGGGAAAGGCACAAAATGGATGCCTAATGGAGTCTGTGCCTTTGTGGAGTACCAGAGAACTTGAACCTGAGCAGCTTAGACCTGGGAAGTGCACGCAACCCAGGTCTGCTTTGGACAGTTCCTCTGCAGAGCACCCTGGAGCCTGAGCCGTATAGACCAGGAAAACCCACATGCCATGAGCTGGAGCAAACCCAATTTGGTCCAGAAACTTCAATCACTCCCGACACACCCCAGTGATATCTGTTTGGAGTGTTTCTCCCTCTCCACAGCACAACTGAACAAGTGAGCCTAAATAAGTGACCACCATCACCCCCTTGTGTNGTTTGGTCCAGAAACTCCAATCACTCCCCACACACCCCAGTGATATTTGTTTGCAGTGTTCCTCCCTCTCCACAGCACAACTGAACAAGTGAGCCTAAATAAGTGACCACCATCACCCCCTTGTGTAAGGGCAAAAATTAGACACTGAAGAGACTTGCAAACAGAGGAAGCCAAAATAAACAAAGAAGAGGGAACTGCTCTGAAAGTGACAGGTACAACAGATTAAAACCCTGTAGCGAGCATTGACTAAGCATTGGAAGGGGCCTATAGACCTTGAGAACAAGTGCAAGTTGGAACAAGGAACTATCTGAAACTGAACTGACCTCACACTGCCCTCAACAGCTCCAGATAAATTCCCAGATATATTTTTAATACAATTTTTTTAGTTTTTAAAATATTTTTATTTTTTAGTACTTTATTACCCTTCAACTTTCATATGTATAACCTACTATTACCTTGCAAAAAAGACCCTATTTTTAAAGTAAATTTCATATATATTTTATAATTTTTATGATTGATTTTGTTTAGTATTTTTAATACTGTATTTTTGATAGTGTAATCTCTACTCTAGATTTTTAATATTTGCTTTTTGGTATTTCTTATCCATTTTTTACCTCTAAGAATCTAATCTTCAGTACCCATTTTTATTTAGGGGTGTGATTACTGGCCTGATTGTTCTCTCTCCTTTTGACTCTCCCTTTTTCCCCCAAGGTCACATCAATCTCCTCCCTCCCCCTTTTCTTCTCTACTTAACTCTGTGAATCTCTCTGGGTGTTCTGGGCTGTGAAGAACACTTAGGGGACTGATTACTGGTTAGATTGTTCTCTCCCTTTTTGAGTCCCTGTCTTCTCCTCCTGGTCACCTCTATCTCCCACCTCCTTCTTCTCTTCTATGTGTAACAACATGAACCTCTCTGGGTGTTCCAGACTGTGGAGAGCACATAGGGAATTGATAACTGGCTAGATTGCTCTCTCCCCTTTTGATCCCCCCTCTTCTCTTCCTGGTCACCTATATTTCCCTACTCCCTCTTCTCTTCTCTATTTAACTCTGTGAACCTCTCTGGGTGTTCCTCACTGTGGAGAATAATTTCACCATTAACCTAGGTGTTTCATCATCTGTGATGTATGGATGGAGAAGTCTTGAGGCTACTGTAAGAATAAGACTGTAAGCCAGAGGCAAGAGGCTTAAATTCAAAACTTGAAAACACCAGAAAACTCCTGACTCCAGGGAACACTAATCAACAAGAGCTCATTCAAAAGCCTTGATACATACACTGAAACCAAGCTCCACCCAAGAGCCAGCAAATTTTAGAGCAAGACATACCATGCTAATTCTCCAGCAATATAGGAACACAGCCCTGAACATTAAAATGCAAGCTGCCCAAAGTCATACCAAACTCATAGACACCTCAAAACTCACTACTGGACACTTCATTGCACTCCAGAGAGAAGAGACCCAGCTCCACCCGCCATAATACTGATGCAAGCTTCCCTAATCAGAAACTTTGACAAACCACTGGTCCAACCACACCCACAGGTAGCAACCTCTACAATAAAGAGGAACGACAAACCACCAGAATACAGAAAGGCCACCCTAAACACAGCAATCTAAACACAATGAAAAAGGCACAGAAATATTCAGCAGGTAAAGGAAAATGATAAACGCCTATCAAACCAAACAAAAAAGGAGGAGATAGGGAGTCTACCTGAAAAAGTGTTCAGAATAATGATAGTAAAGTAAAAGTAATGTCACCCAGTTGTGTCTGACTCTTTGTGACCCCGTGGACTGCAGCCCACCAGGCTCCCCAGTTCATGGGATTCTCCAGGCAAGAATACTGGAGTGGGTTGCCTTTTCCTTCTCCAGGGGATCTTCCTGACCCAGGGATCAAACCCNTAGGACTGTCTCTTATACACATCTAGATGTGTATAAGAGACAGACCCAGTTGTGTCTGACTCTTTGTGACCCCGTGGACTGCAGCCCACCAGGCTCCCCAGTTCATGGGATTCTCCAGGCAAGAATACTGGAGTGGGTTGCCTTTTCCTTCTCCAGGGGATCTTCCTGACCCAGGGATCAAACCCAGGTCTCCTGCATTGGAGGCAGACGCTTTAACCTCTGAGCCACCAAGGAAGATGATCCAAAACCTTGAAAACAAAATGGCGTTACAGAAAAATAGGCTAGAGACAAGGATTGAAAAGATGCAAAAAATGTTTAACAAGGACCTAGAAGAAATAAAAAAAGATTCAACCAATAATGAATAATGCAGTAACTAAGATCAAAATAACTCTGGAGGGAACCAACAGTAGACTAACTGAGGCAGGAGAGAAGATAAATGAGGTGGAAGATAGAATGGTGGAAATAAATGAAGCAGGGAGGAAAAAAGAAAAAAAAATAATTAAAAGAAATGAGGACAACTTCAGAGACCTCTGGGGCAATGTTAAATGCCCCAACATTTGAATTATAGGAGTCCCAGAAGGAGACAAAAATAAAAGGACATGAGAAAATACTTGACGAGATAATAGTTGAAAATTTCCCTAAAACGGGGAAGGAAATAGCCACCCAAGTCCAAGAAACACAGAGAGTCCCAAACAGGATAAACCCAAGGCAAAATATCCCAAGACACATATTAATTAAATTAATGAAGATCAAACAAAAAGAGAAAATATTAAAAGTAGCAAGGGAAAAGCAACAAGTAACACACAAGCGGATTCCCACAAGGATAACAGCTGATCTTTCAATAGAATCTCTTCAGGCAAGAAGGGAATGGCTGGACATATTTAAATTGGGGAAAGAGAAAAACCTACAACCCAGACTACTATACCCACCAAGTATCTAATTCAAGTATGAAAGAGAAATCAAAAGCTTTACAGACAATAAAAAGCTGAGAGAATTCAGCACCGCCAAACCAGCTCTTCAACAAATGCTAAAGGATCTTCTCTAGACAGGAAAAACAAAAAAGGTTTAAAAACTTGAATCCCAAACAAAAAAGTAAATAGAAACAGGATGATACTTATCAAAAATTACCTTAAATGTAAATGGGCTGAATGTCCTAAACAAAAGACAAAAGTGGCTGAATGGATAGAAAAACAAGACCCCTATATATGCTGTCTACAAGAGACCCATCTCAAAACAAGGGACGCACACAGACTGAAAGTGAAGGGCTAGAAAAAGACATTTCATGCAAACGGAGACCAAACAAAAGCAGGAGTAGCAATACTCACATCAGATAAAATAGACTTTGAAATAAAGGCTGTGGAAAGAGATGAAAAAAGACACTACATAATAATCAAAGGATCAATCCAAGAAGAAGATATAACAATTATAAATATATATGCATCCAACATAGGAGCACGGCAATATGTAAGGCAGATGTGAGCAAGTATGAAAGGGGAAATTAAAAGTAACATAATAACAGTGGGAGACTTTAATACCCCACTCACACCTATGGAGAAATCAACTAAACAGAAAAACAGCAAGGAAACACAAACTTTAAAAGATACAATGGACCAGTTTTATCTAATTGATATCTATAGGACATTTCACCTCAAAACAATGAATTTCACCTTTTTCTCAAGTGCACACAGAATATTCTCCAGGATAGATCACATCCTGGGCCATAAATCTAGATTTGGTAAATTCAAAAAAATTGAAATGATTTCAAATATCTTTTCTGATCACAATGCAGTAAGATTATGTGTCAACTACAGGAAAAAAAAAAGAAAAACTACTAAAAATACAAACATGTGGAGACTAAACAACGTTCTTCTGAATAACCAACAAACCACAGAAGAAATCAAACTATGCATAGAAACAAATGAAAATTATACACAACAACCTGAAACTTATGGGATTCAGTAAAAGCAGTGCTATGGGGAAGATTCATAGCAATGCAAACTTATCTCAAGGAACAAGATAAATATAAAATAAATAGCCTAACTTTACATCTAAAGCAACTAGATAAAGAAGAAATGAAGAACCCCAGGTTTATTAGAAAGAAAGAAATCATAAAAATTAGGGCAGAAATAAATGAAAAAGAAACAAAGGAGACTACAGCAAAAATCAACAAAGCTAAAAGCTGTTTCTTTCAGAAGATAAATAAAACAGGAAAATCATTAGCTAGACTCATCAAGAAAAAAGGAAGAATAATCCTTTTTTCATACAAATACAAAGGATCATAAGAGACTACTATCAGCAACTGTATGATAATAAAATGGACAACTTGGAAGAAATGGACAAATTCTTTAAAAAGTATAACCTTTCAAACGGAACCAGGAAAAAATAGAAAATCTTAACAGACCCATCACAAGCACAGAAATGGAAACAGTGATAAGAAATCTTCCAACAAACAAAAGCCCAGGACCAGATGGCTTCACAGGTGAATTCCATCAAAAATTTAGAGAAGTGCAAACACCTATCNAAAAGTATAACCTTTCAAACGGAACCAGGAAAAAATAGAAAATCTTAACAGACCCATCACAAGCACAGAAATGGAAACAGTGATAAGAAATCTTCCAACAAACAAAAGCCCAGGACCAGATGGCTTCACAGGTGAATTCCATCAAAAATTTAGAGAAGTGCAAACACCTATCCTACTCAACTCTTCCAGAAAATTGCAGAGGAAGATAAACTGCCAAACTCATTCTATGAGGCTACCATCACCTTAATACCAAAACCAGAGAAAGATGCCACCAGAAAAGAAAACTACAGGCCAATATCACTGATGAACATAGATGGAAAAATACTCAACAAAATTCTAGCAAACAGAATCTAACAAAATATTAAAAAGATCATACATCATAACCAAGTTGGCTTTATCCCAGGGATCGAAGGATTCGTCAATATTTTGCAAATTAATCAATATGATATACCACATTAACAAATTGAAAGATAAAAAACATATGATTATTTCAATAGATGCAGACAAAGACTTTGACAAAGTTAATTTATGGTTAAAAACTCTCCAGAATGCAAAAATAGAAGGAACATAGCAACATAATAAAAGCCATGTATGATAAACCCACAGCAAACATTATTCTCAATGGTGAAAAATTGAAAGCATTTCCCCTAAAGTCAGGAACAAGACAAAGGTGCCCACTCTCACCACTACTATTCAACATAGTTTTGGAAGTTTTAGCCACAGCAATCAGAGCAGAAAAAGAAATAAAGAATCCAGATTGGAAAAGAAGTAAAACTCTCATTGTTTGCAGGTGACATGATCCTCTATATAGAAAACCCTAGACACCACCATAAAATTGCTAGAGCTAATCAATGAATATAGTAAAGTGGCAGGATATAAAATTAACACCCCAANACTCCAGTGTTCTTGCCTGGAGAATCCCAGGGACGGAGGAGCCTGGAGGGCTGCCGTCTATGGGGTCGCACAGAGTCGGACAGGACTGAAGTGACTTAGCAGCAGCAGCAGCTATCAACAAGGATGCGTGCTTGTGTGCTAAGTCGTTTCAGTCGTGTCGGACTCTTTGTGACCCCATGGACTGTGCCCGCCAGGCTCCTCTGTCCACGGGATTCTCCAGGCAGAAATACTGGAGTGGGTTGCCATGCCCTCCTCATCAACAAGGAGAGGTAGGATATGATTTGTTTTCAGGGTATTGTGTCTAGAAGAATTGTGTTTAGTAGCTTGCTAGACTCCAGACAAGTGTGCTGCCAGCGTTCCCCAGTCCCAGCAGTCTGATGACTTCTCGGAAAAGGAAGTGAGCTAACTCAAGCGTGACTTGTGCTTCGTGGGTTCATGCTGGCTTGGAGTGATCACTGCTTCCCATTTCCCCTCTTTTTACAGATCTCATTCTAATTTGGATAATCTTAAATAACCTTCTTATGTTTTAGTAGTCACCCATATTTCATTTTTTAAAAGGTTCAGAACCCCCTAGAATCTCTCTGAAGATACTAACATGCTTATTTTAGCATTTTATTCTGTGTTCCTATATTGTGTATCCTCTGGGGTTAGATTTATTCACTGAGTTTGGTGCTTTTATTTCCATCTTCATGGTTGGTTTATCATATTTGTAGACAAAACCCTAACTTTGTGGCTGGGGAGTAAGAATTCTTATTGGCTTGACTGGAAGCTCAAGTTTGGATTAAATCAGCTTTGACTTAAGTGGGCACGTGTGGCAGGAAGGTGGGCTTTCATTTAAGATGTGGATATGGCTTGTCTCAAGGCTATGAAGCTCTCTTTCCTCTGTGACAAAGTCCTGAGTCTCTGGATATGTTGTTCATTTTGAAAGCCTCTTGCGTAAACAATTCACAGCCTAGGGCAACAGAGTTCTGCCTTTGCTAGTTACCTGGTACCTGGCCCCTGGGCGGGCTTCCCTGGTGGCTCAGAGGTTAAAGCATCTGCCCGCAATGCGGGAGACCTGGGTTCGATCCCTGGGCCGGAAAGATTCCCCTGGAGAAGGAAATGGCAACCCACTCCAGTATTCTTGCCTGGAGAATCCCATGGACGGAGGAGCCTGGTGGGCTNCGGGCTTCCCTGGTGGCTCAGAGGTTAAAGCATCTGCCCGCAATGCGGGAGACCTGGGTTCGATCCCTGGGTCGGAAAGATTCCCCTGGAGAAGGAAATGGCAACCCACTCCAGTATTCTTGCCTGGAGAATCCCATGGACGGAGGAGCCTGGTGGGCTACAGTCCACGGGGTCACAAAGAGTCGGACACGACTGAGCGATTTCACTTCACTTGGCCCCTGGCCAGGACTCTCTTCTTCCTGCCAGTTTCTGCTTATTTTGATTACAAAGCTTTTGCAGAATTCTGTTGGGGCAGCTTGTATTTTTGAAGTTCTTTTTCATTAGTCTGGACTTGCGGATTGCTTATTCCATTGTATTTTAGCATCAGCATATCCCAGAAATTTCTCAGTATTTGGGTTGACTCTCAATAACTCCCTTCTGACTTTTCTAAAAATGTTTCTAAATATTTACCCTTTTAAAAATATTTCTATGGGTTTTGGGAACAGAGGTAAATGTATGTATTCAACCAGCTCTGGTGGGAAGCTGCTGATTTCCTTCTTTGGTGACCAGCAGAGAGTGCTCCTGGGAATCACAGAAACCTCCCCAACGTGTTTCTAGAAGACATTGTTTTCTTTGTTCTTAAATTAGGGCATGCGTGTATCCACGTATCTTGCATCTCTCCCATTCTCTGTAGGTTTTCAAAGATTGCCAGCGGTCCTTTGCTGACACTGACAGTTACTTTTAGTGCTCTGGAAAGTGTTTCATGGGGACATTGAAAATAGCTAAATGATCTTAACATTCCTCACCTATTCAAATGAACTTCAGTTCTCTCTTAGATGTGCTCGCTTTATCTTTTCAGGTGTTGGAACTTTTCACCGAAGATCTTTTTATTGACTAGAAAGAAGGTGGCCAGACCGAAGTTGTATAGTTCTGTCCCGCGAGTGTATGTTCCTCTATTCTCTGTCTCGTCACAACAAAGATTTGGAGGGACGGACATTAAAGCCCCTCGGCGTGTCACAGCTCTCAGGTCTTGGANAAGATCTTTTTATTGACTAGAAAGAAGGTGGCCAGACCGAAGTTGTATAGTTCTGTCCCGCGAGTGTATGTTCCTCTATTCTCTGTCTCGTCACAACAAAGATTTGGAGGGACGGACATTAAAGCCCCTCGGCGTGTCACAGCTCTCAGGTCTTGGAGAGACCATGTTATAGCTCTCAGGTCTCGAATGGATCGCGTTATAGCTTTTAGACAAATCAGTGTTACAGCTCAGTGTTACAGCTCTATTTTATTTAGAAGATAGCAGGAAAATCCATCTTTGAGGCGTGAGGGCACTCGATCCAAAGACACGAGGAGAAGAGCGCCCCAGTGCAAGAGAGAGAGGGAGGGAGGGAGAGGGAGAGAGAGGGAGCTGGCGCTGGCTCTTCTATTTACGTTCATCTCTCCCTGGGCGTGTCCTACGTAAATTGGGCCAGCCAGGAGTGTTGCTTGTTTTACCTGAAGTCCTCTCTCTGGTCCTCGGACCTTCTTTTGTTTCATTTTCGCGGCCTTTTCCCTTCCTTGTCTGTAGCCGCCGCCATTTTGGACTCCTTTTCCCTGGTCTACCTGCCTAACAGTCTACGTTTCCCCCCTGCCTATTGAATATTGAATTTTTATTTAGAAGATAGCAGGAAAATCCATCTTCGAGGCGTGAGGGCACGTCGATCCAAAGACACTAATAATGAGGAATCCCTTTTGTTCTTATTATGTCTGACCTTTAATTTTTTCTCCGGAATAAGCTTATTCCAGGCTGTGGCGCTGCTGGCGTTAGTCACAGAGGCCTGGCCAGGACTCCAAGTTTGTTTTTGATTTTTACCTCTGCTGCCACCTTGTGTACCTGTTCTTTTAAAGTCTCAGTGCTTGAAATGACTCCTTGTACCATCTTAGCAGCTCAAGGGCAGTGAAGGTAGAAGGAGAAACTAAAGGCCAGAAAGTAAGAAGCAGGAGTAAATCACTGGTGACGAAATACAGGCAGTGTGAATAATAAATTCTGAAGAATTTGCTGATAAAATATCATGTATGTAATAAGTCCCCTGCTGAGGTGCTGGGTCCCACCTGTCACCTCCGACCTGTGTCGTAATAACTCTGTTCTACTGACATGAATGAGTCATCTAGACCAAGAGACTTCACCATGTACACCGTGTTTTACAGATTCCAAAGCTCCGTCATATATGCTATTGCAGTTCAGTTTCCTTTCTATTTTGATAACACTCCTTTGAAAGGAAAGAGGGGACTAGTAGCTAGGGGAGAACGGACTGTATTTTCAGGCCCAGAAGAGGAGGTGAGAGAGGGGAGGTGAAGTAGTCCGGTGAGAATGGGCTGCAAGTGACCTCCCTCTCAGTTCTTTGCTGTCTATAACTACTCTCTCTACTCTTTGAAACGCTGTCCTTGGCTTCATCAGTAGTATATGCTCTTGATTTTCCTTTTGCCTTTCAGGCCCATTGCAGTCCCCTTTGCTGACTCCTTTTTTTTAATCCATCACAAATGGAAAACCTTATGAAAAGGCAAAATGCTTTTGATATAGCCAAAATGTCATGTTTTAAATGAAACTTAACTCAGAATATTTTTGCCACGTGAGAATTACTTGCAGATTATTCAAAAGAAACTCGAACTGGAAAGGAAATAAAAGCAATCAAAAGTCTGGAAGGGTTAAAAAATGTTTTGAGACAGTCCTTAGCTTCAAAATAAAGGTGGTTTCTTTACAAATGGCAGAAATACTCTGTCACTTTGACTCATTTATTGAAAATGTGCCGACAGGCGACTAGATGGCAGAGGAGAATGACTGGGGCTTACCTCCTGCAACCAAAACACTGATATCACAAGAGCCTGCTGAACAGGCAGTGACATAAAACACTGGAACCTAGCAAAGAGGTCTACATCCACAGATGAAGAAGGACCTGCAACGAGATGGTAGGAGGGGAAGTTTTGTGATACAGTCGAATCCTATACCTGCTGGCTGGGCAACCCACAAACTGGAAAATACTATATCATAGAGTTTCTCTCGTAAGACTGAGTGCTGAGTCCTACAGTAGGCTCTCCAGCCTGGGGATCTGACGTTGAGAGGAGGAGGCCCTGGAGCTTTCGGCTTTGAAGGCCAGCGGGGCTCGAGTGCAGGAGCTGCAAGGACTAGGGGAAGACAGACTCCACTCTTGGAGAGTGCCCGTGAGGTTTCACCTGCACTGGGACCCAGCAAAGCAGTGACTCCACAGGAATCTGGGCCAGACATATTTGTGGGTTGTGGAGGGTCTCCTGGGGAGGCAGGGTCAGCTGCTGCTCACTGTGGGGGCAAGGACAGGAGTGGCAGAGGCTCTGGGGGATATTCATCAGCGTGAGCTCTCTCAGAGGCCACCATTGTGGCACTGACGTCTGACCCTACCCAGGAGCCTGCAGCCTCCAGTGCTGGGGTGCTTCAGGCCAGACAACCAGCACAGACCCACGTCTCAGCAACAGGCTGTCCAAAGTCACCCTGAGTGTGCAGCGCCCTCTCCACACACCCACTGACACAGCCAGGCCCAGAGGGACACACGTAGCTCCACCCACCAGGGAGCAGGCATCAGTCTCTCCCACCAGGAAGCCTGCAAAGCCCCTAGCCCAGCCTAACCCACCAGGAGACAGACACCAGAGCGAGAGCCGTGAGTCTGCAGCCTTAGAAATGGAGACCGCAGGCCCAGAAAGTTAGACAAAGAGAGAGAACAGAGAAATACATCCCAGATGAAGGAAAAAGATAAAACCCCTGAGGAAAAGCTAAGTGAAGTGGAGACAGGCAGTCTACCTGGAAATGAACTCAGAGTAATGATAATACAGATGATACAAGGTCTCAGGAAACAAATGGAAACATAGACCATGAAGATAAAAAAAACTGTTTAGCAAGAACTGAAAGATTTCAAGAACAACAGAGATGAACAGCACAATCAATAAGAAACACACTGCTGCTGCTGCTGCTGCTAAGTGTCTTCAGTCGTGTCCGACTCTGTGCAGCCCCATGGACTGCAGCCCACCAGGCTCCCCCGTCCCTGGGATTCTCCAGGCAAGAGCACTGGAGTGGGATGCCATTTCCTTCTCCAAAGCATGAAAGTGAAAAGTGAAAGTGAAGTAGCTCAGTCGTGTCCGACTCTTCGCGACCCCATGGACTGCAGCCTACCAGGCTCCTCTGTCCATGGGATTTTCCAGGCAAGAACCCTGGAGTGGGGGGCCATTGCCTTCTCTGAAGAAACACACTAGAAGGAGTCAATAGCAGAATAACTGAGGCAGAAGAACGAAGGTGACCAGGAAAACAGAATGGTGCAAATCACTATTGCAGAACAGGGTAAAGAGAAAGAATGAAGAGAAATAGGGACAGTTATGAGACCTCTGGGACAACATTAAATGTACCCACATCCACATTGTAGGTGTCTTAGAAGGAAAAGAGAGAGAAAGGGCCTGGGAAGCCGTTAATATTTGAAGAGATAATAGCCAGTAACTTGCCAAAATGAGCATGGAAATGCTCACTCAAGTTCAGAAAGTGCACAGAGTTCCCTACAGGGTAAATCCACAGAGGAATGTGCCCAGACACATATTAATCACATCGACAAAAATTAGACTCAAAAATAAAAATATTAAAACCAACAAGGGAAAAGCAACAAATAGCAAACGAGGGAATCCCCATAAGATTATCGGTTGCTTTTTTAGCAAAACTCTGCAGGCCTGAAGGGAGTGACACAATATATTTAAAGTGATTAAAGGGAAAATCTACAACAAACATTGCCCAGCAAGGCTCTCATTCAGATTCAGTGGAAAAGTCAAAGGTTTTACAGATAAGCAAAAGCTAAGAGAATTCAGCACCACTAAACCAAAGCTTTACAAAAACTAAAGCTTTACAAAAAATGCTAAGGGAATTTATCTAAGTAGAAAAGAAAAGGCCACAACTGGATGAAGAAATCATGAATGGGAAAGCTTACTGGTAAAGGCAAAGATACTGTATATGTAGAAAATCACCCCCACACAAACATGATATTAAACCCAGAAACCATTAGAAAAGGAGAGTATTATAAATTGCAGGTTATTAGAAATTATTTGAAATTGAGACCAACAAAGTATAACACAATCTTGCTTATATACTACTATATCAAAACCTCATGGTAACTGCAAACCAAAAATCCACAATAGATACCCTCACACAAACACAGCAAACCAAACACAACTCTAAAGATAGTTATCAAAAGAGAAGAAAATAGGAAGGGAAGAAAACACACCTAGAAAAACCAATCACAGCAACACCTTTTATAACCCATCTCCCAGAGTAATGGAAATAAAAGCAAAAAACGCACACACACACAAATGAGACCCACTTAAACGCAAAAGCTTTTGCACAGCAAAGGAAACAATAAACAAAACAAAAAGACAACCTACAGAGTGGGAGAAAACGTTTGCAAATGATGTGACTGATAAGGGATTAGACTCCAAAATTTATAAACAGCTTATGACACATAATAGCATCAAAACAAACAACCCACTCAAAAACTGAGCAGTAGATCTGAATAGATATTTCTCTAAAGAGGACAAACAGATGGCCAATAGGCACATGGAAAAATGTTCAAAACCGCTGTTAGAGAAATGCAAATTAAATTAGAGAAATTATTAGAGAAATGCAAATTAAAACTACAATGAGATATCATCTCATACTGGTCAGAATGGCTATCATCAAAAAATCCACAAACAACAAATGCTGGAGAGAGTGTGAGAGAAGGGAACCCTCCTGCACTGTTGATGGGCATTTCCACTCTGGCAAACAGTACAGAGGTTCCTTAAACTAAAAATAGAGCTACCACATGACCCTGCAATCCCACTCCTGGGCATATATCCAGGAAAAGACATGGTCTGAAAATATACATGCACCCCAATGTTCATTGCAGCACTGTTTACAGCAGCCACGACGTGGGGACGACATAAATGTCCACTGACAGATTAGTGGATAAGGAAGTGGTGTATATATAGAAAGTGGAATATTACTCAGCTATTCAAAACAGAATGAAACAGACTTCTGGTCCAAGATAGGGGAGCAGAAGGGCGTGTGCTCCTCCTCCTGTGAGGGTGCGAAAATCACAATTAGCTGTTGAACAACCATCAGCAGGGGCTTTCCCGGTAGCTCAGCGGGTAAAGCATCTGCCTGCAATGCCGGAAACTCCGGGTTGATTCCTTCGCCGGGAAGTTCCCCTGGAGAAGGGATAGGCTACTCACTCCAGTATTCTGGAGCTTCCCTGGTGGCTCAGATGGGAAAGAATCCTGCAATGTGGGAGACCCAGGCTCGATCCCTGGGTTGGGAAGATTCCATGCAGAAGGGAATAGCTACCCACTCCAGTATTCTTGGGGCTTCCCTGGTGGCTCAGATGGGAAAGAATCTCTCTGCAATGCAACGCTGATTTTAAAAATATACAATTTAAGATTTATCTAGCAAGTACAACCCACAGACTGTAAAACTTGATACTTTTCACAACTGCAGAAGTACACATTTGAATGACACAGAAATTCCCAAATTTAAACGCCATTGGTATACATCTTGAGAAACAAATGAGACTTTCAAAAACATAATGCAATTTCTACAGATTTTAAATGTTAATGGTACTTTTGCCTGAGCCAGATTTTAAAAATTTTCAATCATTTAACCTCAAATGATATGCTTATCTATAGTGAGCAGTCGTCTGCACTTTTTCCACAATGTCAATGTGTTACAAAAAAAAAAAAAGGTATAATTCTTATGTTTTCCATACTTTCATATTTAACCTTCCTTTTTAAATCCTGTATGATTATACAGTGGAAGTGAGAAATAGATTTAAGGGCCCAGATCTGATAGACAGAGTGCCTGATGAACTATGGACTGAGGTTTGTGCCATTGTACAGGAGACAGGACCATCCCCATAAAAAGGAAATGCAAAAAAGCAAAATGGCTGTCTGGGGAGGCCTTACAAATAGCTGTGAAAAGAAGAGAGGCAAAAAGCAAAGGAGAAAAGGAAAGATATAAGCATCTGAATGCAGAGTTTCAAAGAATAGCAAGAAGAGATAAGAAAGCCTTCTTCAGCGATCAATGCAAAGAAATAGAGGAAAACAACAGAATGGGAAAGACTAGAGATCTCTTCAAGAAAATTAGAGATACTAAGGGAACATTTCATGCAAAGATGGCCTCGATAAAGGACAGAAATGGTATGGACCTAACAGAAGCAGAAGATATTAAGAAGAGGTGGCAAGAATACACGAAAGAACTGTACAAACAAGATCTTCACGACCCAGATAATCATGATGATGTGATCACTCATCTAGAGCCAGACATCTTGGAATGTGAAGTCAAGTGGGCCTTAGAAAGCATCACTATGAACAAAACTAGTGGAGGTGATGGAATTCCAGTGGAGCTGTTTCAAATCCTGAAAGATGACGCTGTGAAAGTGCTGCACTCAATATGCCAGCAAATTTGAAAAACTCTGCAGTGGCCACAGGACTGGAAAAGGTCAATTTTCATTTCAATTTCAAAGAAAGGCAATGCCAAAGAATGCTCAAACTACCGCACCATTGCACTCATCTCACATGATGCTAGTAAAGTAATGCTCAAAAGCACTCATCTCACATGATGCTAGTAAAGTAATGCTCAAAATTCTCCAAGCCAGGCTTCAGCAATACATGAACTGTGAACTCCCTGATGTTCAAGCTGGTTTTAGAACAGGCAGAGGAACCAGAGATCAAATTGCCAACATCCGCTGGATCATGGAAAAAGCAAGAGAGTTCCAGAAAAACGTCTATTTCTGCTTAATTCACTACGCCAAAGCCTTTGACCGTGTGGATCACAATAAACTGTGGAAAATTCTGAAAGAGATGGAAATACCAGACCACCTGACCTGCCTCTTGAGAAATCTGTATGCAGGTCAGGAAGCAACAGTTAGAACTGCACATGGAACAACAGACTGGTCCAAATAGGAAAAGGAGTACGTCAAGGCTGTATATTGTCACCCTGCTTATTTAACTTCTATGCAGAGTACATCATGAGAAACGCTGGACTGGAAGAAGCACAAGGTGGAATCATGAATGCCGGGAGAAATATCAATAACCTCAGATATACAGATGACACCACCCTTATGGCAGAAAGTGAGGAGGAGCTAAAAAGCCTCTTGATGAAAGTGAAAGAGGAAAGCGAAAAAGTTGGCTTAAATCTCAACATTCAGAAAATGAAGATCATGGCATCTGGTCCCATCACTTCATGGGAAATAGATGGGGAAACAGTGGAAACAGTGTCAGACTTTATTTTTGGGGGCTCCAAAATCACTGCAGATGGTGACTGCAGCCATGAAATTAAAAGACGCTTACTCCTTGGAAGAAAAGTTATAACCAAACTAGACAGCATATTCAAAAGCAGAGACATTACTTTGCCGACGAAGGTCCATCTAGTTAAGGCTATGGTTTTTCCTGTGGTCATGTATGGATGTGAGAGTTGGACTGTGAAGGAAGCTGAGCACTGAAGGATTGATGCTTTTGAACTGTGGTGTTGGAGAAGACTCTTGAGAGTCCCTTGGACTGCAAGGGGATCCAACCAGTCTATTCTAAAGGAGATCAGTCCTGGGATTTCTTTGGAAGGAATGATGCTAAAGCTGAAACTCCAGTACTTTGGCCACCTCATGTGAAGAATTGACTCATTGGAAAAGACTCTGATGCTGGGAGGGATTGGGGGCAGGAGGAGAAGGGGACGAGAGAGGATGAGATGGCTGGATGGCATCATGGACTCGATGACGTGAGTCTGAGTGAACTCTGGGAGATGGTGATGGACAGGGAGGCCTGGCGTGCTGCGATTCATGGGGTCGCAAAGAATCGGACACGACTGAGCGACTGAACTGAACTGATCCTCAGGTGTAATACTCACTCCAGAACATTATTGGTCGTATCAGGGCAGCATCTTTCTCCTAGTTTTTTGGTGACACTTGAACGCTTGTTCTTTTCCATCCCTCAATCACCTGTCCTCAAGTCACGTAGCTTCCAGTTTTCTCAGTCAACTCTGGCCTTGGGGAAAAGAGCCAAGCACGACACACTCAACCTCAATCAACTGCGTCTTTGTTTTCATACCTCACAGTGGAGCTTTCCATGCTTTCTCACCCAATTTGTTGTTGTTCAGTTGCTCAGTTGTGTCTAACTCTGTGACCCCATGGACTGCAGCATGCCAGGCCTCCCTGTCCATCACCAACTCATGGCGCTTACTTAAAGTCAGTGATGCCATCCAACCACCTCATCCTCTGTTGTCCCCTTCTCCTCCTGCCTTCAATCTTTCCCAGTCAGGATGTTTTCAAATGAGTCAGCTCTTCACATCAAGTGGCCAAAGTATTGGAGTTTCAGCTTCAGTATCAGTCCTTCCAGTGAACATTCAAGACTGATTTCGTTTAGGATGGACTGACTGTCTTGATCTCTGTGCTGTCCAAGGGACTCTCAAGAGTCTTCTCCGACACCACAGTTCAAAAGCATCAATTCTTCCATGCTCAGCTTTCTTTATAGTCCAACTCTCACATCCATACCTGACTACTGGAAAAACCATTGCTTTGACGAGACAAACCTTTGTTGACAAAGTAATGTCTCTGCTTTTTAATACACTGTCTAGGTTCATCATGGCTTTTGTTCTAAGGAGCAAGTGTCTTTTAATTTTATGGCTGCAGTCATCATCTACAGTGATTTTGGAGCCCAAGAAAATAAAGTATCTCACTGTTTCCACTCTTTCCCCATCTATTTGCCATGAAGTGATAGGGCCAGATGCCATGATTTTTGTTTTTGAATGTTGAGTTTTAAGCCAGCTTTTTCACTCTCCTCTTTCACCTTCGTCAAGAGGCTCTTTAGTTCCTCTTTGCTTTCAAATACCATTAGGATGGTGTCATCTGCATATCTGATGTTATTGATATTTCAATTTCTCATCCAATAAGGCGACCCAAAGTGATACATGGGAGCCCAGAGCAGGCAAATTTTTTTTCCTTTTCCTTCTAGATGATAAGTTTGGACTTATGAATTCATGTTAAATGCAATATTCTGTAATCCCTAGTGGCAGAAATTTTAGGCAACTTCAGAGAGTTAAATAACGTATATGAATTAAGGAAATGTCCAAGGTCACACTGCTGGACCAAGGCAGCGCTGGAATCCAAACTCCAGTTACAGTGCTCACGCCCCTGAATCATAATGCCGTGGGTGTGAAGCCTAATCGGAGAGCAACAGCCCTGAAGTACTCTTGGTTTACTCAGAGGAGTGAGGGAAAATGATAAAGCATGTGTCATTTCATTCTCTCTAACTGTTCAGGACCCTCATCTTAAAATATTTCTTGAAAAACAGCTGACACTGAAGTTGGATGATTCACAAAGTTTGTTTACAATAGTTTTTTTTTTTTTAATGCCCTAGGGATTTTCATAAAAATTTCCACTTTCCTGAAAGGCTTTTATTTCCTCATCTTTCTCTTTCTGCCTATATATATACATGCAAATTCTTCACTTCCTACTGTCTGTACAGAAACAAGCTCTATTGAAATAGATAACCTAAGTGGAAAAGGGTCACAGTTACTATAAATCATGACTAGATCAGTGAAGTGAAAGACCAATGGCACAATGTCATTATTGTTAGTATTAAGAAAACATTAGCAGAAGAAACTGATGTTGGTTTACTGTGAGCTAATAAGAGCAGTAACTACTTAAGAGTTTAGAGCTGTAGCTTCATTCACTATTCACTTTTATGATCGTAACACAACTGAACTTTTTGTTAATGAACTAAGATCATAAATATATGCCCTTGATATAGGATACCCTCCTGCCCAAATTATAGATATTGGGTGAATTTTTGTGGAAAAATAAAGAAAAAGAAGTATAACTATGTAGTCAAGTATTTTTAAAATTCCACCAGTAAAATAAGCCCTCTCCAGCAGAGAAGGGGTATTCACAGTATATAAATATATATACACACATATAAAGAGACTGATAAAGAAACTAGGCTACAGACAGGTTCAAGTTATTTTAGAAAATGACACATGATTGTAAACATCCAATGAGTTGTACTTAGATTTTTCTTCTCTTTTTCTCTTGTCCACCATCTAAATTCCTCAGGTAACACTACCACAGTAACTGAATGTTATTTTGTTATTGGAGCGACATCATACATAAACAAAACATTGGAAATCACATTAATGAAACACAATTTGGGGAAATATTTACTCTAAATAATTGCTAAGTATGACTCCTAGAGGCATTTCAATAGAGGTTTTCCCCCAGCATACTTTAGGATATGGCAGACCTCTTATTAAAAATTCCAAGGAAAAAAATTTCATTATTTCCCTTTGGGGAAAAAAAATCCATTATCATAGAAGCCTCATTGTACAAAAGTTCTTCCATCTCCCATCTTATATGGCAGAATTTTCTCCCTTTAGTTTGGAAGCAGAAAGAATCAGGTTATCACCTTTTATAAACATTTAAGATTACCTTTAAAGGAACAACAAGGAAGACAACACATTCCTGAGCCATAGTTCAAGACAACCATATGCCCTGTAATTTTTTTACATTAAACTATTTTCTTGTTTTAAGTAATAAACTATGGTTTATCATTTGAAATACACAGGAGTAAGTGTCACATTTTCACTCTGAATGTAAGATTTATCTCTTCCTTCCCTATATTGAATTAATATCGACATTCAAAATAAGGCCAACAGTAGACAGCAAAATAATACATGATTAGTCCCATGGAAACTAGAATCACAGCATCCATTTCTGTCACTTCATGGCAAATAGAAGGGGGAAAATTGGAAGCAGTGATGGCTTTTATTTTTTTAAGCTCCAGAATCACTGGGGATGGTGACTGCAGCCATGAAATTAAAAGACACTTGCTCCTTGGAAGGAAAGCTATGACAAACCTAGACAATGTATTAAAAAGCAGAGACATCATTTTGTCAACAAATTTCTGTATAATCAAAGCTATGGCAGAGACATAAGAGACGCAGGTTTGATCCCTGGGTCAGGAAGATCTGCTGGAGGAGGAAATGGCAACCCACTCCAGTATCTTTGCCTGGAGATTCTCATAGACAGAGGAGCCTAGGGGGCTACAGTCCATGAGGTTGCAAGGAGTTGGATACAACTGAAGTGACTTAGCAATCGTGCACATGGTTTTTCCGGTTCTCATGTACGGATCGAACCATAAACAAGGCTGAGAGCCAAAGAATTGATGCCTTTGAACTGTGGTGTTGGAGAAGACTCTGAGAGTCTCTTGGACTGTAAGGAGATCCAACCAGTCAATCCTAAAGGAACTCAACCCTGAATATTTGTTGAAAGGACTTATGCTGAAGGTGAAGCTCTAATTCTTTGGCCACCTGATGCAAAGATCTTACTCACTGGAAAAGATCCTGATGCTGGGAAAGGCTGAAGCCAAAAGAAGAAGCTGGGGTAACAGAGGATGAGATAGTTAAATAGCACCACCGACTCAGTGGCCATGAATTTGAGCAAATTCCAGGAGATAGTGAAGGACAGAGGAGCCTAGAGTGCTGCAGTCCATGGGGATCACAAAGAGATGGACATAATTTAGGGACTGAACACCAACTAAGCCCTATGAATAGGCTTGTAGAAGTTATTAATTATTTTTCCCTGTTGTGGTCATTAAGCTTGAGTTTGTTTACAGGTAAAAGTCACAGGCATGGTATCCAGTCCTATCAAGTCATGGCAAATAGACTCTTGCTCCTTGGAAGAAAAGCTTTGACAAACCTAGACAGTGTATTAAAAAGCAGAGACATTACTTTACTGACAAAAGTCTGTCTAGTCAAAGCTATGGTTTTTCCAGAAGTCATATATGGATGTGAGGGTTGGACCATAAAGAAGGCTGAGCACCGAAGAACTGATGCTTTTGAATAGTGGTGTTAGACAAGACTCTTGAGAGTCCCTTGGACTGCAAGGAAATCAAACCAGTCAATCCTAAAGAAAATCAGAAAATTTCCTTTTCTCCTGGAATTCCATCACCTCCATTAGCTTTGTTCATAGTAATGCTTCCTAAAGTCCACTTGACTTCACGCTCCAGGATGTCTGGCTCTAGGTGAGTGATTACACCATTGTGGTTTTCTGGTCACTAAGAGCTTTTTTTGTACAGTTCTGCTGTGTAGTTTTTCCACTTCTTAATTTCTTCTGCTTCTCTTAGATCCTTGCCATTTCTGTCCTTTATCGTGCCCTTATTTGCATGAAGTATTCCCTTGGTATCTCCAGTTTTCTTGACGAGATCACTGTTCTTTCTCATTCTATAGTTTTCCTCTATTTCTTTGGACTGTTCACTTACGAAGACTTTCTTATCTTTCCTGGTTACTCTCTGGAACTCTGTATTCAGTTGATCATATCTTTCCCTTTGTCCCTTGCCTTTCGCTTCTCTTCTTTTCTCCACTGTTTGTAAGGCCTCCTCAGTTAACTACTTTGCCTTCTTGTGTGGTATAGCCACAGTCAGCTCCTGGTCTTGTTTTCACTGGCTGTATAGAGCTTCTCCCCTTGTGGCTACGAATAACAAAATCGGTCTGATTTTGGTATTGATCTTCGGGTGACGTCCACTTGTACAGTCATCCCTTGCGTTGTTGGGAAAGGGTGTTTGCTATGACCAGCATATTCTCTTGACAAATTCCTTAGCCTCTGCCCTGCTTCATTTTGTTCTCCAAGGCCAAACTTGCCAGTTATTCTGGGAATCTCTTGACTTCCTTTGTGTTTCAATCCCCTGTGAGGAAAGGCTTTTTTTTTTTTTTTTGACTCTGTGTAGAATCACTGCAGATGGTGACTGCAGCCATGAAATTAAGACGCTTACTCCTTGGGAGAAAAGTTATGACCAACCTAGATAGCATATTCAAAAGCAGAAACGTTACTTTGCCGACTAAGGTCCGTCTAGTCAAGGCTGTGGTTTTTCCAGTGGTCATGTGTGGATGTGAGAGTTGGACTGTGAAGAAAGCTGAGCGCCGAAGAATTGATGCTTTTGAACTCTGGTGTTGGAGAAGACTCTTGAGAGTCCCTTGGACTGCAAGGAGATCCAACCAGTCCATTCTGAAGATCAGCCCTGGGATTTCTTTGGAAGGAATGATGCTGAAGCTGAAACTCCAGTACTTTGGCCACCTCATGCGAAGAGTTGACTCATTGGAGAAGACTCTGATGCTGGGAGGGATTGGGGGCAGGAGGAGAAGGGGACGACCGAGGATGAGATGGCTGGATGGCATCACGGACTCGATGGACGCGAGTCTGAGTGAACTCCAGGAGTTGGTGATAGACAGGGAGGCCTGGCGTGCTGCGATTCATGGGGTCGCAAAGAGTCGGACACAACTGAGCGACTGAACTGAACTGAACTGAGACTGTATGAGCCCAGACTTTTGGTGCAAGCGCTGTTTTCAGTGTGGATGCTTGCCATGTATTCCTCGGGGGTGTGCTGGCCCTTATTCCCTTGCTCGCGGGTGTGGCCCAGGTCATGGTGACCGGTGCTTGCAACGAACGTTGGGCAGGAGCTCTTCTTTGTGGTTGTCATCACCCTGCTGGGGGCAGGATCTTTTGCCCAGTTTTTGTTTGTACAAGTTCAAGCACCGTTTTAAGCTGAGCTGTGAGATGGACAGGATGGGAGGGCTCCTTCTGGGAAAGAAGAGACTGCATGTTTTCCCCAAGAGCTGTTTTGCTAGTAAATGCGGTTCTGTGATGCCACATGCCACCGGGTGTGCATGCCAACCAAGACCACCATTGCTGGCCTGTCCTCTGTGCCCGCTTCCATGGCGGGGGGTGGGGGTGGGGGTGGGGTGCCGTNGAGATGGACAGGATGGGAGGGCTCCTTCTGGGAAAGAAGAGACTGCATGTTTTCCCCAAGAGCTGTTTTGCTAGTAAATGCGGTTCTGTGATGCCACATGCCACCGGGTGTGCATGCCAACCAAGACCACCATTGCTGGCCTGTCCTCTGTGCCCGCTTCCATGGCGGGGGGTGGGGGTGGGGGTGGGGTGCCGTCATTGGCTTGGACGTGCGTGTGTCCTCACAAAGCCACTGGCATGAAAACCTGCAGAAGCTGGTTCCTGTGCCCAGCTTGGGAATGCTAGTAATTTGGACCAGCCCCGCCTCCACGTGTTCACACCCATTGTTTGCAAAACTTGCTGCACCTGGCTCCTACCCCACCGTGAGCAAGCTAATAATGGCACTGTTCGGCTGGACCCACACCCTGTCCCTGCCTTCTGTCGACAGTGGGGCTCCTGTAGCACACCCACACGGTTCCGTGCACACCCCAGGCCCTCAGGCTGGCTGTGCAGCCAGACCGAGTCCCCTCTCCTGGTCTGTCTGCCGAAGCCCAGGTCTCAGCGCTGAGTAGCTGGGCCCGCCAACAGGTGTGTCTCTGGGGCGGGGAAGTGTGGAGAGGCGTCAGACCGACAGTGCTGGACTCTTCATCCTTCGGTGTATAGGGCAGCTCCTGCACTTGCCTCTGAAGCTGCTCTGTCCTGGCAGACCTCCCCGCCAGTGAAGGAAGTTCCCAGGATGAGGAAACATTTCCCCAGTTCTCTCCCAGGCAGATCCTGTCCAGATTCCTCTCCTCCCTCTCCCCTTTATCTTACCTGGTTATCTGGGGGTCTCAGTTGTGGCCTCGGTTGTAGGAGATTTCCTGCAGACTTTCAGGACGTCTTCTGCAAGGATTGCTTCACAGGTAGATGTATTTTTTTATGCATTAATATTTGTGGAAGGAAGTGAGTTTCATACCCCTCTGTCATCTTGATCACCTTCTCTGTTTCTTAAAATAAAAGGTCTCAAATATCAGAGATTGAGTGATAGGAAAGATCTGAGTGAGTTAGGGACCATGAGTTTGTACATTTCACAAGTTCTGGCTGATTTTCATGCAGCTGCTCTGCAGACCAATCTTCTGGGTAGCACTGCCTTAACATACAGTGCAGAGTGCGTGAGCATTACCTATTACTACCTATTTAAAAAATAGATTATTATAAAATTTTAGGTCTCTCCTTAGATTGATTCAATGTCATTTTATTCTATCGTTCACATTCACATAACTACTATAATTTAGTACTTCAAATTGTTATTTGAATATTATAAAACACTTTACATAGTATACATAATAGAAAAATGGTGACACATATGTAGGTCATCTTCAAGTGAATTCAAAAAGTTACAAAATAATTCAAAGTTACAAAACTCCTGCTAAACATTGTTCCTGAAGTCCTCTCTTTTTAATAAAGGGGATAAAGGATGATAGCACAATTTTAACATTCTCCTTTACTTAACTAGAAGATTTGACTAAAAAGAACTTCCTATGTGACTAAAATGTTAATTTAGTGCTGTTTGCATGCCACCTAAAACAATCTCATCCACTGCCAGCTGTATTCGCATTACATCTTGGAGGTGTGATTTCAAGGAAACCTCTTCCTTCTCTCTTCTCCAGCTTTCATTCCAGTGACATTCATTAAGGAGATGTTCAGACAGTGTCTCTGCCAGGCCCTGTGCTATACTGACAGGTCAGACTCAGATATTCTGTGGCACCTTCCCCTAAACATCACTGCATTATCAGGTATTAGCAATGGAAACTGGCTGCTGAGACTGCAACAATTCTACTAGGGACTGAGAGAGCTCATTGTAGATTCATCTTGATCCTTGTCGTCATCATCTTTGTCAATACGTTGTTATTATTCATGCAGAAAAAGTCTGCAGAGCTGAAATGGATGACTGCATCTGTGCTTCCCATATATTAAGTTAGGGAAGAAAGTGGCTGATATGCATGTAGTCATTAGCATACAGACTGGAAAACTTGAGTTTTTAGATCTGGGCAGAAAATGAAAAACAAAAAACAAAAAGAAAAACCCAGAGCAAAGTCCACTTTATCAATCCAGATACCACATCATTAAACTGATATAAAAGTTAATTTGAAACCATCAAGATTCAAAATAATAATAAAAAAAAAACTGTATAAAGGGGAAAACCTCCAAATGATTTTCTCCCTCATTTCCCAAATTAAATCTTTATCCAAACACTTTAAAAATAAGATATAATAAAAGACAGCTCATATGCTTGGTTTCTGCCTTTCCCTAGTAACTGCCATATTTCTCAGAGACATAGTAATGAGGCACCAGAGGCCCAGCTCCAAAATGGAGACTAAAATACCTATTTTAATAAAACATTTAGTTGCCTCAATGACATCTATTGATTTTACTTTTTTCAAACCGTGGGTCAAAATGTATAGCCCAATCTCAAAGTCTGACCTTTTAAATTTATCTTACATCACACTTTTTGCTGACATTGCTAATAAACATTTTCAGAAAAGGGCTATTATTCCTTATTAGTTTTCACCTTAGTGACATAACCCATTAACCAAAAAAAAAAAGGCAAAACACCTCACACTGTATATATCATTGGTGTGAACATGAAAAAAAAAAAGCTCTAATAATATTATACAGCAATCAAAACTTATGAATTAAGCTTGAATGTGATCTGAAAGGCTTCACATGATGTACTAAGTGCAAAAATCATGTTGAAGTATGATGTGTTATAACAATGATAATATTAAGAAACAATCCTTCCCCAAATGAGCATGTATTTTAAATACGAACAGGAAGAAAGCGATAGAATGATACACATTAATCTGTTAATTTTGGTTGTTCTCTTGGTCGTTAGTTCAGGCTAGAAACAGGAGTCCAAGCACGTGTTGAAGGACTGGTTTTCTTTATACGCTGTACTCCTTTATCTTTGAAACACTCTTTTAAAGAGGTCAACAAATAACATTTAAATGTGTAATGTGGATAACAGAGCTTAATGAACAACTCTGAAGAGGACTGGAACCCAAGACTGTAGGGTAGGAATGCTATACTACCTCTGATTTAAGTCTAAGGGGTACACTTCAAAAAGCAAAGCATCTCAAACAATAAATAATCCACAAAGAAAGCGTATGTGAAAATGGTTTCCATGAGAAACACGTGGAACCTGAAAACATTGCTTTGTATAAGAAACATATAATTATTAATTGCAAAAATAGTTTTAATTAACCGAAGAAGATAAAAATTGAACTATGCAGCAAAACACAAACTTTCTACTGTATTAATTAAAAAAAATACTATAATATCATGGAAGGAGACTAATATTTATCTGAAGAAGAAACTGCATTAAAGTTTTAAATACTCATATGAATCTCATGAAAACAACATTATCAAGGCAAAAGAAATATAAATTACTCTTTTATACACTGACTTCTTTTCTTGGAAAGAGTTACTTTTTATGGCTTTTATTGTGAAAGAAGTTTAAAGATGGTGATTGAGAAAGCACAAGTATTTCTGGGTAAGGCTGAAGACCCATTTGCTTATTATCTTTCAACTTTTGTATTATAACTCTGGCAAATTCTTCTCCTTGAATGTCAGTGATGTCCAATAACTGTCTGACTTTTGAGGTCCTTGTAGGTTTGGTACTAATGAGTTCATAGTCCTCCTTCATTATCAAATCTCTGGACAGGAGGGCGTCTAGAGATTGGTTAAGGCAGGCTTCAGTCATCTGGCTCACAATGTCTTCCCTTTTACTCTGGATCCACTGTTGGGCTATACCAGGCTGAAATCGCCCTGCAAAAAGTAAAAAAGTAGGGATAGATACATAGCTATGAGTAAAATCAGATGAAAAACAAAATAATAAGACATAAAATCTAATTTTTCTATAATTATGCTAATATGGAACAGCACTATTTCGAAGGATGCTATTAATTTTCAGGAAAAAAATCCGATATTTGGGGTATCTCCTCCCTTCCCCTCCAAGAAAATGCACTACATTTTTACTCTTTGTAAATCATGGAGGCAAATGTCACTTTTTTTCAGATTTTTTTTTTAAACATAAAGGATACTTGAATATTTGATAAATAAAAATATATTAACTTTAGTGACATATTAAGTCACACCTCTTCTGAGCTCCCTCCCTAGATAGATGTTCATGGAATACCATTTAGGCCTGTGTTTACATGTTAACATTCCTGTCCTCAGGGATTGCGCGTGCTTTCCTACTTACAGTACGTATATACCATACTGAAGAATACAAAACATTAAATAGCATATCTACTGAATATACAGTTGTGCAGTAAGCGGCATCATTTACAAAGCGTTTCACAGCACATATTTACCTGAGTCTTCCTCGGCTGAGAGAGGATTCACTACTGCTAAAGGGCATGGGGCGGTCCTGTGGTTACAGAAGGCCACCCGGTGATCCACACAGATGCCTCTGCCCTGACTGTGAGTCGCTGAACACGGACGCAGTGCAGAGCAGTCTTGAGTTTTTCCTATAAAACACAACATCTCCATTAGGGGTAGAATATTCCTATTAGCTAAAATATGAACGTCTGGATCACACAGAGGGTGGTATTTAATTGTCTTTTCATTTTCATTGCATAAGCTCGTCCATAAACCTAACTCACAAGTAAGTAGTTTTTAGATCAAAAAGGTTATGATGAATTTTTTTAAACCATATTTCTGTCTGTGCCTGTCTGTCCTATAAAAATTATAAATCATAGGATTTTACTTCTTTATATTGTATCATATTTTTCCTTCTGTGTCATCTTCCCCCTTCCGCACTTCAAATGAATCCGGTGAATTTATATATATGTCTTGCCACAGTTTCCTTTGGCAATCTTATTAAACATCAACTTCTCAATGGTCACCTCCCTTCCCAAATCCATGTAATTGTATTTTCTGTCTTCACTGAACCTTAAGTCTTGGATTTTCAACAGGATATAACCCTCATAGATGCTAAGCACCTTAAACTGTAAAAAGTCAAAATAAATTATTCATCTTGCTCTAAAACCCATTTCAACTCCTATTTCTGTTAATAGCACCAATGTTCTTCCAACTAAACTTGTTCAAAGCTTTAAGTTCATCTTTTTTTTTTTTCTATTCCCTCCTACAAGTGAAAAGTTGTAGTCCTATCAGTGTGTCCTCTGTAACATTTCTCACACCATTCTCCTCTTCTTATACTCTGGAGAAACTTTCATAATTTCTCATGGAGTACATTAGTAGACCAAAAGACCAACAGTCTCCTAACTCAGAGAAGGCGATGGCACCCCACTCCAGTACTCTTGCCTGGAAAATCCCATGGACGGAGGAGTCTAGTAGGCTGCAGTCCATGGGGACGCCAAGAGTTGGGCACAACAGAGTGACTTCACTTTCACTTTTCTGCACTGAAGGAAATGGCAGCCCACTCCAGTGTTCTTGCCTGGAGAATCCCAGGGATGGGGGAGCCTAGTGGGCTGCTGTCTACGGGGTGGCACAGAGTCAGACACGACTGAAGCGACTTAGCAGCAGCAGCAGCAGTCTCCTAACTAGGCTCCGCACCTTGAATCTCCTTTCCCTTCCAAAATATCCTACATATTCCAGCCAGGATGAATTTTTCTAAAGCAAAAAAGTTTATCATGTCACACACACCCTTGTTCAAAAATTTGCAATAGTTGTTTCCTACCCAAGCAAATGAGTCCAAATGGCTTAGCCTACCTAGTATTAGAATTCGTCCTGATGACTCCACCCTCCTCATCTTTGATGACCTTTCATTCACCGCCTTCGCCACCTAGACCCAACTACTCACTGTTCTCTGGGTTTTCTTGCTTCTTTGCCTCTATGTAGCTCCTTTTGCCTGGAATGCCCATCCTTTATAACTATAGATCCAACTTTCAGCCAGAAATAATTTCTTCATGATGACAACATGGTGTAGTAGAGTGACATGAAAATATTTATCAAAAAGACCTGGGTTCAAATCTTGGATTTGCCAGTTACTAACTATGTGATCCAGCAGTCTTGATCTTAAGAATCTGTAAAATGAGGAATATCTCCCTCACAAGGTTGTTGTGAAAGTACTTTGTAAAAAATGTTACTTTTCCACTATACTACCATAGCTCTACATCCCTATATCTCATACAGTATATTGCTTTTTATCTAATACTATGGTGACTTAGAAATATTTTTCTTCTTTCTTACAAGATATTAAAAAATATATCTTTCTGTAGTGTCTAACAGAATGCTTCTTATACTTAAATGTATTTAACATCCCATTACTATTTTTACATCTTTAGACTGTCACTTTAAAAAAATAAGTTATGGAATATGATCTTGAAAGAAAATTGAAAACTTTTAAGTAATAACTGACTGAAAAATATACACACCAGATAAAAAGTCATTGTCTTGAGGAGTTGACAGGGACATTGAGGTTCCAGGAGAACCACTAGTTTTATGGAGCTGAGAGGATCCACATGATTCCTAAAATAAATAGAAGATAAATTATTTATGTTAATGCAAAATTATTTAAAAAGTTATACAGCTTTAATTTCTAAATAGGTCTTGCTTTTGGCTTATTATAAACAAAGAATCAAGACTAACAAAAATTATACTTTACAAAATTAAACACATATATGAATAACAAAAAGCAAAGTGAACTTATCAGGTCAATTGAGTGGGTGGGGCAATAGTTAAATATATTAGAAATCATTATTTTTTCAATATTTTGTATATAATCTCACAGACTATCCAACTGATGAAAAACTAGAGATCTGTAACTCTGATTACCTAATATTGATTCAGATCAAATGCCTATTCTCAAGCCTCAGGTTCCCTCAACATGGAGGAGCAGAAATTCATGGAAGAAGTAATACTGAACTTGGCTCCAATCCTAGCTGTGTCATGGAATTACTGCCTAAACTTTGATAAGGCATTTAAATAATCTGGTTCTCAGGTTCTTTCTGTATACCTATCTAAAAGAGTGCATGTATGGGCTCAAAGATCCAAGAGACAGCATACGTGAAGACTACATACTGTGTTTTATGGTTCATTTTGAAGGTATTATTACTTTTCTGAATCTGTAAAGAGAACATATCTTATATGTTCCTAAAAGAAATGATTAATATGAAATAATTCTGAATAAATGCTACTAAAGAAATCCTTCTATTTGAATAGCCACATAAATAGCATTTTCCCTTTATCTGGTCATTGGAAGAAGTTAAGAACAAGGCAGGTAGTACAGCTTATAGTGGCAGAAGTGTACCAGTGATTTGCGGTGTACTACCCTGGGAAACCAGTGTTCACATAAAATGATGACAGGGACAGAATTCAATGCCTCAGAAAGAAGCGAGGACTGGGATTTGATGAGATGAACCAAACTGGAGATTGCCATCTTCAAGTCCTAAAACCTCCCTGGACCTGAGCTTCTCATCTATAAAAGACCGAGATAGACTAAGTGATTTTTCATATTCTTCTCACATTTTGAGTTTAATTATTTTTTTTTTTACCTCCTGTGGACCAGAATTTACAGGTATGTTCGGAGATAACTCCCTTTTCTTCTTGTCACTTAAGTGAACAGTTCTTGAAGCATTCTGTAACCGAAATACACATGTGGAGAATATAGTGGAAAATAACACATCATACATGTGTTTGAATTAGAGGTGATTAGAAAGTTATATGAGTAAAATACAATCTACTTAACATGTGTTTATGCAAAATCAATGGAAAGAAAAGCTCAATCAGTTGAGAATATAATATCTAACATAAAGGTAGAGATAGTGTAGAATAGGGGAAATAACTTTAGAGATATATGCTTTGAATTCTGTCTCATATTAACTGGTTACCTTGAACAAATTCATCCTTTAAAATGGAATGATATTTACATGCAGGATCATTCCAGAGACTGAGATAATAAAGTACCTAGTTCAATCTAAGTACTTTATATATTTCAATTTGTGTGTATATCTATCTATCCATAATTATTAAGCATGATTCATGGGGTCGCAAAGAGTCGGATACGACTGAGCGACTGAACTGAACTGAACTATATTTTAGGTACCATGATTCTAAGTACTATTATTATTTCTATTTTAATGATAAGAAGTTGAGGGCTGGACTAAGTAAAGGAGGCATAGTGACCTAACAGAAAGATGGGGGCCAATCAGATCTGATCAGAATGCCAGGAACTCTGTCTGACTCGGGGCATGAGACTTAATCTTAGTTTACTTATCTGTAAACTAGAAGGCAGTGGCAACCTACTCCAATTCCCTTGCCTGGAAAACCCCATGGACGGAGGAGCCTGGTGGGCNTGGACTAAGTAAAGGAGGCATAGTGACCTAACAGAAAGATGGGGGCCAATCAGATCTGATCAGAATGCCAGGAACTCTGTCTGACTCGGGGCATGAGACTTAATCTTAGTTTACTTATCTGTAAACTAGAAGGCAGTGGCAACCTACTCCAATTCCCTTGCCTGGAAAACCCCATGGACGGAGGAGCCTGGTGGGCTGCAGTCCATAGGGTCACTAAGAGTTGGACACGACTGAGCGACTTCACTTCACTTTCACTTTAGAGATAAGAATATCTACTTTGGTGGATTACTGCAGCAAGGATTAGAAGTAATATATGCAGAGGCCCTAAGATTACTTTGTAAGCATTTGATAAATGATATCCATTAATAAGCAGATAATTTGTTTAAATGCTACGTCTTTGTACTAAAATCATTTAGTGATTCACTCCTGTCTCTTTAAGAGAGGTTTGGATTAGCTGCCATCACTATTGAGTGATTTAAAAACAAACCCATCAGTCTGTTTTTCTTCCCCAAAACAACATAATATCAGCTGCTTTACAGAACTTTAGAAATTGGTGGATTCCATACCCAGCCCTTCATTCTTCACACTTAACAACTGTCTGCTCTGTAACATGTCTAAGAACTTTTAAGAGAAAAAAACTACTATTCATCTGTGTACATAATCTAGCTGACAGTGTTTTGCACATAGCAGTCCAATGAACATTTGTTAAACAGATTTTTATATGAACTGTTTAAATTCATCTTTAGATCCATTTCTGTTATATAAATCTTTTCTGTGCTTTTAAATTTATTAAAATATTATTATGCAATATCATTAATTACTAACATCATTTTTCATAAATGATCAGTTAATTCAAATTATTTATGAGTCAGACCCTAGAAAGAAATACAATGAAATATGAAGAAAAAACTTTGATTCAGTTTTTACTATTGAAGATATAAGAGACGCTATCCATGAAAACATGTATTATAGGAGCCAATTCAAAGAAAAAATGAAAAAAATGTACGAAATTCAAACAAAACAACTCACCCCAAATGGTGACATTTTCAGAAATTTCTTTATGAAAAATCTTATTTTATTAAATTTGTATTCTATTCTTGGCCCTGCCATTAGCTAGCTGTGTAGTGTTATGTGACTTACTTCCCTATACCTGTTATTTCATCTATAAAATGGAGATGATATTCTTTCCCTAAGAGATTTACAGATTTGATATAAAGATTCCAAAAAAAAGAAAAGCGTAACTAAACCAACTCTGAGTAAAAATAATACCGCAACTTAAAAACACCTACTAAAGACAGTAATGCTATTATTAAATGATATTCAAGTATTTGAAAATACACACTTCAAATTACTTTATTTAAGAAGCAAAAATTTCTCCCCCAAATTAACAGCTTTAAACACAGATCCTAGTGTTTAAGTTGGTTGGGGACAAAAAAGGAACTGAACTGCTTCTCTTCAGTTCAGTTTCTTATGATCAAGGTTGTAGGAAAGGTAGAAGAAAACAGATCCTTCTATCCACCTCTGCTTGGCAGAAGAGCAGCAAGTTGTAAGGAGAGAAAAGGGAACTGAAAGACAAAGCAAAAAGAAATAGTATCAGAAGTTTGTTTCTACTGAGAAGTGGAGAGACTGGAATGTTCTGGAAAAACCATCTACTCAGAAGCAGGTAAGTCAATTAAAATTTATCAAAATATTAAAACACAGTTCCTCAAAACATTCAGGCACTAATATTGCCAACATTTTTTTAAGTTTGAGTGAGGGCAGTTGTTTCCTTTATGTACTTTCCTTTTAAACCAAAATTTTATGGTTATCCTTTATGCACTTCCCTTTTAAACCAAAATTATGTTAACAGATCCACAAACTGCAAGAGGCAAGCAATGTCATTTAGTGATAAATCAATGGCAGATTATGCCTGTCACAGCCAAAGAATTCAGCTAATAAGTGACAGTTTTTATTATCATATCCCAAATGCTATTTCGTGAAACCCAGCAAGTGTTAAACTAAGCTGACTTTGTCCCCAAACAACTGTAGTTGCTTTTTAAACAATTTTTAATAACAGCAAGAAAACCCTGCAGTAATAGGTCCCTTCAGCTGTTCTTCTGATTTACAAGAGCCAGAATGAGTAAATGAGACAACCGTTCTAGGTAATTCATATCAACTGCTACTTTGGTCCATGCACAATGGAGTGTCTGAGTGGGAAAACACACACACACACACACACACACATAAGCAATAAAACATTCACATTTTGGTCTCAATTATTAATAAAAATTCTATAGTTTAATTTGGCAATAAACCTCTGAAAAACCCAAGAAACCTGACTAAAGATAAGTACAATAATCCAGGCATCTTTTACTGTGTATGTATCAAAACTTTTGGGAAATAAACATAGATTAAACAACAACAACTGTGGTAATTTAGGGTAATAATTATACACAATTCAGGCACTCATTGCACATTTCAAATTTACATGTGATATATGGGAGGTCTGAAAATGTCTTGGAAATCTGGAGGTGGCTGTTTGAATAAAATGGAGAAGTTCTTTGGTGACAGATTTAAGACCACATTCATACTCTCTAATAAATTCTACTGCCTCAGTACTGTAACCTATATCTTTGGAAGGTATAAAACTAAAGGAAAAAACAAAAAAGAACTAAACTAGAAGTCTCCACGATTTAAAGTTTTACATTTCTAACATTTCATATGACAATTTACCTTTGTTTTCTTTAGCTGAATAACAGCTTCAAGAAAAGTTATCTCTTCAAATGTTCTCAAAACTGGTTCAAGTTCTATTAAACATTCTAAATAAGAAAAAAAGAGCTCAGGTTGCTTATAACCATTAAAATGAAAAACATAAATGCTAATATTAAGTGGTAAGGCCTTAAGTCAATTTTTTCCCAAACTGACGACGTTAAAAATCATTAGAATGTTTACTGCCAAAATGTTTATTATAGGCATAAAGATAGATATATCTAAATAAAGACAGATCAACGGAATATAATTGAGAGTCTAAAAATAAGCCTTTGCAAGTATGGTCAATTATTTTTTGATTTATTTTATTATTTGACAAAGTTGCTAAGATAATACAACGAGGAAAGGACAGTCTTTTCAACAAATGTCGGATACCCACACGAAAACAGATTTTAGACTCTTACCTCACAACATACATAGAATTAACTTGAAATGGACTATGCACCATGGACAGAGGAGCCTGGTGGGCTACATACCATGCGGTTGCAAAGCATGGGAAGTGACTGAAGTGACTTAGCATGCATACATGGACTATGCACCTAAATATAAATATAAGTGGAAATCTTCACTGCCTTGAGTTAGGCAAATAATTCCTAGGATACGGTATCAGAAACAGGATCCATAAAATAACTTTGATAACTGGACTTCAAAAACGGTGAAACATTTACATTAAGAAAAATGATGCATTAAGAAAAACAATGCAATTAAGAAAAATGAAAAGACAAGCCCCAGACTAGGAAAACACTTTTACCTATCATGGATCTGGTAAAGAACTTATATCTAGAATAGAAAAAGAACTTAACAACTTAAGACAAATAACCCAATTTAAAAATGAGAAAAGGATTGAATTTCAGCAAAGGAGACATACAAATAGCTAAAAAGCACATGAAAATATGCTTAAACACCATTAGACATTAGGAGATTCAAATTAAAACTACAGTGAGGTATCACTCCTTACTCACGAAAATAGATGTAATTAAAAAGACAAAATAACAAATACTGACAATGATGCAGAGAAAAGGAAAACTTCCCACATTGCTGGTGGGAACGTATCACGATGCAGTTGCTTTGGAAAACAGCTTGGCGATTTCTTTAAAATGAAGGATAAATTTACCTCACAATCAAGCAATTGCACTCATAGGTCAGAGAAATGAAAACATATGTTCATATACACACATGCATATGAACAGTCATAGCAGTATGATTAATAATAGCCAACAAGGAGAAACACCATAATTCTGCTATTACTACAGTAATATATAGACATGTTGCTCAAGTGAGAGGCCAGGGCTCCAGAAATAAAACTGAGCATCAAGAAGGTAGAGATGGTATAAAAGCCATGGTTTGGACTGCACTGTCTAAGGGAAAAAGAACCCAAATTTAGCTATAAGCCATTTTCAACAGTTAGAAACTGAGCAGAGGAAGAAAAAAAGAGACAGAGGAAGAGACGATAATAGGGAGGGAAGCATGATCTCTTGTGCCTTGGAAGCTATCAGGGGGAAAGTTTCAAGGAGGGAAGGAGTCAGCCAAAACTTCTGCTGAGAGGCTGAGATAATCAGTATTTCAACACTGCTTTCCTTGGTAACTTGAACAAACACAGCTTTAGTGGCAGTATGAAACAGAAGACTGCTGTAAGTCTGTTAATAAATAAATTAGAAGGGAAGAAGTAGAGACAAGTATGGACAATTCCTACCAAGTGTTTAGATCCAAATACAAGTGGAAAAATTAGGTGGTAGCTGAATGATGATATGGGGTCAAGAATTTTTGTCCTATATAGAGGTAGGATCTAATAGTATAATAGATCTGTATGACAGACAAAGGATCCAGGACACAGGCAGAGACTGGCAATGCAAGAGCAGGGAGAGAATGTTAAGGAACAGAATGCTGCAGAGAGGAAGAGAATGGCATCCAGAGATGAAGAAACACTGCTGAGAGTTGTATAAGAACACTTTTCTTTCCACTGTAAAAGAGAGAGGCAGTAAGACAGGTCAAGTACAACCAAACTGATGGATCTGGTAGTGGAACTACAAGAGAGTTCTCGCTCATGGCTTCTATTTTCTCAGTGCTCAAAAGAAACACGGAACATGAGGTGTAGGGAGCCTAAGAAGGGAAGACGCAGTACAATGCGGATTACCTCTGTCTTCTCTTCCTGGGCTCAGAATCTATTAAGAAAAGCTGCACAGTCATGACAGGTGGTGATCAAAATGACACCCTTATTACAGACAAAACTAAATGGAATTATATCCCTTTTCAGATCTGTAGCATATAGGCTTACTAGTAATGTTTTGCCCCTTCAACTGAGTTTTACTCACTCAGCTACAGGCCTCACCTGCTTCCACACGGGGAAGCAGAAAAATGTATGCATCTTTTAGACAACCTTACTTCAAAAGTAGGAGAAAACTGAGAATGGATTAGCTAAGTATGCTTAGTTTTTCTCCAAAATTAACGGATGAGCAGGAGTGTTGAGGGGCAGACAGAAGCTGGAAATGTTCCTCCCATGCTCCTCTTCTTGGAGACTGAAACGGGATTTCATCTCCACTTTGGGAACATAAAATATGGAACTTAGGCATCTCCTACAGTAGTTCAAGATGATTATCTAGAACAGTAATTTTCAAACTTTTGGGTCTCAGAACTTCAAAATTATCCCAAAGAGCTTTTGTGTATATTGATCATATCTACTGACATTTACTATATTAGAAATTAAAACTGAGAACATTTTAAAACATCAGAGTATATGAAAATACATTACATTATCCCAATGACATCATTACACCTCATTCAGTCTCTGGACACTATTTTTCCAGGGGATGAGCATGAAAAGGGAAAATAATACCTTAATATTTATTAGTTTGAAAAAGTTTTTGATTTTGTGAATCCTTTATAAGTCTCAGGGACCAACCCCACCTCCAGGGTCCCTGTACCACAACTTAAGAATAGGTGATCTATGAGAATGTATTTGAAAACATAACATGAAGCAACAAGGACCAATTCATCCTCCTGTCTTAAATATCCAACAGTCAGACAAAGTGCATGAAACAGTGGTTATTAAGACACTAGGTATCCGGCAACAAAAAGGGACAGTTGTCTCTGAGTGAAGAGAAATAACTGAGCTGAGCCCTACCACAGCCTGACTGCCCAAGCATCCTGCCTTGAGAGTTTCCAGCTATACTACAGGGACAGGCAAATAAGGTGAGGCCTGGTAGAACCTCAAAGCTGAAGACACAGGCCTTAGAGTTAGGGTAGACCAAAGCAGAGAGAGTTTACGGGACACTGTAGGAAAGAGCAGTGAGTAGCACACGTAGAGAGAACTCCAGCGATCTGCAGACCATCCCTCTCAAATATTCAGCAGCACTGACCAACGCAGGACGTAGGAGTCACTAAGCCGAAAGCCAGTGTTTCCAGTGAACAACGGGGAAAAGCCAGGAAGCTTGTAGAGGAGTTAAGTGCGTCTTAGTCTTAGTCTTACAGAAGAGAAAAAACTATTAGTTGCTCAACTGTGTCCAACTCTTTGCGACCCCATGGACTGTAGCCCACCAGGCTCCTGTGTCCATGGAATTCTCTAGGTGAGAATACTGCAGTGGGTAGCCATTCCCTTCTCCAGGGGATCTTCCTGACTCAGAGAATCATCTTGCAATGCAGGAGACTAGGGTTTGATCCCTGGGTGGGAAAGATCCCCTGGAGAAGGGAATGGTTACCCACTCCAGTATTCTTGCCGGAGAGAAGTAAAGTAAGTTTTGACTAATGGCATAATCTTCAGAAGAGCTAGAATCTTTAGGGAATGGAGAAGAAATTACAGTCTGAAAACGGCACTGGGGACAACAGATATATATATATATATATATATATATATCTTCTATTAAATGGTGCTTGGAAATAAGAGAGAACATGCTAATCCATTATTACAGCAAATTTTGATTTTTTTTGAGTACAATGCAGATAAGCACTAGACATAAGTTTTGTATGCAAAATATATTTAATTTTTTTTCTAGCTGGAAAGAAGATTCCCAGTCTATAGCTTGTCTTTTCATTTTCTGTAGCATCTTTTGAAGTGTAAAATTTTTCAATTTTTTTGAAATTCAATTATCAAAATTTTTTAAATATATCTTGTTTTTGATGTTATATGTAAGAGTTCTTGGCTCAATCCGAGGTCATGAAAATTTTCTTCCATGTTTACATTTAGGTGATGATCCATTCTACCTCTGAAATATATCTTAATTCTATCTGATCTTTTGATTTCCAGGATTGGTCTAGAGATTCTACTCTTGCCCTTCTCTGATCAATGTTTGTACACAGTAGCAAATAGTGCCTAAACTTAAATTGATCATGTTCTCTCTCTGAAAACCTGTGTTTGGAATGACTTTCTACTCCTGTTACGATAGCCAGCAGTCGCTCCTTACCCCCTCAATCTCATCACCTAACAGATAAATAAAAAACAACAACAAATTTTTGACTTCGTCATCTAACTTGTGTGACTGTTCGAGGAATACTTTATTTATAGCATATTTGCTATTTTTGCAGTTCAAAAGGTCCAGATTAAAACTGTTCACTTACTTAAGAAAGACGGTCTTTCATCTGGGTTTTGCGCCCATCCACTTTCTATTAGAGAGATCATAAGTGCTCGATGAGGTATATCAAGTGGCAAACTTTCTTCATTAGTGTCAGGTCGATGTCCTTGTGACACACTATACATAATCTGCAAAGGATTGGTGACGTCTGTCAAAACAAGTGAAAATACATTTCATTCATTAGAAATAGATTATGATCTAACATATTAATTACATTCTAAGCTCAACCAGATGAAAATCAGATAATCTTAAAAATCTTAGGTAAAATTCATTACCTCCCTTTCTATCAAAGGAATATTTATATCCCAGCCATTCCCAGACTTACAGGAGGAGTTTATAGCTTCACCTCTTTAATTCTGGGCTTGGCCACGTGATTTGATTTGGCCAATGGAATATGAAGACAGCAGAGCAAAGCAGAGCTCAGCAGAGCTGAGTAGAACTAGCAGAGCCGAGAAGAGCCACAGCAACTAATCATCTAATGTGAATAAGAAATATTTTAAATGCTTAGCTTGTTAGATACTGAGATTCTGAGGCTGTTACACAGCAAACTGACTGAAACAAATCTCAAAGAAATAGACAGCATTATCAGAAAATGTGAAAGTTATTCTTCAATATCTGCTGGTCTTTAAAGGAGCACTAATTAAATTTTCATATAAAGAATTTTATAGTTGGAATGAACCTTAGAAATAAGAATTCAAAATTCTTACTTTGCAGATGAAAAAAATGAGGACTTAAGAGATTCAGTGTCTTAATAATGGAGTTAATTACGATCAGAACAAAACAAGTTTATATTTTTCTGATCTTTAATTCAGTATTTTCCAATATACACGGGATTCACATTGATAAATTGTTATGTTTTTCTAGTGTGCTTTCCACAAAATGAATAGTAGACAGATTTAAAATAGGTGATCTTTATTTAGACAGTTCTGAGTGTGATTTACCAACATGATGTCATAATAAGGAAGTCAAAGTACACTTACCTTCAAAAGGCTGTTTTCTGGATAAGACTTCCCATGTAATAACTGCATAGCTGTTTAAGATAAAATATACATAGAGTAACTATGCATAATAAACTAAATAGTATCAATGTTAAAAGCTGACAGTGGAGATACCATTTTTGAAAATAATAATGTAGTGAAATGCTGCTTAAAGAATCACATATAGAACCAAGATGCTGAATATTTATATACAGTTTTACATTGAAAGGAAAATAATTCAATTTGAAAAATTAGGAAATTAGTACAATAAAAACAAAGTAATAGGCAAGGATAACTTGTGGATGATTCATTAATACTATGTCCTTTAATTACATGATTTTATTATTCACACAAAATAAAGAGTAAAAAAAAAGACTGTCTCATGTAGCCCTCTTCTACTGACTTTTTTCTGGTGTGAGTTCTGTCTCCTTTGGTAAAGTTAAATGTTATTCACACTTTTCCCCTCCTCTCTCAAGGTCACATATAATAAAAGCCCTTGAATATTACAAATTAATAGAACAATAGACAAGTTTTAATATTTTTTAAGGATGTAAAAGTAGCTTAAAGCGAGGCACCTTTATTTTTATATGCTTTTATTTTTATTTTTTTGGCTGCTCTGCACAACTTGCGAGATCTGTTTCCCGACCAGGGATTAAACCTGGGTCATGGCAGCGAAAGCCTGGAATCTTAATCACTAAGGTGCCAGGGAATTCCTTAAAGCAAGGTATTTTTAATTTGAAGAATATTAGCCACTGCCTTTAATTTATTTTCACCACACCTATGAGAGAAGCATTAAGAATCATACTTTTAAACTGTAGCTTCAAAAAAAAAAAACAAAACCAAAACCACTGTAGCTTTAAAACTCTGATTGATTAACCTTGTGGAATTTCATCTGGGTTTTGCGCCCATCCACTTTCTATTAGAGAGATCATAAGTGCTCGATGAGGTATATCAAGTGGCAAACTTTCTTCATTAGTGTCAGGTCGATGTCCTTGTGACACACTATACATAATCTGCAAAGGATTGGTGACGTCTGTCAAAACAAGTGAAAATACATTTCATTCATTAGAAATAGATTATGATCTAACATATTAATTACATTCTAAGCTCAACCAGATGAAAATCAGATAATCTTAAAAATCTTAGGTAAAATTCATTACCTCCCTTTCTATCAAAGGAATATTTATATCCCAGCCATTCCCAGACTTACAGGAGGAGTTTATAGCTTCACCTCTTTAATTCTGGGCTTGGCCACGTGATTTGATTTGGCCAATGGAATATGAAGACAGCAGAGCAAAGCAGAGCTCAGCAGAGCTGAGTAGAACTAGCAGAGCCGAGAAGAGCCACAGCAACTAATCATCTAATGTGAATAAGAAATATTTTAAATGCTTAGCTTGTTAGATACTGAGATTCTGAGGCTGTTACACAGCAAACTGACTGAAACAAATCTCAAAGAAATAGACAGCATTATCAGAAAATGTGAAAGTTATTCTTCAATATCTGCTGGTCTTTAAAGGAGCACTAATTAAATTTTCATATAAAGAATTTTATAGTTGGAATGAACCTTAGAAATAAGAATTCAAAATTCTTACTTTGCAGATGAAAAAAATGAGGACTTAAGAGATTCAGTGTCTTAATAATGGAGTTAATTACGATCAGAACAAAACAAGTTTATATTTTTCTGATCTTTAATTCAGTATTTTCCAATATACACGGGATTCACATTGATAAATTGTTATGTTTTTCTAGTGTGCTTTCCACAAAATGAATAGTAGACAGATTTAAAATAGGTGATCTTTATTTAGACAGTTCTGAGTGTGATTTACCAACATGATGTCATAATAAGGAAGTCAAAGTACACTTACCTTCAAAAGGCTGTTTTCTGGATAAGACTTCCCATGTAATAACTGCATAGCTGTTTAAGATAAAATATACATAGAGTAACTATGCATAATAAACTAAATAGTATCAATGTTAAAAGCTGACAGTGGAGATACCATTTTTGAAAATAATAATGTAGTGAAATGCTGCTTAAAGAATCACATATAGAACCAAGATGCTGAATATTTATATACAGTTTTACATTGAAAGGAAAATAATTCAATTTGAAAAATTAGGAAATTAGTACAATAAAAACAAAGTAATAGGCAAGGATAACTTGTGGATGATTCATTAATACTATGTCCTTTAATTACATGATTTTATTATTCACACAAAATAAAGAGTAAAAAAAAAGACTGTCTCATGTAGCCCTCTTCTACTGACTTTTTTCTGGTGTGAGTTCTGTCTCCTTTGGTAAAGTTAAATGTTATTCACACTTTTCCCCTCCTCTCTCAAGGTCACATATAATAAAAGCCCTTGAATATTACAAATTAATAGAACAATAGACAAGTTTTAATATTTTTTAAGGATGTAAAAGTAGCTTAAAGCGAGGCACCTTTATTTTTATATGCTTTTATTTTTATTTTTTTGGCTGCTCTGCACAACTTGCGAGATCTGTTTCCCGACCAGGGATTAAACCTGGGTCATGGCAGCGAAAGCCTGGAATCTTAATCACTAAGGTGCCAGGGAATTCCTTAAAGCAAGGTATTTTTAATTTGAAGAATATTAGCCACTGCCTTTAATTTATTTTCACCACACCTATGAGAGAAGCATTAAGAATCATACTTTTAAACTGTAGCTTCAAAAAAAAAAAACAAAACCAAAACCACTGTAGCTTTAAAACTCTGATTGATTAACCTTGTGGAAAAGGAAATGGCAACCCACTCCAGTATTCTTGCCTGGAAAATCCCATGCACAGAGGAGCCTGGTGGGCTACAGTCCATGGGGTCGCAAACAGTCAGACATGACTGAGCGACTTCGCTTCACTTTAGGCAAAGTGAACTCTGGGCAAAAGTAACATACCGTACCTGTATATATCATGCTTGACAGAAGCCCTTGCTTTCTGTCCGGGCTCATAGTTTTCAGGTGGCATATAGACAATCGTCCCTCCTTCTGGTGCAGACTTACTACTTCGTGATTGTGAAAGGGACATCATACGCCATTTTGATAAACCGAAATCTGCAATCTGGAAGGGAAAAGAGTAATTTAAATCCAGGAATTGTTTGCCTTTCTTTATATTTACTGTGTTTAGACATGAGACCAGAATAAATGCTATATATACACATAGAAGCAAAACAAACTGACTGAGAGTTCAGCATAATATCACAAGTTTTAAAGAAACTAAGATTTGAAAAATTAAACAGGAATATTTTTTGCATTTGGAGTAAAAGAATGGAATGAGTATATCCACTTTACTTTTTGTGACAAGCAGGTTTACATCATGTGCTTTCAAAATTTACCTATACCTCACAAAACTGCTAAACTACTCATTTCTAATATGACCATCACTGTGTATATGTTCTTCTTTATATGTGCTTGAAATAGTACTTTTATATTTTGAAATAAGTAAAATTCCATAAAGTATAACTCATTATTACATGATTTTTGCTTACCACGAAAAGGATATCTGTTGACAATAGTGTAGTTAGCAATATAACATATTCATGTCCCTGCCAAGTGGTACCTAATGAATTGTCAGTGACAGACATTCTGTACTTTTGACATGTCCTTTATAGTTTACTTCACTTGAAAATTTCGTGCAGATACTACACAATATTTTGTTACTATCTAAAATGTTCTAATATTTTTCAAAAAGGAGACAAAAATTTAAGAACAGAAACAATATTTAATGAACAAAAAAGTATAAGGGAAGCTTTGAAGACATTTAATTTAAATTACTTAGACCTTACACTGTGCCATTTAGGAGTTGACAGAGTGGAATGAGCTCCATTCACCATACCATTTGTGTTTCAATCATTTAACTCTTAAAATACTTACAAGCTTTAACAGAAGAAATAATTTCTCCAGTGTTTAGATGAATTTGAGATTAAAAAATTATAGCCCCACTCCAAAAAGGGATGGAGGACTATACAAATCTTTCATATATTACCATAATGAAAGGGTAAACTTAAGAAAAAAAATTAGAAAAGACCAAGAGAAAAATGGTGCCACGACATCAAGAGCTAAACTGGATTGATTTCTAAAGGCAATGGAAGATATTATTTAGTCACTAAGTTGTCCAACTCTTTTATAATCCCATGGACTGCAGCCTGCCAGGCTCCTCTGTCCAGGGAACTTCCCAGCAAGAATACTGGAGTGGGTGGGTTACCATTTCCTTCTCCAGGGGATCTTCCCAACCCAGGGATTGAACCCAAGTCTTCTGCATTAGAGGCAGATTCTTTACCACTGAGCCACCAGGGAAGCCCCACTCAGAACCGTATTTGACACATAATGGGTGAACCATGTGTGTTAGTATTATTAATGTTTTATACACAGGAATAAACCTCTAAAGCTTACTCTTATTCATACAACATCAACAACACAGAATGCAGTTTGAGGGTCTTTAATGGTATTAAGACTCTGGGCAACTGTATCCTAGTTACTCTTACTTGCTACTACAAACTCTTATTCCTCTCACTCATCCTCTAAAAGCAAAAACAGTGATCCAGTTACAACATTGGCTAGGATAATAAACATTACTATGAGAAGGCAAAGAAGGCTGAGTGCCAAAGAATCGATGTTTTCAAATTGTGGTGCTGGAGAAGACACTTGAGAGTCCCTTGGATTGCAAGGAAGTCAAATCAATCAATCCTAAAAGAACTCAACCCTCAATATTCACTGGAAGGACTGATGCTGAAGCTGAAGCTAAAATACTTTGACCACATGATGGGAAGAGCTGACTCATTGGAAAAGACTCTGATGCGGGGAAAGACTGAAGGCCAAAGGAGAAAGAAATAGACAGCGTCGCCTATTCGATGGCCATGAATTTGAGCAAACTCTGGCAGTCAGTGGAGGGCAGAGGAGCCTGGCGTGCTACAGTCCACGGGGTCGCAGAGAGTCCAACACAACTTAGTGACTGAACAGCAACAGGCTCTTCTACCTGAACCATAAACTGCAGACGACTGGGCTAAGCACTGCTGTGAATACAGCGCGCAGAAAATGCATTCTTAGTTTGCTTATGTGCTCCTTTTACTTCACATTTGTGTTTTGAAACCTTATCTACAAAAATTAATCAGAATTCCCTTTATCAGTCAATTTAGTTTGGTTTTCACATGGAACTACATTTCTTCCCCTTCTCTATCACAAACATCATATACAAAAGACATGATTCATTAAAGCTGGATCTTCCAAAGAAGAGAAAAAGTGAAGAATGTGAGAGGCATACAAGTTCTATGGTTTCTCGAGGATCCTGAAATATTTGTCATTCAACAATGATGACAGAGAATAGGAGCTCTTCATTTCTACACAAGATCTTAACATACATTTTAAAGGTAAAGGAGCTTTTTAGTTAAAAACAGATGATAACGCAACAAGAATTTATTGTATAGCACAGAAAACTATATTCAGTATCTTATAATAACCTATAAAGGAAAATAATCTGAAAAATATATAAAATTGAATCACTTTGCTGTATAACTAAAACTAATATAATACTGTAAATCAAATTAAAATTTTTTTTAAATCAGAGGAAATTAAAACACTTTGCTCATAAAAATCATCACTAATCTTACCACCTTACCAGAATAGTTATTTTCATTTACATAATACTGTCTGTTTCTTTTAAAACTATAAAGGTATCATCAGTAAGAAGCTATGAGGAAGAACCTCCAAGCACTCTGGTTTCCACACAGGACTGACGACAGGAGAGAAACCGGACATGGTGTGTATAAATGCTTCCTTCACACAAACCTGTCATAGGTTCATTTGTATTTAAGGTGCACTAATAGATGCTGACCAGGAGACCAACAAGTTGAACATGTTCTTTTTAAAGTAGAAGAGTCTTGACTGATCTTAACTAGTGGTAAAGATTTTTATTTTAGATACTATTAATATGTTTCTGATTAACATTACAGTAAGAAAATTTACTTAAAAAAAAAAACAAACAAAAAACTAACAAGGTGTGAGGTTCCATTTAATTTCATTAAGTACTTCAAGAGAATTTTTGTATTTCATTTAAATGGCCCTTTCAAGAAGACAGGTAGATAGGATAACTTAATTATTCATGAGTCACTGAAACTCTTACTTTTAAGGGACATTTATAAAACAAAAAGTAGAGACACACAGGATACATATAAAAGAGTGTCACTAATTTATAAGAACTGTATTAGAAAGGTCGCAGTTTTATATGTGCTAAAAGTAACAAAAAAAAAAAAAAAAAAAAACGCACAAAGCCAAACTATTTTAAATCCTATTCATGTCAAATAAATACCATGGGTACCCTACTCATCAATGAAAAAGAGAAAGTAGGGATCGTCATCACCTATTACTTTGCTTGGGTCTTCTCTATCAAGAATGGTTTCTGGACTGAGATGAAGGAAATAAGGTCCAAGGAAGTTGAAAAATTTATATAGTACAAGTCTCAGTTCATTTTACATATATTTCAGGTTTAGTTAGAATACTAGCAAATACCTCCACGGTGCAGAACAGAGAATAGTATTTGTTTTGTTGAAGGTCTGTATGAACATCATGACCTGACCCATAAGGAGAGCTGCAAACACAAAAGGTCCCAAGAAACTTGCCACCACCATCCACACCCTCTCACCTCTTAGTATAAAAGCAAAAGCCTGAATTCTAGCTTGGGTGTGGTGGTTCTTTGGGACACTAATCCACCATTTTCTTGGTCTATACTGGCTTTCCAAATAAGGTTGCTATCCCTTGCCCCGACACCTCATCTGTTGATTTACTGGCTCTGTTGTGTGGTAAGCAGTACCATTTGGACATGGTAACAAGGACACTTGGGGAAGCAGTCAAAGAAGGACTTTTGTAACACCTGCATGAAAAAAAAGGAGAAAAATGGGCTAACAGTTCTTTTAGGAGTATGCCAAACAAAATGAATGCTTATTCTCCAAAAGTCCTAAATAAAAGGCTTGAACTTGACCTGAAGGGAGGTTTTTAGCACCACGTTGTGTAGCTCTGATTTGAGCACTGTAATGGTTAGAATGCCAGAATAAAAAACTGTGATAAAACCAAATGCTGGTGAGGGTGCAGAAAAGCTGTGTCTTTCATACACTGCTGGTGAAATGTATAATGGTGCAGCCACTGTAGAAAATAGGCAGCTTCTAAAAACCTACTTTACCATATGACCATGCAGTTAAACTCTTGGGCATTTATTTCAGAGGAATAAAGACTTACGTTTGTTCAAAAAGTTGTACAGGACTATTCAATGGAGCTTTACTTTAACTGCCAAAGGCTAAAAATAACCAAATCTCTCTCAATAAGTGAATGGTTAAACAACTCTAGTACACCCACACCATGGAATATTATTCACCAATGAAAAAGAAAACAACTCAACACAAGCAAAGACTCAAATGGATCTCAAAGGCCTTATGCTAAATGAACAAAGCCGATCTCAAAATATCATACCCTGTATGATTCCATTGTCAAAACAACAAAATTATATAAAAGAAAAACAGATTCCTGGGTGACAGCAGTTAGGGATGATGGAGGGAAGGTGAACATGCCTATAAAGGGATAGTGTGAGTGGTATCTTTGTTGTGATAGAATAGTGCTATATCTTGACTGCTGTAATAGCCACAGAAATTTACACCACATAAAGTGAAACAGAACTACAAACTACACATGTGTACTGTACCAATGTTAAATTCCTGGCCGTGAAATGGTACTATAATTATATGTAATGTAAACACTGGTAGAAACTGGGTTAAGGGTACATGAGACTTCTTTACTTTGCAACCATGTAAGAATCTCTTAATAATTTCAAAATAAAAAGCAAATAAAGGTATACTTAACAATTTAAATTAAGAATATAATGACTCTGTATCTGAACCGTAGTTTTATATCTGTAGTCTAGGAATAACTAACCCATTGCAGCAGGAAGAAGTGACACTGAATTAGGGGCCATAGAAAAGGCAGAGATATTAAATTGGCAAGGTACAAAAATTAACTAAAAAGTCTTTAAAACTATTAAACACAAGGATGCAGATAAGCTTTTATGAAAAACAGTAATTACCTTAACATGAAATTCATTATCCAATAAGATGTTTTGAGTCTTCAGGTCATGGTGAAGTAGAGGAGGATTCATATTGTGCAGGTAGTTTACACCCAGAGCAATCTCATGCAGAATACGAAATCTCAACGGCCAAGGAACATCAGGATATTCGATTTTCTTCATATATATGAAAATAAATAAAACCAAAATTAGTGGCCAAATTTATTTCCACTTCGAAAATGAAATATTCCATGAGGAACAGTATAAACTAAATATCTAGTATAACTAAGTATAGGGCAAAATATACTTATTTTATTATATATATTTTATTTATATTTTTATTTTATTTATTCAAAGTATAGGGCAAAATATACTTATTTTATTATATATATTTTATTTATATTTTTATTTTATTTATTCATTTATATTTTATATATATATTTGACATTCTTTAATATCCTTGGATCTTATTTTCTTTATAGAGAAAATAATGACTTTACAGTACTAATATTTCCTTTTAGTATACACTGGCAATGTCCTACATGGTATGGGGTCTCTCTCCAGTTGAGATAGTTTATTTTTATCTGTTAATACCCGGACACATATATTTATACTCGACATGTCTTCTCATTCCAGGTTGTTGTTCAGTTGCTAAGTCATGTCCCACTACTTGTGATCCCATGGACTGCAGCATGCCAGGTGCTTCTGTTTTCTATTATCTCCTGGAGTTTGCGTTCAAATTCATGGCCATTGAGTTGTTATTATCTAATCATCTCATCTTCCGCCACCCCCTTCTTTTGCCTTCAATCTTTCCCGGCATCAGGATCTTTGCCTATGAGTCGGCTCTTCCCATCAGATGGTCAAAGTATTTGAGCTTCAGCTTCAGCACTGGTCCTTCCAATGAGTACTCAGTGTTGATTTCTTTTAGGATTTACTGAACTGATCTTCTTGCTGTCCAAGGGACTCTCAAGAGTCTTCTCCAGCACCACAGTTTGAGAGCATCAGTTCTNCATCAGATGGTCAAAGTATTTGAGCTTCAGCTTCAGCACTGGTCCTTCCAATGAGTACTCAGTGTTGATTTCTTTTAGGATTTACTGAACTGATCTTCTTGCTGTCCAAGGGACTCTCAAGAGTCTTCTCCAGCACCACAGTTTGAGAGCATCAGTTCTTCGGCGCCCACCCTTCTTATAGTCCAACTCTCAGATCCCTATGTGACTACTGGAAAAACTGTAGCTTTGATTACACGGACCTTTGTAGCAAAGTGATGTCTCTGCCTTTTAATATGGTAAGTTTGTCATAGCCTTCCTTTCAAGGAGTGTTTCAATTTCATGGTTGCAGTTACAGTCCACAGTGAGTTTTGGAGTCCAAGAAAATAAAATCCATCACTGCTTTTACTTTTTCCCCTTGTATTTGCTATGAAGTGATTGGACCGGATGCCATGATCTTAGTTTTTACAATATTGAGTTCCAAGCTAGCTTTTTCACTCACCTTTTCGACCCTCATCAAGAGGCTCTTTAGTTCCTCTTCCCTTTCCGCCATTAGGGTGATATCATCTGCCTCTCTGAGGTTGTTGATTTTTCTCCCAGTAGTCTTGATTCCACCTTGTGATTCATCCAGCTCAGCATTTCACATGATGTACTCTGCATAGAAGTTAAATAAGCAGGGCGACAATATACAGCTTTGCTGTACTCCTTTCCCAATTTGGAACCAGTCAGTTTTTCCATGATTGGTTCCAAATGTTGCCTCTTGACCCACATACAGGTTTCTCAGGAAACAGGTAAGGTGGTCTGATGACTCCCATCCTCTTTAAGAATTTTCCAGTTTGTTGTGATCCACACATTGAAAGGCTTTAGCATAGTCAATGAAACAGAGATGTTTTTCTGGAATTCCCTTGCTTTCTGCATGATCCAATGAATGTTGGTAATTTGATCTCTGGTTCTTCTTCCTTTACTAAATACAGCTTGTACACTTATAAGCTCTTGGTTCACATACTGCTAAAACCTAGCAGTTTGCAAAAACCTTGAAGGATTTTGACCACATCCTTGCTAGCACGTGAAATGAGCACAATTGTATGGTAGTTGGAACATTCTTTGGCATTGCCCGTCTTTGACACTGGAATGAAAACTGACCTTTTCCAGTCTTGTGACACTATGCATTTTCCAAATTTGCTGATATATTGACTGCAGCACTTTAACAGCATCATCTTTTAGGATTCTAAATAGCTCAACTGGTGTTCCATCACCTCCACTAGGTTTGTTCACAGTAACGCTTCTTAAGGCCCACTTGACTTCATACTCCAAGATGTCTGGCTCTAGGTGAGTGACCACACCATCATGGTTATCCAGGTCTTTAAGACCTTTTTTGTGTAGTTCTTCTGTATACTCTGGCCACCTCTTCTTAATTTCTTCTGCTTCTATTAGCTCCTTGCCATTCCTGTCCTTTATTGTGCCCATCCTTGCATGAAATGTTTCCCTTGACATCTACAATTTTCTTGAAGAGATTTCTAGTCTTTCCCATTCTATTGTTCATTTAAGAAGGCCTTCTTATCTCTCCTTGCTCTTCTCTGGAACTCTACATTCAGTTGGGTATATCTTTCCCTTTCTTCTTTGCCTTTTATTTCTCTTCTTCCTCAGCTATCTGTAAAGCCTCCTTGAACAACCACTTTGCCTTCCTGCATCCTTTTTGGGATGGCTTTGTTATTGCCTCCTGTACAATGTAACGAACCTCTGTCTATAGTTCTTCAGGCCCTCTGTCTACCAGACCTAATCCGTTGAATCTGTTCATCACCTCCACTGTATAAACATAACGGATTTGTTTAGGTTATATTTGAATGGCCTAGTGGTTTTCCCTACTTTCTTCAATTCCAGTCTGAATCTTGCAATAAGGAGCTCGTGATCTGTGGCACAGTCAGCTCCAGGTCTTGTCTGGCTGACTGTATAGAGCTTCTCCATCCTTGGCCGCAAAGAACATAATCTTTTTTTGATATTGACCATCTGGTGGTCCATGTGTAGAGTCGTCTCTTGGGCTGTTGGAAAAGGCTGTTTGCTATGACCAACGTGTCCTTTTGACAAAACTCTCTTAGCCTTTGCCCCGCTCCATTTTGTATTCCAAGGCCAACCTTGCCTGTTATTCTGGGTATCTCTTGACTTCCTACTTTTGCATTCCATGTATAATATGGAAACATTACAAATGTAATGCCTTTATTTCCTGGTACTTACAAGTAATAGTCATCTGAATTTTCTTAAATGCTTTCCTAACTTAAATATTAATACAGCTTCCCAGGAAGATGACCATACTCAGAAGAAGTAGATAATCATTGGGGAAGAAGGTAGATGAGTGCTCAACCTGTATTTTATGATTCCTTCCAGAAATTAGCAATGTTCCTTAGGAGGCTCTAGAATTTCTAATGCGCTCCAAATTTGGGTACCAGAGTATCTACTGGGGTGCTGGGGTATGGGAGCAAAACATTAGAATCTATGCTTACATTTATTCAAAAAAAGGAAATTGTGTTTTGTATCTCAATTGCTGTGTTGGTTACACAAATCTTACGCACTGACACTAGTCACTTTACTCTGCCCTTGTTTTAGATCGTGCCGTCACAAACAGAATGTGTTGCGTCCTAAAATAAAGAGGAAGTCACTCCGTGAGTGGTGATAGGGGTACCCATGCGCCCTCATGTGCTTATAGAACATGCACCTGAATTTAGGAGTGTTCAGTGACTAGATTTTACAGATTATGTTACTACTCAGTTTTAACTAAAGCAACCTTCACAAAACAGACCCACGTATTTAAAAATATTTCTTGAGGGAAACTGTGGGCTAGAGATAATCTTACTAAGGTCAAGCAAACAACAGTAGATGAATACACACATTTTGAGAATGAGGACCTCGCCCCCTCAAAGTTGTTTACTAATGGCTTTCATAGTTGAAGACAGAGTAATTGGTACCTTGAGAAAAAGGTAATATGGCTCATGCCATTGCCTATTATTGGAAAAACTCAGGTATTTGATACTCAGAGATAGATAACTTGGCCTATTAATTCAGAACTTTGTGAACTGATACTGCTAACATTTAATTAGAATACTAAATTGTCTTTCACATAAAATAAAAGCTAGCTTCAGCCAACACTACACTGTGCAGTGTGCAGAGTCTGTCTTTTCTCTCTCCTGCTCCTCTCCCACATACCCTAACCTGTGGGTAGTGGAATTCAGTGTAAGCCTCAGGAACCTAAGCAGCATAATCGAGGTGACGAGAATGCAGGGTCTGGCTGCACAGTACTTTTAACAACACAGAGGAAGCCAGAAATGGTGAAATTTTATCACTGCAACTGTTTGTCATTATTCTTATTTTGGCTCATATGTAAAACAAAAGCACTTTATAGGTTAACTAACAGAATTCTAGCCACTGAAAATGTATAGTACTTACTCTATGTAGGAGTTCATTTAATGATCCATTTGGCATGTATTCGGTAACTATTCCCAAAAATTCAGGCTCATTGCAAATTCCCAAAATTGGAAGAATGTAACTAAATCGAGCTTTGTGTAAAATTTCAGCTTCTCTTAAGACATCATTTCTTTCACTAAAGAAAAAAAAAAAGCATAATTATTTCAAAATAATGAAAAATACACAATTATCATGTCCATAATATTGATTAATTCTGGATTTTTTCATTCATTCATTAGCTTATGATCTCATGTAAATTAGGCAACTTTTCTTACTTTTTTCATATTTAAAGGAGGGATAAGATTGCTGGGAGAAATAGCAATAACCTCAGATATGCAGATGATACTACCCTTATGGCAGAAAGTGAAGAGGAGCTAAAAAGACTCTTGATAAAAGTGAAAGTGGAGAGTGAAAAAGTTGGCTTAAAGCTCAACATTCAGAAAATGAAGATCATGGCATCCGGTCCAATCACTTCATGGGAAATAGATGGGGAAGCAGTGGAAACAGTGTCAGACTTTATTTTTTGGGGCTCCAAAATCACTGCAGATGGTGACTGCAGCCATGAAATTAAAAGACGCTTACTCCTTGGAAGAAAAGTTATGACCAACCTAGACAGTATATTCAAAAGCAGAGACATGACTTTGCCAACTAAGGTCCGTCTAGTCAAGGCTATGGTTTTTCCTGTGGTCATGTATGGATGTGAGAGTTGGACTGTGAAGAAAGCTGAGCGCCGAAGAATTGATGCTTTTAACTGTGGTGTTGGAGAAGACTCTTGAGAGAGTCCCTTGGACTGCAAGGAGATCCAACCAGTTCATTCTGAAGGAGATCAACCCTGGGATTTCTTTGGAAGGAATGATGCTAAAGCTGAAACTCCAGTACTTTGGCCACCTTATGCGAAGAGTTGACTCATTGGAAAAGACTCTGATGCTGGGAGGGATTGGGGGCAGGAGGAGAAGGGGACGACAGAGGATGAGATGGCTGGATGGCATCACGGACTCAATGGATGTGAGTCTGAGTGAACTCCGAGAGATGGTAATGAACAGGGAGGCCTGGCGTGCTGCGATTCATGGGGTTGCAAAGAGTCAGACACGACTGAGCAACTGAACTGAACTGAATATCTAACCTACATATTCCATAGGTCTGTTTAGAGACCAAAATAATATATATAAACCACTGACAGAAAGAAGTGCTACACATAGCTTAAAACTGTCCTTTTCCTAGGAAAGGGAAAGAACACAATGTTTGTTTATAAAGTCTGTTTGTATTAAAACAATAGGTGCTTGAACTAATTACTTAAGTTTCTGTTTTATTAAAATGATAAAAATTTTATTAGACTGTTAAATTAAATTTTATGGTTGCATACCATGTAAAAATTTTCTAAATATCCTGAATATTAAAACACTTAAAATGTTGTTGCAGATTTTAATGACTTGATGATAATAGTTGTATAAGGGTTGATACTACTCAGAAATTATAGGCTGGAACTCAGAAAAAGAACACTGAGAAGAGATAAATGCTTATAACATTCCTGGGCTAACTCTGGATTCCAGATTTATTTCCTTATTCATTCATAAAAGAAATAAGTGTTGAACTTTCATTATGAATAAGCCACAGTGCTCAGCTCTATGGAGACAATTAAGTTAAAAAACAACAACAACAACAACAAAAAACCCCAAAACATAGATTGGTGAGTTCCCTGGTGGTGCAGTGGATAAGAATCTGCCTGCCAAGGCTGGGGACATGCATTCAGTCCCTGGTCTGGGACGATTTCACATGCCATGGTGCAACTAAGCCCACGGGCCACAATGACTGACTGAAGCCTGCATGCTCCAGGGCCCTGCAGACACAACTAACGAGCCCCTGTGCCACAACTCCTTAAGCCAGCGTACCTAGAGTCTGTGCTCCAGAAGGAGAGAGGCCACCGCAATGAGAAGCCTGTGTGCCACAACTAGAGTAGCTCCCACTCCCTGCAAACAGACAAGGTCCATGTGCAGCAACAAAGACCCAGCCCAACCAAAGATAAATAACGCAGTGTGTACATGTCAAGTAAATAAAAAATTAGATAAAAATACAGTCTGTGATCTCAAGCTGTCCAGAAACCTTTTTAAGAAACATACATACTCATCGTGACCTTGACTTGTACATTTCCAATGACTAGTAGGCTTCCCAGGTGGTGCTCACGGTAAACAACCTGCCTGTCAATGCAGGAGACATAAGAGACTCAGTTCAAACCCTGGGTCAGGAAGATCTCCTGGAGGAAGAAATGGCAACCCACTCCAGTATTCTTGCCAGTATTACTGATGAACACAGACGCAAAAATCCTCAACCAAATATTAGCAAACCAAATATTACAACACACTGAAAGCTTCATACACCATGATCAAGTGGGATATATCCCTGGGATGCAAGGATTCTTCAATATACGCAAATCAGTGAATATGAAAAACCATATTAACAAACTGAATAAAAATCACATGATCATCTCAATAGATGCAGAAAACACTCTGGACAGAATTCAACACCCATTTATGATAAAAACTCTCCAGAAAGTGAGTATAGAGGGAACCTACCTCAACATTATAAAGGCCATATATGACAAACCTACAACAAATATTCTCAACGGTGAAAAACTGAAAGAATTTCCTCTCAGATCAGGAACAAGACAAGGGTGTCCACTCTCAACACTATTATTCAGCATACTTTCAGAAGTCCTAGCCACAGCAATCAGAAAAGGAAAAGAAATAAAAGGAATCCAAATTGGAAAAGAAGACGTAAAACTGTCACTGTCTGCAGATGTCAATGATACTTCACACAGAAAATCCTAAAGATGCCACCAGAAAACTACTAGAGCTCATCAGTGAATTTACTAAAGTTGCAGGATGTAAAATTAAAACACAGACATTTCTTGCATTCTGATACACTAACAAAGAAAGATCAGAAAGAGAAATTAAGGAAACAATCTCATTTACTATTGCAACAAAAATAATAAAACACCTAGGTATAAACCCACCTAAGGAAGCAAAAGATCTGTACACAGAATACTGAAAGACATTCAGGAAAGATATCAAAGATACAAACATACAGAGATTCGCCATGTACTTGGATTGGAATCATCAGTATTGTGAAAATGACTATACTACCCAGAGCAATCTATAGATTCAATGTAATCCTTATCAAATTATCAAGGGCATTTTTCATTTAACTAGAACAGAAAATTTTACAATTCATAGAAAATACAAAAGATCCCAAATAGCCCAAAACAACCTTGAGAAAGAAAAATGGAGCTGGAGGAATCAGGCTCTCTGACCTCAGATTATACTACAAAGCTACCGTCATCAAGACAGTATGGTACTGGTACAAAAGTGGAAATACAGACCAATGGAATAGGACAGAAAGCCCAGAAACAAATCAATGCACATACAGTCACCAAATTTATGACTAAAGAGGCAAGAATATACAATGAAGACATCCTCAATACATAGTGCTGGGAAAACTGGACGGCTACTTGTAAAAGAATGAAATTAGAACTCTAATGCCATACACAAAAATAAGCTCAAAACGAATTAAAGACCTGAATGAAGGCCAGACACTGAAAAATTCTTGGAGGAAAATATAGGGAGAACATTCTTTGACATAAATCATAGTAGGATTTTTGCTGACCCACCTCCTAGAGTAATGTCAATAAAAACCAAAATTAACAAATGGGAACTGTGCTTATTATGTGCACATGAGCTCATTCGCTCAGTTGTGTCTGTTTCTTTGCCACCCTATGGACTACAGCCCGCCAGGCTCCTCTGTCCATGGGATTTTCCTGGCTAGAATAATGGAGTGGGTTGCTATTTCCTCCTCCAGGGGATCTTCCTGACCCAGGGATCGAATCTACATCTCCTGTATTGGAGGCGAATTCTTTACTGCTGAGCCACAATTGAACTTAAAAGTTTTTGCACAGCAAAGGACATCATAAACAAGACAAACAAGGAAATACTTGCCAATATTTTCTCCCTCAGAATGGGAAAAAATACTGGCAAATGAAGTAACTGACAAGGAATTAACCTCCAAAACATACAAACAGTTCAAGTAAAAAACAAAAACAAAAAACCCCACAAACAACCCAATCAAAACATGGATGGAATACCTAGACACTTCTCCAAAGAAGGCATACATAGGGCCAACAAACACCTGAAAAGATGCTCAGCATCATTAATTATTAGAGATGTGAAAATAAAAACTATAATGAGACAGCATTCATACCCATCAGAATGACCATCATTAAAAGAAAAATCTACGAACAATAAATGCTGGAGAGGGTGTGGAGAAAAGGAACTCTCTTGCACTGTTGGTGGGAATGTAAATTGATAAAGCCCTACGGAGAACAGTATGGAGATTCCTTCAAAAATTAAAAATAGAACTACTACTGTATGACCCAGGAATCCCACTACTGGGGATATACACAGAGAAAGGCTATAATTCCAAAAGATAAATGTACCCCAACGTTCACAGCAGCACTATTTACAAGAGCCAAAACATGGAAGCAACCCAGACATCCATCTATACATGAATGGATAAGGAAGATGTGGTACATACGCACAACGGAAAATTGTTACTCAGCCATAAAAAAGAACTAAATTGGATCATCTGCAGAAACATGGATGGACCTAGAGACTGTCATACAGAGTGAAGTTAAGTCAGAAAGAGAAAAACAAATATCATATATTAACGCATATATGTGGATTCTAGAATAATAGTATAGATGATCTTATTTGCAAAATAGAAATTGAGACACAGACAACAAACACTGGACACCAAGGGGGGAAAGGGGGTGGTGGAATGAACTGGAAGATAAGGACTGACATATATACATTATTGATACTATGGGTAAAGTAGATAACTAATGAGAACCTACTGTATACTTCAGGGAACTCTACTCAGTGCTCTGTGGTAACCTAAATGGGAAGGAAATCCAAAAAAAGAGGGGAGACATATATATATATATATATATATATATATAGACACACACACATATACATATATAGATGATTCAGTCTGCAGTACAGAAGAAATACAACATTGTAAAGTAACTATTACTCCAATAAAATTAATTAAAAAAAGCAAAACAACAACAAAAAAGGTGAAGCAATGAGGGTCTGAAACTATAAAGGTTGCAGTGGAAATGGGAAGAAAAACATTAGCTGAACAGAATGCCCAGGCTGTGACGACTGACTGACTTTATTGATTAAGGGAATATAACATACCTTATTAAGAAAGTATAACATACTGCACTAAAGGCTACCCACTCTAGCATTCTGGCCTGGAGAAATCCATGGACTGTAGAGACCATGGGGTTGCAAAGGATCGAACACGACTGAGCGACCTTCACTTTCACTCTCTAGTAGAAGCTATCTGGCAAGAGATGATGACTGTTGTTCAGTCACTCAGCCATGTCCGACTCTTTTGTGACCCCATGGACTATGGCTCATCCAAGCAGCTTCTCTATCCATGGGATTTTCTTGGCAAGAATACTGGAGAGGGTTGCCATTTCCTTCTCCAGGGACTTACTCCACTGTGTAACAGCAATCCAAGTTCCCCCTATTAAAAGGAATCTTTCTCCTCTGTCAGTAATGTTCCCCCCGCCTGCACTGGTTAATGACAGGAAAAAATCCTGCCAGCAAGCCATGTCCACTTCTAATTCACTGAAACCAAGTTTCCTAGGAAACACTCCTCCCTTAAGTACTAAAACCTCCAAAACCACTAAGACTGAAGCTTCGGGGATCAAAAAATTCCTCAAGTTGTTTACTAGGCATAATAAGAGAATACAATGCAAATGCATACGTGTGTACACCAAAAGACATACACAACGATGTTCATAGAAGCTCTCATCCTAATAGCCAAAGAATGGAAACATCTCTATCAATAGAATGGATAAATAAATGTGTTATAAAGTAGAATACTGAACACTTTATAGCAATGAAAATGAATGAATGAATGTTACCTGCTCCAGGTTACAACATGGATAAATCTTAAAATGTTAGATAAGAGAAGCCAGAAACTAAAGATACATTATGTATTCAATTTATGTAAAGGTTAACCACTATCAAGCCTAATCTTTGGTGTTAGAATTCAGGATGGTATTTACCCTTGGGAAGGATGACGAGTAATGACTAAGAAGGGATATAGTTATTTATGCGGGTGGTGACTGTAGTTATCTTCACTTTGTGATGTCATGCTAAACAATTATATTTGTGTTTTTCTATACAGATGTTCAGTTCAGTCGCTCAGTCATGTCCGACTCTTTGCCACCCCATGAGTCGCAGCACGTCAGGCCTCCCTGTCCATCACCAACTCCTGGAGTTCACTCAGACTCATGTCCATCGAGACCGTGATGCCATCCAGCCATTTCATCCTCTGTTGTCCCCTTCTCCTCCTGCCCTCAATCCCTCCCAGCATCAGAGTCTTTTCCAATGAGTCAACTCTTCGCATAAGGTGGCCAAAGTACTGGAGTTTCAGCTTTAGCATCATTCCTTCCAAAGAAATCCCAGGGTTGATCTCCTTCAGAATGGACTGGTTGGATCTCCTTGCAGTCCAAGGGACTCTCAAGAGTCTTCTCCAACACCACAGTTCAAAAGCATCAATTCTTCAGCGCTCAGCTTTCTTCACAGTCCAACTCTCACATCCATACATGACCACAGGAAAAACCATAACCTTGACTAGACGGACCTTAGTTGGCAAAGTAATGTCTCTGCTTTTCAATATGCTATCTAGGTTGGTCATAACTTTTCTTCCAAGGAGTAAACGTCTTCTAATTTCATGGCTGCAGTCAGCATCTGCAGTGATTTTGGAGCCCCAAAAAATATGAAGCCGCTCAGTCATGTCCGACTCTTAGTGACCTCATGGACTGCAGCCCACCAGGCTCCTCCGTCCATAGGATTTTCCAGACAAGAGTGCTGGAGTGGGCTGCCACACTGGGCTTATATAAATGAATAATTTTCTAATGGTCATGTTAATAATAAGTGGCAGGTTTGGAGTCAGATTTGAATTGCAACTGTTGGTTCTAACACCTTTGTTTTATCCTATCACTGCTTAATCAGAGAAGGAAAATTCCTGAAGTTATATTTTGAAAAGAATGAGAGAGTGGGAAAACAGAATAAGCTACAACAGTTTAAAAATAGGTTTTTATTGAGCTGGCCAAAAAGTTCATTTGGGTTTTTCCACGCCATCTTGCAGAAAAATCTGAACGAACTTGTTGGCCAACCCAATATATTAAAAAAAAAAAAAAAAAGAAAGAAACATAAAATACAGCTTCTATAGACATATTGGCAAAAAAGAAAATTTCAGTCACAAAACAGTTACACTGTTTACACAAGGTGTTTGAACAACCAAACTCATATACTCATAAGGAGCTGGGAGATTGTTGGAGAAGGTCCATTCATTGGGCAGAAGTCAGGTTATGGAGAATGACTCACCAATCACTAAAATAAGAACATGTAATAGCACATAAACTTATTTTTCTTTCCTTTCAAAGAACAATGCAAACATTATCCACACAAGAGGCCAAGAAGTACATGTATTTGTTATTCCCACTTCATAAGTGAGGACACAAACATCCTGTGAGTCAACTGCATATCCAGTCCTATGCTCAGACGTCATAAACACAGCTAATGTTAACATTCTAGTTAACAAGTAGGAGGAAATACATGATGCAGTAATGCCAGAGTGTTGCCTTGGTCCTTAAGGCTTCTTTGAAGGCAGAATTAATTTCCTACCCAATTTGGTAGGAATTTTGGATTATGAAAATTATTAATGAACATGGAAAGTGAACTCCCCCTTCATTTCTTGGCTCCAAATGGCACAAAACTTAGATAAATTAAAATCTTGAGAAGCAGCATCCAAAATGGGAGGATCAATCTGCTTTAAAATACCTAATGAGTACATAACTGCTCGATTTCCATATATTTTAAGTTGATTCTAAAATACGTCCACCCTCTCTTGCCAATTACCACCCTTCAAAGTTGACTACATGTACATACACATACACGTATTGCCCCATACTTGTTACACAGAATTCAAGACCTAGGGTAAACATACCCTGTGTATCACTAAATCTGAATTATGGTACACAAAAAATGGAAGCAATCCCTAGAGGTATCTCAAACTTACTGTGGGACCTTGCCCATCCAAGCCTGATAGCAAGAGAATGAAAAAAAAACCACAGGCAGACGAAAGTCAATAGCATTAGCAGGGCTGAAACTGAGGAATTTAACTGCTGTTGGATACTGACAGCTAATCAGGCGTCTCAGTTCAGTTCAGTTCCGTTGCTCGGTCGTGTCCGACTCTTTGTGACCCCGTGAATTGCAGCACGCCAGGCCTCCCTGTCCATCACCAATTCCCGGAGTTCACTCAGACTCATGTCCATCGAGTCCGTGATGCCATCCAGCCATCTCATCCTCGGTCACCCCCTTCTCCTCCTGCCCCCAATCCCTCCCAGCATCAATCAAAGTCTTTTCCAACGAGTCAACTCTTCTAGTGAGGTGGCCAAAGTACTGGAGTTTCAGCTTTAGCATCGTTCCTTCCAAAGAAATCCCAGGGTTGATCTCCTTCAGAATGGACTGGTTGGATCTCCTTGCAGTTCAAGGGACTCTCAAGAGTCTTCTCCAATACCACAGCTCAAAAGCATCAATTCTTTGGCGCTCTGCTTTCTTCACAGTCCAACTCTCACATTCATACATGACCACTGGAAAACCACAGCCTTGACTGGACAGATCTTTGTTGGCAAAGTAATGTCTCTGCTTTTGAATATGCTATCTAGGTTGGTCATAACTTTTCTTCCAAGGAGTAAGCGTCTTTTAATTTCATGGTTGCAGTCACCATCTGCAGTGATTTTGGAGCCCCCCAAAAATAAAGTCTGACACTGTTTCCACCGTTTCCCATGAAGTGACGGGACCAGATGCCATGATTTTCGTTTTGTGACTGTTGAGCTTTAAGCCAACTTTTTCACTCTCCACTTTCACTTTCATCAAGAGGCTTTTTAGTTCCTCTTCACTTTCTGCCATAAATCAGGCATCTAGCATGATGTATTTTTGCTTATATGATATAGGGGGAAGACCTGGGTTCGATTCCTGGGTTGGGAAGATACCCTGGAGAAGAGAACAGCTCCCACTCCTGTATTCTGCCCCAGAGAATTCCATGGACTGCATAGTCCATGGGAGTCGAAAAGAGTTAGACAGGACTGAGCAACTTTCACTTTCATGGGGGCAGGGAAGATGAGAATGTTTGCAATCATGGGAGTTAACTTGCTAAGAATTGAATGCAGAGCCTAGTTAGATTTCTACCGGAAGGAAAACAGACTAGTGACTAAACTCACTTACCAATACATAAAATAGAAAGGTTTTTCTGGAAACAGAAACTAATGCTAGCCCTCTCTTGTAATCTGCATAGTGCACTAAAATTGTTCAATGGGAGAGGCATTCAAAAGTTTTGTCACTTAACAGTCTTCTCATTCCAGTTTATTGTTAGTAAAAACCACACAAGTTTCCTCCAGAGACAGACTTCCTTTCCCGTGAGAGTGAGGAGAAATTAAATTGAGTTGAATCTGATGTCTAAACTTCTCTGAGTACATGTAGTAAGCCAAAAACCACCACAAAAAGCCCAAAGCAAAACGTCCCAGATTCTACAGCAGTGCTGGTCAATAAAAACATGTGACCCACATATACAATTTGAAATTTTCATGTAGCCACTTAAAAAAAAAAGGTAGAAAGAAATATGCAAAGTGAACTTGACCAATATATTTATCACAACATATCAGAGATACCATCTAAACATAGCATAGAAAATTATACATGAGATATTACAAGTTTTGATAGTAAGTGCTAGAAATCTAGCGTGTCTTTCCCACTAACAACACATATCAGTTTAGACAGCCATATTTTCAGCGCTCAACAGCTATGTGTGGCTAAGAGCTACTCATTGGGCATGCGACCCTAGAGTTAAGACTTCAAAAGAAAAAAACGAAGCCAACACAACTGAATTTCAACAGAGAGGACGTTTAGAGTTGGGCTGTGATTGCTGGTTCTGGTGTCTGGAGAAAGGAAGCCTAGGAAAAAAATAACAAAGCGGTGACAAGAAGCGAGATCGTGGCATCTCCAGAGAAGCCGGCCGTTTCCCCCAAGTGAGCCTAAGCCTTGAAGGACCGCTTCGAGGGGAAGCGGTCACTGTCGTCGGGGCTCCAGAGCCCGTGTGCCCGGGGTGAGAGCCAGCGAGAGGGGCAGCGCCGCGGCCCTACCTGTCGAGCAGCGGGCTGTGGATGTGCAGGTGCTTCACGGCCACCTGAACGCGCCAGTCGGCGTGGCGGGCGGACGACACGGTGCCGGACGCGCCGCGGCTCAGGTAGCGCAGGTCGGCGAGCTTGTGGTACGGGATGGCGGGCAAGGCGCTGCAGACGGCCTCCGCGCTCATGGCGGCGGGCCGTGCCGGCCCTCCGGCCGCCGGCCGCTCCCGGAAGTGCCGCCGCGCCCGCAGCTCCGCCCCGGCGCGGGGCCGCACACTAGGTGGCGAGGCCGTTCATCCCCGAGGCGGCCCGCGCCACGCTCCTTATCCAGGGCCCGAGCGAACTCTCTCTGGAGACAGGTTAACGCCGAGGCGACGGGGCGCTCCGGAGACGGGCTCCCTCTCGCCGACCCGGCCCTCCAGGGCGCGCCACTGCCCGCCGCTCGGAGCTCCGCCTCCTCAGACGCTCCAGTGACGTCACGGGCGGGCGCGGAGCCGGGGGCTTTCCCGCGCGTCCGCCCGAGGTCGCCACCGCGGGGAGCTCCGACCGCGTGTCCCGGCCCGGCGCGGCACCGGCGACGGCCTGCGAGTGGGAGAGGAGCCCGGGGCGCTCACCGCGTCTTCTCTCCGCGCCCCCGACCGGCCAGGGTTTGGAAGGGTTTCCTGTGAGGAAATTTCCCCTCTGCCGCCTCACCCTTGGTCCGCAGGCCCCCCTGCCTGGAAGACTCTCCTCTGGTCCAGTCTACTGCTGCTGCTGCTAAGTCACTTCAGTCGTGTCCGACTCTGTGTGACCCCACAGACGGCAGCCCACCAGGCTCCCCCATCCCTGGGATTCTCCAGGCAAGAATACTGGAGTGGGTTGCCATTTCCATCTCCAATGCATGAAAGAGAAAAGTGAAAGTGAAGTCGCTCAGTCTGTCCGACTGTTAGCGACCCCATGGACTGCAGCCCACCAGGCTACTCCGTCCATTGGATTTTCCAGGCAAGAGTACTGGGGTGGGGTGCCATTGCCTTCCCCAGGTCCAGTCTACTAGCAACGTAGTTTTCTTCCCCTCACCCATGTTGTCTCCTGATGCCCATAATTACAGTCAGAGATTGAAAAATAACCTTGAGAGAGTCCTTCCCTGTGATTTCAGATGAGACTGCAAACATTTCTTATAGATCTGGGAAGAACGCAGTATTTAATGCCAACCGAAAAATTATGGAAGCATCTTTTCGTCTTTTTTTTACCTTAAACACCGGTCTACACCTGAAAATGGCTGTTTCACAACGTGTGTTGCAGATATTGTTCACAACAGCAAGTTCGTGCTAGGCATTTAATGAGTTCTAAAACGTAATTAATAGGAAATACTTGAGTTGAATCAGGGATTTCTGCCTAGGGAAATTAAACGCTTCCTGTATTTCTTTATTGCCCGAAACGTGAGTAGCAATGCTACATTTAGCAATTAATGGAAGCTGTAATAAAGATTGTTTTGAAATCTGGTAACTTAAATTGCTTAGCTTGGTTTATTTCTAAATAAGCTTTTTGCTACAAAAAGTGCTTAGAAAACTTTTCGTATTCATTCATTCACTCATTCATCCAGTTTACAAACTAAGAGCTCTGGAGAAAGAGAACAAAAAGTAGGGAGGAAATTATCAAAACAATAACTCAAGAATTTTTGCCAGGATCAAAGGTCAAAGGTCTTCATATTGAAAGGGTCTACCAGCTAAGGTGGCCGCAGTGGTCAAGAATCCACCTGCCAGTGCAGGAGACTCAAGAGACGCTGGTTTGATGCCTGAGGTGGGAAGAGGAGGAGGAAATGGCAGCCACTGGAGTATTCTTGCCTGGGAAATCCCATGGACTGAGGAGCCTGGCAGGCTACAGTCCATGGGGTCACAAAGAGTCCAACACAGCTGAGCGAGCATGCGCGCACACACACACACACACAGCACCCGCAATGAGTAAGAAAAGACCTATATTGAAATACATCATTAAAAAGATCAAGACACTAAGAGCAAATAGAAGATTGTAAGAATTCAGAGGGAAGAAACAAGAACAAACAGGTGGATAGTAGAATGGCATCTGATTTCTCAGTGATAATGCTTTTATGCTAAAACACTGCAGTGAAATTTCAAATTTTTTATTACAATAGCTTCCAATCTGGAATTCTGTAGTCAAACTATTCATAAAGTATAAGAGTGGAATAAAAACATTTCACATATATAAGGATGCAAAAACATTTATTTTCCATCTATCTACTTAAAAAAAAAAGAAAACTACTAGAGGATGTACTCCAATAGAATATGACAACAAAACAAGAAAGACATGGGGCCCAGAAAACAGGACCAGAAGGATATGAAGGGAAATGCCAGGTGAAAGTTATGTGGCAGGATTAGAGAGCAATTGCTTTCACTGGAGCAAGATGGCAGATTCCAAGAAAGGCTGATAAAAATTATGTATTTAGATGGTTAATGTTGAGTATTTGTGTCTAGGTATATTGCTAGATGTTTGATAGATCTAAAGAAATGTGTGATAAAATCTGAGCAGGAGATTTAAAACTATAGGAAAGTGAAAAAAAGAAATTAATTCCATGAAACTAAAGATTATACAAGAATGGAAGCAGCATTTCTCCAAACTGTTCTGTGGTTGTGAAAAGTTTAAGACTTTTTAGAGCTTCTGAAATACTAGTATATTATAAATCTCTAAGAAGGAGAGAACATGCAGCATAGAAGTCTATAAAATTTATATTTTAATTGCATTTCTTTTAAATTAAAAAATAGTATAGTCACATGGTTCAAAACTTAAAAATTTGAAAGGACCAATAATCCAATAGAAAATTAAGAAGAAGACATAGATACTTCACAAAAGGAGATATCTAAAGAGTAAATAGCAAATGAATGTGAAAAGGTATTCTATATCATTAGTTATTAGAGAGCTACAAGTTAAAACCACAACGAAATAACACTACACAAATACAAGAATAACTGAAATTAAAAAGACAGAATATACGAAGTATGGATGAGGTTTTGCAGCAATTGGAACTCTAGTACATAGCTGATAGGAGTGTCATTTGGTATAATCAACTATTCAAACCCTGTGGCAGAATCTATTAAAGTTACAGATATTCACATCCTCAGCAATTCCTTGTCTAGTATGTTGTTCAGTCACTCAGTTGTGTCTGACTCTTTGTGACCCCATGGACTGCCACGAGCCAGGTTTCCTGTCCTTCACCATCTCCTTGGAGTTTGCTCAGACTCATGTCCGTTCAGTCAGTGATGCCATCCAACCATCTCGTCCTCTGTCATCCCTTTCTTCCCCTGCCTTCAATCTTTCCCAGCATCAGGGACTTTTCCAATGAGTTGGCTCTTCGCATCAGGTGGCCAAAGTATTGGAGTTTCAGCTTCAGCATCAGCCTTCCACTGAATATTCAGGGTTGATTTCCTTTAGGATTGACTTGTTTGATTTCCTTGCTGTCCAAGGGATTCTCAAGAGTCTTCTCTAGCAGCAAGTTTGAAGGCATCATTTCTTCAACTCTCTGTCTTTTTTACTGTCCAACTCTTACAGCCATATATGACTAGTAGAAAAACCATAGCTTTGACCATAGACTATATGGACCTTTGTTGGCAAAGTAATGCCTCTATTTTTTAATATGCTGTCTAGGTTTGTCATCGCTTTGCTTCCAAGGAACAAGTGTCTTTTAATTTTATGGCTGCAATCACCATCTGTAATGATTTTGGAGCCTAAGAAAATAGTCTGTCACTGTTTCCACTTTTCCCCTGTCTATTTGCTGTGAAGTGATGAGACTGGATGCCATGATCTTTGTTTTTTGAATGTTGAGTTTTAAGCCAACTTTTTCACTCTCCTCTTTTATCTCATCAAGAGTCTCTTTAATTCCTCTTTGCTTTTTGCCATAAGGGTGATGTCATCTGCATATCTGAGGTTATTGATATTTCTCTCTGCAATCTTAATTCCAGTTTATGCTTCATCCAGCTTGGCATTTCGCATGATGTACTCTGCATATAAGTTAAATAAGCAGGGTGACAATATACAACCTTGATGTACTCCTTTCCCAATTTTGAACTAGTCTTTTGTTTCATGTCTGGTTCTATTTCTTCTTGACTTGAATACAAGTTTCTCAGGAGGCAGGTCTGGTCATCTGGTATTCCCACTTCTTTAAGAATTTTCCACAGTTTGTTTTGGTTTGCTCAGTCAAAAGCTTTCATGTAGTCAATGAAGCAGAAATAGATGTCTTTCTGGAATTCTCTAGATTTTTCTATGATCCAACAGATATTGGCAATTTGACTCGGTTCCTCTGCCTTTTCTAAATCCAGCTTGGAAGTTCTTGGAACTTTGGAAGTTATTGGTTCGCATACTGTTGAAGCCTAGCTTGAAGAATTTTGATTACTAGCATGTAAAATGACTGCAATTGTGCAGTAGCTTGAGAAGGAAATGGCAACCCTTTCCAGGAGAATCCCATGGACAGAGGAGCCTGGTGGGCTACAGTTCATGGAGTGGCAGAGAGTCAGACACGACTGAAATGACTTAGCACGCATGCACGTGCAGTAGTTTAAACATTCTTTGGCATTGCCCTTCTTTGGCATTCAATGAAAACTGATCTTTACTAGGCCTGTGGCCACTGCTGAGTTTTCAATATGGTGCAGTACTTTAACAACATCATTTTTCAGGATTTGAAACAGCTCAGTTGGAATTCCATCACCTGCACTAGCTTCGTTCATAATGCTGCTTCCACTTGACTGCTCACACCAGGATGTCTTCTCCAGGTGAGTGATCACACCATCATAGTTATCCAGGTCACTAAAATCTTTTTTGTATAGTTCTTCTGTGTATTTTGCCACCTCTTCTTAATATCTTCTGCTTCTGTTCAGTCCATACACTTCTGTTCTTTTTTGAGTCCATGTTTGCATGAAATGTTCCCTTGGTATCTCAAATTTTCTTGAGATCTCTACTCTTTCCTATTCTATTGTCCAGGTATACTGATATTCCCTGGTGGCTCAGACACTAAAGAATCTGTGTGCCTGTAATGCAGGAGACCTGTGTTCGATCCCTGGGTTGGGTAGATCTCCTGGAGGAGGGCATGGCAATCCACTTCAGTACTCTTGCTTGGAAAACCCACAAGGACAGAGGAGCCTGCCGGGCTATAGTTCATGGGGTCACAAACAGTCAGACACGTCTGAGTGATTAATCACAGCTTATACTAGAGTCTTCATAATAATGCTATTTATAATAGCTTCAAACTGGAAATTACCCAAATATCCATAAACAGTAGAATGGGTAGGTAATTTGTGGCATGTTTAACACAATGGAGTGTGAAACAGCAGTGGTATTGAATAGGCTACAATATTGATGAATCACAAATATAATATCAGATGAAAAAAGCTGAACACAGAAAAGTATACATTTTATGAGTCAATTTCTGTTAAGTACAAAAATAAGCAAAATAGCCTATGCTTTCAGAAATCAGGATAATAGCTACTTTTGTAGGGTGGTCATAGTGACTAGAAGGGACATGATGAGGCTTTTGGGGTGAGAGAAATATTGTTTCTTGATCTAGGACCTAGACTCTTGGTGCCAGTTACATGGGTATGCTCAGTTATGAAATTCTTTAAGGTTATACAGTGTGCGCTTTTCATATATATATGTATGGTTACACTTCAATAAAAAGTTAATAGATTTAAATACAAAATAAATAATCTATGTGGCCATACATATATACATCATGTCTCGTGTGTATGTGTGTGTTTGTGTGTGTGTATGCTCCATCATGTCTGACTCTTTGTGACCCCATGGACTGCAGCACACCAGGCTTCTCTGTCCTTCACTGTCTCCTAGAGTTTGCTCAGATTCATGTCCAGTGAGTTGGTGATGCTGTCTAACCATCTCATCCTCTGCTGTCCCCCTCTCCTTTTGCCTTCAATATTTCTCAGCATCAGGGTCCTTTCAAATGAGTCTTAGTGGTATGTATATTGTTTAATTAATGCCCATAAAGAATGGCTAAAGGCAGAAAACCTAAAGAATACTGATGCTAAACTATATCAACTAAATGAGAAACAAAAAATGAGAATATTTATGGAAATTAGGCTAAAAAGAAGCATCATGTGTATGTTGAATTCATAAAAATTATTTATGCTGTATGTGCTATTTTAGGGACATAGTTGCTCAAAGTGGTATGCTTGAAATCTCTCATAGTCTCTTAAATTAGAAAAAGACAGAAAAGTGGAAAAATAAACCACTTATTAAAAGTACAAATAAAAGAAAAACATTTCATATTCTAATTTTTTCTATTATTTGGTCTAAATGCATCTGGTAACCATTGAGGCAAACTGGGTGAAGGATATGAGGGACCTCTCTATATTATTTTTGCAACTTCCTGTGAGTCAATTATCAGCTCCAAATAAAAGGTGTTAAAAAGTTGAACTTGGATGTATTAGTTTCCTGAGACTACCATAACAAAGAATCACGAGAATTATAAGAAAGATATGTAAATGAGATGGGCTTCCTGGTGGCTCAGCAGGAAAGAATCTGCCTGCAATGCAGGAGACCTGGGTTCGATCCCTGGGTCAGGAAGATCCCCTGGAGAAGGGCATGGCAACCCGCTCCAGTACCCTTGCCTGGAGAATCCCATGAACAGAGGAGCCTGGTGGGCTACAGTCCATGTGGTCACAAAGAGTTGGACACGACTGAGCAACTGAGCAAGCACACGTGTAAATGAGAGGTAAGCTTTCCTTGATTCCTCAGATCTCTAATCTAACTCCCTAAGGCAACAGATAAATTTAACAAATATTATGTGCCATAATGTAGGTGCTACAAGGATAACCAAAGACATGTGATCTTCACAAAGAGTTGGACACGACTGAGCAACTGAGCAAGCACACGTGTAAATGAGAGGTAAGCTTTCCTTGATTCCTCAGATCTCTAATCTAACTCCCTAAGGCAACAGATAAATTTAACAAATATTATGTGCCATAATGTAGGTGCTACAAGGATAACCAAAGACATGTGATCTCTATCCTCAAAATACTTTTAGTATTCTAAGGGAGATAGAACCTGACCATACAGTTATAGTAGAGGGTGATACATGTTCTGAAAGGGAAGTCCAGCATATGATAGTGAAGTCCAGAGCACACTTGGATACTAGGCAAAAGAAGCATGAATGGTAATTTAATGAAGAGAGGTAAAGCAACTACCCAAAAACAGAGTTTTTAAATTATAGGGACATGATTCCTGCACAAATCTATTTGAATTAAAGCTCACATTCTTTCCAGGAACTGCTAGAGTATTCCATTTTCAGTTTCACATTATATGATGTCCCAGGAGAGGAATTTAGTAGCAAGAGGGAATTTCCCAGCTACAAAAAGACAATGATGGACCAAAACTTACTATTAATGGACACTTCGTGGGAAATTCCATTTGCTTTTTTTTTTTTTAAAGACAAAGTAGTACACTTTATTTATTTTTTTTCAAAGCTCTTGGATATTTATTTATTTATTTATTTTCATTTCTTACATGATAGTACACATATTTCAATGCTATTCTCCCAAATCATCCCACCCTCTCCCTCTCCCTCAGAGTCCAAAAGTCCGCTCTACACATCTGTGTCTCTTTTGCTGTCTTGCATACAGGGTCCTCATTACCATCTTTCTAAATTCCGTATGTATGTGTTAGTATACTGTATTGGTGTTTTTCTTTCTGGCTTACTTCACTCTGTATAATTGGTTCCAGTTTCATCCATCTTATTAGAACTGATTCAAATGTATTCTTTTTAATGGCTGAGTAATACTCCATTGTGTATATGTACCACAGCTTTCTTATCCATTCATCCGCTGATGGACATCTAGGTTGTTTCCATGTCCTGGCTATTATAAACAGTGCTGCAATGAACATTGGGGTACATGTGTCTCTTTCTATTCTGGTTTCCTCGGTGTGTATGCCCAGCAGTGGGATTGCTGGGTCATAAGGCAGTTCTATTTGCAATTTCTTAAGGAATCTCCACACTGTTCTCCATAGTGGCTGTACTAGTTTGCATTCCCACCAACAGTGTAAGAGGGTTCCCTTTTCTCCACACCCTCTCCAGCATTTATTGCTTGCAGACTTTTGGATCGCAGCCATTCTGACTGGTGTGAAGTGGTATCTCATTGTGGTCTTGATTTGCATTTCTCTGATAATGAGTGACGTTGAGCATCTTTTCATGTGTTTGTTAGCCATCCGTATGTCTTCTTTGGAGAAATGTCTATTTAGTTCTTTGGCCCATTTTTTGATTGGGTCGTTTATTTTTCTGGAATTGAGCTGTATAAGTTGCTTGTATATTTTTGAGATTAGTTGTTTGTCAGTTGCTTCATTTGCTATTATTTTCTCCCATTCAGAGGGTTGTCTTTTCACCTTGCTTATAGTTTCCTTTGTTGTGCAGAAGCTTTTAATTTTAATTAGATCCCATTTGTTTATATTTGCTTTTATTTCCAGTATTCTGGGAGGCGGATCATTGAGGATCCTGCTGTGATTTATGTCGGAGAGTGTTTTGCCTATGTTCTCCTCTAGGAGTTTTATAGTTTCTGGTCTTACATTTAGATCTTTAATCCATTTTGAGTTTATTTTTGTGTGTGGTGTTAGAAAGTGATCTAGTTTCATTCTTTTACAAGTGGTTGACCAGTTTTCCCAGCACCACTTGTTAAAGAGATTGTCTTTACTCCATTGTATATTCTTGCCTCCTTTGTCAAAGATAAGGTGTCCATATGTGTGTGGATTTATCTCTGGGCTTTCTATTTTGTTCCATTGATCTATATTTCTGTCTTTGTGCCAGTACCACACTGTCTTGATGACTGTGGCTTTGTAGTAGAGCCTGAAGTCAGGTAAGTTGATTCCTCCAGTTCCATTCTTCTTTCTCAAAATTGCTTTGGCTATTCGAGGTTTTTTGTATTTCCATACAAATCTTGAAATTATTTGTTCTAGTTCTGTGAAAAATACCGCTGGTAGCTTGATAGGGATTGCATTGAATCTGTAGATTGCTTTGGGTAATATATTCATTTTCACTATATTGATTCTTCCAATCCATGAACATGGTATATTTCTCCATCTATTAGTGTCCTCTTTGATTTCTTTCATCAGTGTTTTATAGTTTTCTATATATAAGTCTTTAGTTTCTTTAGGTAGATATATTCCTAAGTATTTTATTCTTTTCGTTGCAATGGTGAATGGAATTGTTTCCTTAATTTCGTTTTCTACTTTCTCATTATTAGTGTATAGGAATGCAAGGGATTTCTGTGTGTTGATTTTATATCCTGCAACTTTACTATATTCATTGATTAGCTCTAGTAATTTTCTGGTGGAGTCTTTAGGGTTTTCTATGTAGAGGATCATGTCATCTGCAAACAGTGAGAGTTTTACTTCTTCTTTTCCAATTTGGATTCCTTTTATTTCTTTTTCTGCTCTGATTGCTGTGGCCAAAACTTCCAGAACTATGTTGAATAGTAGCGGTGAAAGTGGACATCCTTGTCTTGTTCCTGACTTTAGGGGAAATGCTTTCAATTTTTCACCATTGAGGATAATGTTTGCTGTGGGTTTGTCATATATAGCTTTTATTATGTTGAGGTATGTTCCTTCTATTCCTGCTTTCTGGAGAGTTTTTATCATAAATGGATGTTGAATTTTATCAAAGGCCTTCTCTGCATCTATTGAGATAATCATATGGCATTTATTTTTCAATTTGTTAATGTGGTGAATTACATTGATTGATTTGCGAATATTGAAGAATCCTTGCATTCCTGGGATAAAGCCTACTTGGTCATGGTGTATGATCTTTTTAATGTGTTGTTGGATTCTGATTGCTAGAATTTTGTTGAGGATTTTTGCATCTATGTTCATCAGTGATATTGGCCTGTAGTTTTCTTTTTTTGTGGCATCTTTGTCAGGTTTTGGTATTAGGGTGATGGTGGCCTCATAGAATGAGTTTGGAAGTTTACCTTCCTCTGCAATTTTCTGGAAGAGTTTGAGTAGGATAGGTGTTAGCTCTTCTCGAAATTTTTGGTAGAATTCAGCTGTGAAGCCGTCTGGACCTGGGCTTTTGTTTGCTGGAAGATTTCTGATTACAGTTTCAATTTCCGTGCTTGTGATGGGTCTGTTAAGATTTTCTATTTCTTCCTGGTTCAGTTTTGGAAAGTTGTATTTTTCTAAGAATTTGTCCATTTCTTCCACGTTGTCCAATTTATTGGCATATAATTGCTGATAGTAGTCTCTTATGATTCTTTGTATTTCTGTGTTGTCTGTTGTGATCTCTCCATTTTCATTTCTGATTTTATTGATTTGATTTTTCTCCCTTTGTTTCTTGATGAGTCTGGCTAATGGTTTGTCAATTTTATTTATCTTTTCAAAAAACCAGCTTTTGGCTTTGTTGATTTTTGCTATGGTCTCTTTTGTTTCTTTTGCATTTATTTCTGCCCTAATTTTTAAGATTTCTTTCCTTCTACTAACTCTGGGGTTCTCCATTTCTTCCTTTTCTAGTTGCTTTAGGTGTAGAGTTAGGTTATTTATTTGACTTTTTTCTTGTTTCCTGAGGTATGCCTGTATTGCTATGAACTTTCCTCTTAGCACTGCTTTTATAGTGTCCCACAGGTTTTGGGTTGTTGTGTTTTCATTTTCATTCATTTCTATGCACATTTTGATTTCTTTTTTGATTTCTTCTGTGATTTGTTGGTTATTCAGAAGCGTATTGTTCAGCCTCCAAATGTTGGAATTTTTAATAGTTTTTCTCCTGTAATTGAGATCTAATCTTAATGCATTATGGTCAGAAAAGATGCTTGGAATGATTTCGATTTTTTTGAATTTATCAAGGTTAGATTTATGTCCCAGGATGTGATCTATCCTGGAGAAGGTTCCGTGAGCACTTGAGAAAAAGGTGAAATTCATTGTTTTGGGGTGAAATGTCCTATAGATATCAATTAGGTCTAACTGGTCTATTGTATCATTTAAAGTTTGCGTTTCTTTGTTAATTTTCTGGTTAGTTGATCTGTCCATAGGTGTGAGTGGGGTATTAAAGTCTCCCACTATTATTGTGTTATTGTCAATTTCCCCTTTCATACTTGTTAGCATTTGTCTTACATATTGCGGTGCTCCTATGTTGGGTGCATATATATTTATAATTGTTATATCTTCTTCTTGGATTGATCCTTTGATCATTATGTAGTGGCCTTCTTTGTCTCTTTTCACAGCCTTTGCTTTAAAGTCTATTTTATCAGCTATGAGTATTGCCACTCCTGCTTTCTTTTGGTCTCTATTTGCATGATATATCTTTTTCCAGCCTTTCACTTTCAGTCTGTTTATGTCCCTTGTTTTGAGGTGGGTTTCTTGTAGACAGCATATACAAGGGTCTTGTTTTTGTATCCATTCAGCCAGTCTTTGTCTTTTGGTTGGGGCATTCAACCCATTTACGTTTAAGGTAATTATTGAGAAGTATGATCCCGTTGCCATTTACTTTATTGTTTTGGGTTCGGGTTTATACACCCTTTTTGTTTCCTGTCTAGAGAATATCCTTTAGCATTTGTTGGAGAGCTGGTTTGGTGGTGCTGAATTCTCTCAGCTTTTGCTTGTCTGTAAAGCTTCTGATTTCTCCTTCGTATTTGAAAGAGATCCTTGCTGGGTACAGTAATCTGGGCTGTAGGTTTTTTTCGTTCAACACTTTAAGTATGTCTTGCCATTCCCTCCTGGCCTGAAGAGTTTCTATTGAAAGATCAGCTGTTATCCTTATGGGAATCCCCTTGTGTGTTATTTGTTGTTTTCCCCTTGCTGCTTTTAATAGTTGTTCTTTGTGTTTGATCTTTGTTAATTTGATTAATATGTGTCTTGGCGTGTTTCGCCTTGGGTTTATCCTATTTGGAACTCTCTGGGTTTCTTGGACTTGGTTGGCTATTTCCTTCCCCATTTTAGGGAAGTTTTCAACTATTATCTCCTCAAGGATTTTCTCATGGTCTTTCTTTTTGTCTTCTTCTTCTGGGACTCCTATAATTCGAATGTTGGAGCGTTTCATATTGTCCTGGAGGTCTCTGAGATTGTCCTCATTTCTTTTAATTCGTTTTTCTCTATTCCTCTCTGATTCATTTATTTCTACCATTCTATCTTCTATTTCACTAATCCTATCTTCTGCCTCCGTTATTCTACTATTTGTTGCCTCCAGAGTGTTCCTGATCTCATTTATTGCATTATTTATTGTACAATGACTCTTTTTTATTTCTTCTAAGTCCTTGTTAAACCTTTCTTGCATCTTCTCAATCCTTGTCTCCAGGCTATTTATCTGTGATTCCATTTTTATTTCAAGATTTTGGATCATTTTCACTATCAATATTCGGAATTCTTTCTCAGGTAGATTCCCTATCTCTTCCTCTTTTGTTTGGTTTGGTGGACATTTCTCCTGTTCCTTTATCTGCTGAGTATTCCTTTGTCTCTTCATCTTGGTTATATTGCTGCGTTTGGGGTGGCCTTTCTATATTCTGGGAATTTGTGGAGTTCTCTTTATTATGGAGTTTCCTCACTGTGGGTGGGGTTGTATCAGTGGCTTGTCAAGGTTTCTTGGTTAGGGAGGCTTGTGCTGGAGTTCTGGTGGGTGGAGCTGGATTTTTTCTCTCAATTGTATTCAGTAAGTATAAATGTCAAATTCCATTTGCTTTTGACATTTTACTTGGCAGGTTTCCAAGAATGGAAAACCATGTTACTAGTAGCTCCGTCTGCGTTTAAAATTTTTAGCCTCTGAATTTAATAGGATATTTTGTTTTTCAAAATGACTTCAGAACTCAAAATCATTTTCTCCATCTGTCATTCTTATCTTGTACGCAAAATATACTAAGGTATATTTTTTAGACAATGCACACACACTTTTTTTTTTTTTTTTTTGCTTTAGGCAGTGACTGTATGAAAGAGATTATAAATTTAGTACCCTTTTTAGTGTCCTTTTTTTTGGGCAGACATAGAGAAAATTGTGGAAGAAGGCAGAATGTTTCTTTTTGTAGTAGCCAATATAGTCTAGGTCATAACAGCACAGGCTTGTGTAATCAGAAAGTATGACTGAAGCAGGGATCCAGCAGCAGCAGCTGAACAGGTTGCCAGAGAGAACTCTAAAGTTTCTTGGGAACTAAGGAACACACAGTAAGTTTCTTAATTTTCCTAGTTGTAAAAAGGAATAGAAATGTCTGCCCTGCCAGGGAAACCTTGTTGTACAACTCCAGGGGACACTATTCCCGCTGGGGAGATGCCAGTGTGCAACACAGTGTAAATGGGCCCTCTAGTGTTACACAGTGTGGAGGCCCTATGGCTTACCTCTCTGCCAGAATTGTTCTGAGAGACTCAAGTTACACAACAAACATAAAAGAACTATAAATTATAAACCTGTCAATCTATGTAAATAATATAATAATACTTCACAAGTTTTGCCCTTAAAGCAAAACATTCTTACCTAGTCTGAGAAAGAAAAGCAGCCACTATTACCTGGGAGCTGGCCTGGCATTCTCAGTGAATCTGTGGCATTCTTCTGTTCAAGTAACTCTCACAGAACACCAACCTCAGACAAGACTCCTTTGCCACTGTAGAGCAAGAAAAAATAAGACCACTTCATGATCACGTTTGAACAGACAGAGGTAAAATCATCGTTCAAACCACAAAAATGAACAAGCACCCCCTCTTCTTCGCTAATAGTGAGTACCTACTGCTTCTTTAACAATTTTAGCTTTAACTTGATCTCATTGTTCTCCTGGAGAAGGCAATGGCAACCCACTCCAGTACTCTTGCCTGGAAAATCCCATGGATGGAGGAGCCTGGTGGGCTGCAGTCCATGGGGTCGCTAAGAGTCAGGCACAACTGAGCGACTTCACCCTCCCTTTTCGCTTTCATGCATTGGAGAAGGAAATGGCAGCCCACTCCAGTGTTCTTGCCTGGAAAATCCCAGGGACGGGGGAGCCTAGTGGGCTGCCGTCTATGGGGTTGCACAGAGTCGGATACAAATGAAGCGACTTAGCAGCAGCAGTAGCATCGTTCTCCTTGTCTAGATACAAATTAAAATATAGAATCAGAAAATCACTTCTCTTCCAGATAGTATCCAACGCAGGGAAGATACCTGTTTTTCTTGAATGCTCCTCAAAATCACCTGAAATAAGCCCAAACCCTATAACAAATTATTTCTAATATCCTCTTACTGAAATGTCCTGTGATTTCTAGTGTTACAGAACTATTGCTTGCAGTAAGTCAGTAAATCCAGTTCATAGAACTGCAGATGTGTTGCTGATGGTCTTTGACTAGAGGACATTGACAGGCTCATAGAGCAGTTATTGCCCAGCCTGGAGCCCTCATTATCTGCATCTCAGCTCTTCTAACTTCTGTAGGGACACGTCTATGGTGTTGATTCTGTTTCACAACACAGAACTCCTGAGGAAGAGATTCTGGCTGGCCACAATCTTATCCTTCAAGCCCTTTGTGGATGATGGGGTTATGGACCTGAGGTACTGAATTTCTAAACTGGCAACAATAATATAGCAACAACAATAACAACTAACACATATAATGCTTGCTATGTGTGAGGTACTCTTGTAAGGAATTTCCATAGAGTCATTAATTTAATACAACAACACTATACAGTAGATGCTATTATCATTCTCACTTTGCAGATGTAGAAATCAAGGCACAGAGACATTCATTACTTGTGTAAAGTCCCACAGCTATTAAGTGGCAGAGTCAGCCAGCAACTGAACAAAAGAAATTATATTGCTGTATTCTGAATCAGTTCAACTGTTCTCACAAATAGAGCACTGAGAGATGGGGCATGACTGATTTGGCCCCACTCAACACAAGTTAGGGCTTCCCTGGTAACTCAGAAGGTAAAGAATCTGCCTGCGACACAGATTCCTAGGATCGATACCTGGGTTGGGAAGATCTCCTGGGATAGGAGATGGCCTGGAGAATTTGTATATTTAGTGTATTTGCCTGGAGAATTCCATGGATATGAAGCCTGGCAGGCTACGTCCAGGGGGCTACAAAGAGTCAGACATGACTGATTGACTAACACTTTCAGCACACTTTTATATGAAGAGTTATGTTATATGTGAGCAAGGATATGTTTTAAAGAAGTTCAGTCTAGTAATCTTAAAGTGTTGATATGTCTCTTTGATAATGGTATCTGTTAGGAATAAACTTTATGGAACCAATCCTTTGGCTATAATTTGCCTTATCTTTTATGTATTAACATTTTAATTCGGCATTTATTGACTGTCTATGGTGTGAATGGCTCTTTGGTACATAGAATGGGACACACAGGACAAATAAGCTCTACATTGCTATCTACAAAAGTTATGACTAAAGTCTTTATATACGTCATTTTTATCCTTAGAAATCTTCCTTATTGTAATAGCAACTTAGAATTGGGATATGACCAGATCAAGGCAAATGCTGTAGAAAGTCTCTCTTTAGGAATTTGAACCCCAGCATATGTGTATGTGTGAGTGTGCTCAGTCATGTCCAGCTCTTTGCAACACCATGGAATGTAGCCTGCCAGGCTCCTCTGTTCATAGATTATCCAGCAACAAGAATACTGGAGAGGGTTGCCGTTTCCTCCTCTAGGGGATCTTCCCAACTGAGAGATCAAACCAGCATCTCTTGCAGCTCCTGCATTGAGATGATGGATTCTTTACCACTGAGCCACCTGGAAAGTCCATGGGATATAATTGGCATTAACCTATCTGATTCTAGCAGAAATATATGAGGCTTTGATACCTAATGGAGTGAAATATTTCCTTCTTCATTAACCAATGACTCGATAAAGGACAGAAATGGTATGTACCTAACAGAAGCAGAAGATATTAAGAAGAGGTGGCAAGAATACACAGAAAAACTCTACAAAAAAGATCTTCATGACCCAGATAATCACGATGGTGTGATCACTCATCTAGAGCCAGACATCCTGGAATGTGAAGTCAAGTGGGCCTTAGAAAGCATCACTACGAACAAAACTAGTGGAGGTGATGGAATTCCAGTGGAGCAGTTTCAAATCCTGGAAGATGATGCTGTGAAAGTGCTGCACTCAGTATGCCAGCAAATTTGGAAGACTCAGCAGTGGCCACAGGACTGGAAAAGGTCAGTTTTCATTCCAATTCCAAAGAAAGGCAATGCCAAAGAATGCTCAAACTACTGCACAATTGCACTCATCTCACATGCTAGTAAAGTAATGCTCAAAATTCTCCAAGCCAGGCTTCAGCAATAC
>SJYX01008720.1:58763-70349 GCA_006410675.1 Oreotragus oreotragus | reverse complement strand
CTGCTGCTAAGTCGCTTCAGTCGTGTCCAACTCTGTGTGACCCTATGGACAGCAGCTCACCAGGCTCCTCTGTCCAGAGGATTCTCTAGGCAAGAATACTGAAGTGGGTTGCCCTTTCCTTCTCCACATCAGACAATCCTTATGGATAAATAAATCATATTTGCTCATATATGGACTTCCCTGGTGGCTCAGCTGGTAAAGAATTGGCCTGCAATGTGGGAGACCTGTGTTCAACCCCTGGGTTGGGAAGATCCCCTGGAGAAGGGAACGGCTACTCACTCCAGTATTGTGGCCTGGAAAATTCCATGGACTGTGTAGTTCATGGGGTCACAAAGAGTCAGACACGTCTGAGTGACATTTCTTCTTTTTGCTCATATGTACATTTATATTTATTTTCATTTAACTTTGAACCTGTGATAGGGAAATGCATTAATCTTCTCACTGGGAACTGCTTGCATAATTGCTTGATACAGTAATGCTCAATGATTTGTTGATTAAAGAATTACAGCTACTGTGACCAGCTGCCCTTTTGATGTTAAATAGTGTAGAGGACTGCACACTGCTTGATCCAGCTGGTTCCAGGACTATCTCTTCTCAAGTCATGTACAGGTATTCATTTTCTCTTTCAGAGTGAGGAACATTGTTTAAAGCTTTGTTTTTCGCTTGAGAAAGAAAACAGTACTTATTTCAAGAGGATGTCTGTATCTAGCTTTGATTGATTGGGGTAAATTGATTCTAGATATACTACATTTCAAAGATGTGTCTTTTGTTGTAGTGAATCAGCTCAGCGTCTCTGTGCCAGGATGAGTGCATGTGATGATGATGCCATCTCAGCTGTAGCTGCTGCTGCTGCTGCTAAGTCACGTCAGTCGTGTCCAACTCTGTGTGACCCCATAGACGGCAGCCCACCAGGCTCCCCCGTCCCTGGGATTCTTCAGGCAAGAACACTGGAGTGGGTTGCCATTTCCTTCTCCAATGCATGAAAGTGAAAGGTGAAAGGGAAGTCACTCAGTTGTGTCTGACTCTTAGAGACCCGGCTCCTCCATCCATGGGATTTTCTAGGCAAGAGTACTGGAGTGGGGTGCCAGCCCTACCCATCTGTATATGTATTTTTCATCTCTAGTATTTCAAACCTCACTTCTCTATCATCTCTTATCAACTCGTGTCCCTAACTTGTTTTACTGTTTTGTTTTTCCCTCCTGTTCATATCTGCCTTGAATCTATCTTCTCTCTTCTGTTGTCTTACATTTTACGTGCAAATTTGCCTCACGTAAGACCTCTGTCTTATGGACAGATCTGACATTAAAATGTCTTTCTATTGCTTATTCTGAACACTAGCAATTATGTCTCACAGACCGTGAACTCTGCTGCTGTAGCTCTTGCTAGTATATTTTTATAAACAATTCAGGTGCCACTTTTTACCATTTACTGAGTATCTCCACTGTGTGAAGTATTTTATTTTAATTTTTATAATTTAAACTATTGCTGATTTTTCTCCAGCACCCATAGGTGTTATTATCCCTGCTTTTCCAATAATGAAGTTGAGACTCTCCCAAATTCTCACAATTTTCACCAGTGAGGACTCTCTCTATTGCAAGTGAGAGAAATCCAGCTCAAATTATCTTAAACAGAGGTTTTGATTGTCTCACATTCTTGGAAAGCTGTGAGCATCATTAAATCCAGGGATTCAAACCACATTGTCAGAAACTTGTCTCTTTATCCACATATTGTGGATTTTCCTCCACGTGGGATTTATTTTCTGGTAGCTGCTTCCATGCAGTAACACAAAGTGTTGCTGGTGGCTCCAAGCTTATTTTAATTGCAAGAGATCGCAGAGAGTATATGTACTGGATAATTCCAGAAAAAGCCCTGGGAATGAGTATGAANACATTCTTGGAAAGCTGTGAGCATCATTAAATCCAGGGATTCAAACCACATTGTCAGAAACTTGTCTCTTTATCCACATATTGTGGATTTTCCTCCACGTGGGATTTATTTTCTGGTAGCTGCTTCCATGCAGTAACACAAAGTGTTGCTGGTGGCTCCAAGCTTATTTTAATTGCAAGAGATCGCAGAGAGTATATGTACTGGATAATTCCAGAAAAAGCCCTGGGAATGAGTATGAAGTGACTCAATTTAGATTCCATGCCAATCCATCGACAAACCATCAAGGCCAGGGTAATTGGGTTCTCTGAGTGGCCCATCCTGTGTTTATTGCCGCCTGGGAGCTGGAAGATGAGTCCAGTCTCCTGGGCCCCTTGGACTGTGATTAGGGATGGGAGGGTCTCCAAAATGTGCTGGGGAGAAAGAAAACACATTTCCACTACAAATCTGGAGATGGAAATTGCTAATACACACAGACCTAGAATTTCAACCCAGGTCTGTGTGAATTAGAACATCAATGTGAAAATGTCGTTAATCCATTCGGTCAGCAAACACTTAGGCCCTTTTCAAAGCTGTATAATAGAGTCACGAACAGGATGATGTGCTTGCCCTCAGTCAAGGCAGAAAATAGAATACTTGAAAGGCACAATATAATTTCAGATAACAGTAAGTTATATAAAGAAAATAGAAGCATATTAGGGAGTTAAAGAGTGTCTGAGTTGACTGAGTGGTTCATTTAGCTAGTGAGGCTGGGGAGGTGACGTTTGTGCAGGGACTGAATGAAGGTAAAATGGATGCTATCAGCAAACCCCAGGGAAGAGCGTTCCTATAAGATAGACTGCAGGGGCCTTGGGAGATGCCTTATATGACTTGAATCTCTTTTCACTTAATTTCTCTCCTCCCCACCTCCTTAGGTGTCAAACACCTAGCATTCTACCCATTGAATTTATGAGTAAACCTGGGTTGATTGCTACATGGATTCTTAATTTTTGCTCCTGGACATAGTCACTGTAATGATGATTAAATGAGGAACATTGAGTTTTGTAGTCCTGTTAGACTTCAGAGCTGTACTAGCACCTCTATCTCCACTGTTAATTTAATTCTTTTTCGTCAATGTGACAGCCTTTTGTCACCTCCAACGCCTCTAGTCTCCCCTGACACTTGTTTTGCTTCTCTTCTTGGGTGCTGGCCTCTCTTGCTTATTTTTTCTTATTTCCTCTCTCTCCTATATCTTTTTCTGTTGCCTAGTCCAAGTAGCTTAGATTTTGTACAAATGGGCTTGGCTGGTAGAGTCATTAGTATTTACAGAATATCTTTTCATTCTGTACTTCTATTAATCCTTGCACATTCTGTGTTCTTTTCAGGTCTTCTGTTCTTAACAATTTTGCTTGTAGTCTCTTTTCTTCTTCTAGAAGTACTTACACCTACTTGATGGGTGCCATTCTGAAAGTTTCAGGCTGCAGGACAGCTGACAATCTATGAGAGTCATTATTCTGTTTTATTTTCTTCTTGCTCTTTGTAACCTGCATGCATACTCAAGCCTAATATAAGGATCCTTGCTATTTGCCAAATCCTTTAAATTTAACCTTGGTGTCCTTTTTTTTTTTTCCTTACTGCTTTCAGCTTGACCAATGTAATTCAGACTCTTACGGTCTCATACCTGAACTAATGTAGCAACTTTCACCTGGGCACCTCTACCTTTAGCCTCGCCTGTCTGTCATGTACTTTTCTGACAATATTATTCCTAAGATACTACTTTCATTATCCTCATGGAAGAACTACTTACGTCATTCCTGAGATCAAAATCTTTCAAAGTCAAATTGTCAAATAGATGAACTGCCAACTCTTTAGTTTCACATTCAGTGCAGTTCATAGTTATTAATCTGCCTTTTCTGACGCTAATCCTGCAGGCTGTCTAGGACCCTTGCTCTCTAGACAAATCAATCCAGCACTTTCTCTGAATGCACAATGAATAATCTTGACCTCACACTATTTTTTCTAAACTTAACTCCTTCCCTTCAACCCCTAAAGTTTCCCTGTTTTTCTTTGCAACTGTAAGACAACCCATTAAAAAAAAAAAGTTTATAGTCCCATTTATTTTGGAGTCCTCTGCAACAATCCAAGTTAGAGGTTATCATTTCTCCCCAAATTCCATTTATTAATATATGAAACTCCTCATTTCATCAAATATTATTAACTACATTTTTATATCTGAAGATTATCCCTAACAACTTGCTTCATTTTCCACCATTCTTGCATTTCTTTCTGTCCTTCTTTGTGTCTGTCTAGTGTTCTCAAAATATGAACATTGACCTTTTGCTTCTTATTATAAGTGAAACTTATTCGGTCATGTCCAACTCTTTGCAACCCCATTGACGGTAGCCCACTGGAGTCCATGTAATTCTCCAGGTAAGAACACTGAAGTGGATTACTATTTCTTTCTCCAGGGGATCTTCCCAACCCAGGGATTGAACCTGGGTCTCCTGAATTGCAAGCAGACTCTTTAGCATCTGAGCCACCAGGGTTATCACAGCTTTGTGATAATGTAGAAGACCTGGCAGGAGGGCTAAATTTGGCTATAGATATCCATATCTATGTAACTGTCATCATATACATTCATCAATATCTATAAATATCTGTATAAAAAAGAAATTACTTCAAATGAATAAGAATACCAATAGCTATGAAATCTGTCTTTTCAGAAACTTTCCTTGACTCTCTACTTTCCATATTATATTCCTGAGATGCTAGAAAAGATCTCCAGTTCTGAGAGTCTTCTCAATTTTAGTTCTAATAGCAATTGAATTTGTTTATCTTTACAGCCTGTTTGAAAATGTATTAAGATATTTACATTTGGTGACATGCTCTGATGATCACCATGATTTTTTTTTGCTCCATGATTTCTATATACTATTTTCTTTCTGTACTATTTGGTTATTATGCATGTATATTTTCTAAAAAGCATGTTTTTGCTCAACCAAAAATTGTACAATGAGGTTAGTTCAGTTCAGTTTAGTTCAGTCACTCAGTCGTGTCCTACTCTTTGCGACCCCATGAATGGCAGCACGCCAGGCCTCCCTGTCCATCACTGACTCCCGGAGTTCACTCAGACTCATGTCCATCGAGTCAGTGATGCCATCCAGCCATCTCATCCTCTGTCATCCCCTTCTCCTCCTGCCCCCAATCCCTTCCATCATCAGAGTCTTTTCCAGTGAGTCAATTCTTCACATGAGGTGGCCAAAGTCCTGGAGTTTCAGCTTCAGCATCATTCCTCCCAAGGAACACCCAGGGCTGATCTTTAGAATGGACTGGTTGGATCTCCTTGCAGTCCAAGTGACTCTCAAGAGTCTTCTCCAACACCACAGTTCAAAAGCATCAATTCTTCAGCGCTCAGCTTTCGTCACAGTCCAACTCTCAGTTATATCACATTAGTTCAGTTCAGTCGCTCAGTCGTGTCCGACTTTTTTCGATCCCATGAATCGCAGCACGCCAGGCCTCCCTGATCATCACCATCTCCCGGAGCTGTCTCTTATACACATCTAGATGTGTATAAGAGGCATAGTCCAAGTAGCTTAGATTTTGTACAAATGGGCTTGGCTGGTAGAGTCATTAGTATTTACAGAATATCCTTTCATTCTGTACTTCTATCAATCCTTGCACATTCTGTGTTCTTTTCAGGTCTTCTGTTCTTAACAATTTTGCTTGTAGTCTCTTTTCTTCTTCTAGAAGTACTTACACCTACTTGATGGGTGCCATTCTGAAAGTTTCAGGCTGCAGGACAGCTGACAATCTATGAGAGTCATTATTCTGTTTTATTTTCTTCTTGCTCTTTGTAACCTGCATGCATACTCAAGCCTAATATAAGGATCCTTGCTATTTGCCAAATCCTTTAAATTTAACCTTGGTGTCCTTTTTTTTTTTTTCCTTACTGCTTTCAGCTTGACCAATGTAATTCAGACTCTTACGGTCTCATACCTGAACTAATGTAGCAACTTTCACCTGGGCACCTCTACCTTTAGCCTCGCTTGTCTGTCATGTACTTTTCTGACAATATTATTTCTAAGATACTACTTTCATTATCCTCATGGAAGAACTACTTACGTCATTCCTGAGATCAAAATCTTTCAAAGTCAAATTGACAAATAGATGAACTGCCAACTCTTTAGTTTCACATTCAGTGCAGTTCATAGTTATTAATCTGCCTTTTCTGACGCTAATCCTGCAGGCTGTCTAGGACCCTTGCTCTCTAGACAAATCAATCCAGCACTTTCTCTGAATGCACAATGAATAATCTTGACCTCACACTATTTTTTCTAAACTTAACTCCTTCCCTTCAACCCCTAAAGTTTCCCTGTTTTTCTTTGCAACTGTAAGACAACCCATTAAAAAAAAAAAGTTTATAGTCCCATTTATTTTGGAGTACTCTGCAACAATCCAAGTTAGAGGTTATCATTTCTCCCCAAATTCCATTTATTAATATATGAAACTCCTCATTTCATCAAATATTATTAACTACATTTTTATATCTGAAGATTATCCCTAACAACTTGCTTCATTTTCCACCATTCTTGCATTTCTTTCTGTCCTTCTTTGTGTCTGTCTAGTGTTCTCAAAATATGAACATTGACCTTTTGCTTCTTATTATAAGTGAAACTTATTCGGTCATGTCCAACTCTTTGCAACCCCATTGACGGTAGCCCACTGGAGTCCATGTAATTCTCCAGGTAAGAACACTGAAGTGGATTACTATTTCTTTCTCCAGGGGATCTTCCCAACCCAGGGATTGAACCTGGGTCTCCTGAATTGCAAGCAGACTCTTTAGCATCTGAGCCACCAGGGTTATCACAGCTTTGTGATAATGTAGAAGACCTGGCAGGAGGGCTAAATTTGGCTATAGATATCCATATCTATGTAACTGTCATCATATACATTCATCAATATCTATAAATATCTGTATAAAAAAGAAATTACTTCAAATGAATAAGAATACCAATAGCTATGAAATCTGTCTTTTCAGAAACTTTCCTTGACTCTCTACTTTCCATATTATATTCCTGAGATGCTAGAAAAGATCTCCAGTTCTGAGAGTCTTCTCAATTTTAGTTCTAATAGCAATTGAATTTGTTTATCTTTACAGCCTGTTTNCAAGGCTATGGTTTTTCCAGTGGTCATGTATGGATGTGAGAGTTGGACTATAAAGAAAGCTGAGCACCAAAGAATTGATGTTTTTGAACTGTGATGTTGGAGAAGACTCTTGAGAGTCCCTTGGACTGCAAGGAGATCCATCCAGTCCATCCTAAAGGAGATCAGTCCTGAATATTCATTGGAAGGACTGATGCTAAAGCTGAAACTCCAATACTTTGGCTACCTGATGTGAAGAGTGGACTCATTTGAAAAGACCCTGATGCTGGGAAATATTGAAGGCAGGAGGAGAAGGGGATGACAGAAGATGAGATGGTTGGATGGCATCACCGACTCAATAGACATGAGTTTGAGTCAAGTCTGGGAGTTGGTGATGGACAGGGAGGCCTGGCGTGCTGCAGTCCATGGGGTCACAAAGAGTTGGACATGACTGAGGAACTGAACTGGACTGAACTGAACTCCTAACCTGGACAACTTTAGGTAAATTATTGTCTTTGTTTCCGAAAAATGAAAACTGAAGAAATCTTAAAAATACTGATGTATACAATGTGAGGAAGGTGTCAACTTTCCATTTCCAGAGTGGTATGGAAATAGAGTAGTTACTTACATTTCTGAAGCTAATTAAATAGCAAGTTTCTTGGATTTTGTGAAATGGGTTTAGTGTCCTCTTAGGGTTCTTTCCAGTCCTTAAAAAAGAGAAAAAAATTAAAGAAAACTTTATTCAATAAAGTGAGTATAAATGAGTACATAAGCTATCTTTAATAATATTCAAAATATACATTTTTATATATTTTTTGCACCTTAGAATAAACATTCTACAATTTTAATACTGCATTTCAAATGTTAATGTCTAAAGTTTTCTAGGCTTACAATTAAAAGTATTAGAATTATTTTTTAAAATGCCTTATATGTTCATATGCAATATGAATATATGAATGTTTATATATGTAGAGACATCTGGTAATGATAGCTTTATTGTCAGTTACTTAACAGTATTTGATATTATTTCATTCATACATATTTCAAAAGTATAAAATTATACTTTATAAGTATATAAATTATATACCTTTTCTTTTAACCTTCCTAAATACTATAATTTATAAGTTAAACCATTAAAGTGAAAATCATATTAAGAGTCTTTTAAATTAGAGCTTAAACATGTTGCTATTTTTCAAATATTTCTTTCTAAAAACAAAGTATTGGCAGTAACAGTAGGTGTCGCTATAGCAAAAGAAACCAGGCATTTAGCATGACTTTTTTTTTTTTTTCCCTCTAGGAAACATTACAACATTATTAGAGAAATTTTATAAGTTCCATCTTAATATTCACTGTCTAAAAGGAAAGTCATCTGATTATATATTTCTCACCAAAAAGTTTATCAATTATCTAAAAAATTTATCTATAAAATGAAAATAAAACTACCCACCTTGTAAAATTGATGGTGAACATGAAGTAAAGTAATATATGCATTCATTCATTTATTTATTAAATACATTTAATAAACGTAGTTGAGTACCTATTATGCACTAAACATGATAGTTACAAGACAGATAATATCTTTGCCCTGTTGGTGTTTGCTGTCTAGCAGATTTATACAGATGTCGACAGACTGTGAAACTTAAATTATTATTCATGATTAAGAAGTATAAATATTATTGAGTTCTTAGGTTTAACAGATTGTGATGAAGCTATTTTAATCTTCTCCTTAGGAGAAATAATAATAGATATTATCAGCCATTTCCCACCTTCCATCTATTTACTTTTCTGATGATAGCTCCCTGATGATCCTCCAGGGTATTTCAAGTGAAATACCTTTTCAGATTCAGTTCAGGTGGTTTGAATGACACTGGTTCCTTTCCAGCTTCCAAAGGCAGGCATGAGACTCAGGTCTGGTCAACTGGACACAACTGAGCGACTGAACTGAACTGAATAAGTCATTAGCAAAAAAAGAGCAAAGGTTTATATCCTTGTGTCTACAATGTCATCTCATACTAGACCCTCCATAATTTAACTCTTGCTTTTCATTTGGATCTAATCTCTTGTCACCACCGCCTTCACACTCCACTTGTATACCAGAAACACCATTTGTTTCTAAATTTTTGCATATATTTAACTCTTTTCTTGGATATCCCTTCTTCGCCTCTTCCTTTGTCAATTCTGTTCATGCTTGAACATTAGACAGGCAGTTCTCTTCCAGCTTTCCTGTGCTCCAGTTGGGTAACGTGGACCATTTAAGAGCTTTCTCAATCTCTAGGTAGTTCTCTATGTGCCATTATGCATTGTTTTCATAGTATTCTATTTGTCTTTATTCTACACTTAGATATTAGGTTGGCACAAACAGTTTTGGAATGTGAATTTTAGATTATTTTAACTAGGCTCAAACACATCTTGATTAATCAAAATCACAACAATCAACCATTACAATCAACACATTTTTGCCAGTGAGAAATGAGTTTGCTTATTCCTGAAGCATAAAAACTCATGTTTCAGTGCACTCTTGGAAGCATTTTCTGCCTCCTGCTGGTTGTGGAAACATTTTCCTTATAAAAAGTTGTTGAGAGGCTTGAAGAAGTGGTAGTCAGTTGGTGAGAGGTCAGGCGCATACGGCGGATGAGGCAAAACCTCATAGCCTGACTCGTGCAACTCTTGACATGCTGGTTGTGCCACATGCTGTCGGGCACTGCTGTGGAGGAGAATGGGCCCTTTTGGTTGACCCAGGCTGGCTCCAGGTGTTGCAGCTCTCGGTGCATCTCATTGGTTTGCTGAGTATACTTCTCAGATGTAATGCTGTCGCTGGGATTCAGAGAGCTGTAGTGGGTCAGATGGGAGCAGTCCACCAGTGACCATGACCTCTGTTGGGGTTCAGATTTGGCTTTGGGAAGTTCTTTGGAGCTTTTTCTTGGTCCAACCACGGAGCTGGTCGTCGCTATTGTCGTATACGAACTACTTTTTGTCTCATGTCACAATCTGATTGAGAAGTGGTTTGTTCTTGTTGCATAGAGTAAAACACATAAAAATGATTTTTTTTTTTTTTTTGGTGAGCTCATGAGGCACTAACTCATTGAGCTTTTACACCTTTCCAATTTGCTTCAAATGCTGAACAACCGTAGAATGGTCAACATTGACTTCTTCGGCAACTTCTCCTGTGTTGCAGGAGGATCAGCTTTGATGCTGGCTCTCAGCTGTCATCACCTTCTGATGGTCAGACACTACACTCTTCATCTTCAAGGCTCTCATCTCCTTTGCAAAACTTTTTGAACCAGCACTGCACTATCCATCATTAACAGTTCCTGGACCAAATGAGTTGTTGATGTTGCGAGTTGGCTTCAGTGCTTTACAACTCATTTTTAACTCACATAAGACAATCACTTGAATTTTCTTTTTGTCTAACTTCATTTCCATAGTCTAAAATAAACAACAAATAATAAGTCATTCTAGGCTAAGGTTTTTACAGTGGTCATATGTGGATGTGAGAGTTGGACTATAAAGAAAGCTGAGCACCAAAGAATTGATGCTTTTGAACTGTGGCGTTGGAGAAGACTTTGAGAGTCCCTTGGACTGCAAGGAGATCCAACCAGTCTGTCCTAAAGGAAATCAGTCCTGAATATTCATTGGAAGACTGATGTTGAAGCTGAAACTCCAATACTTTGGCTACCTGAAGTGAAGAGCTGGCTCATTTGAAAAGACCCTGATGCTGGGAAAGATTGAGGGCAGGAGGAGAAGGGGACGACAGAGGATGAGATGGTTGGATGGCATCACCGACTCAATGGACATGGGTTTGGGTGGACTCCGGGAGTTGGTGATGGACAGGGAGGCCTGGCGTGCTGTGGTTCATGGGGTTGCAAAGAATTGGACACAACTGAGCGACTGAACTGAACTGAATAAGTCATTAGCAAAAAAAAGAGCAATAAATGCATATTAAAATGGTGTATAGCATAACCACATTTATGTAAAATCTATTCCAATATCAAATGGCAAATTTCAACAATGCAAAAAACGGCAATTACTTTTGCACCAACATAACAATATACTTTGGATGTCTGAATTTGACTCCTCTCTGAATTTCTAGCACCTCACCTGATGGCTGGGACACTGTTTGATATAGGTTTGTTGACTGAAAGCAGTTAAGGCCACTGTGGCTGAAGCCTCCCTTTCTGTCACAGGCCTGCGTTGAATTGTGCAGAAGAGCAGTCTGAAGGACTGTATGCTGAATCAGTCCTTCCATTGCCCCACGTTTGTGTCTCGGAGAGGAGACGTGCATCTATGAGTTACCTCAGGCTTGCCTTAGAAAATGATATTCAGACTTCATTCAATGAGTATTTATTGCATGTTCCTTGGGTTATGCAAACGTGCTGTGCTCTTTTTCTCCTCTACTCTATAGCATTTATATCCTAAGCTATTCATTTGGAAATTAATCATAGACGACCTTATGGCATTCATTTTTTCCTTAAATATCTCCGTGCACTGCCAAAGGCCTCCTGGGGGTGTTTATTTATTATTTTTGGCTGTGCTGGGTCTCTGTTGCGGCATGGGCTCGCTCTGACTGGGGCGGGCGGGGGC
>SJYX01008720.1:43541-56541 GCA_006410675.1 Oreotragus oreotragus | reverse complement strand
GACAGAGGATGAGATGGTTGGATGGCATCACCGACTCAATGGACATGGGTTTGGGTGGACTCCGGGAGTTGGTGATGGACAGGGAGGCCTGGCGTGCTGTGGTTCATGGGGTTGCAAAGAATTGGACACAACTGAGCGACTGAACTGAACTGAATAAGTCATTAGCAAAAAAAAGAGCAATAAATGCATATTAAAATGGTGTATAGCATAACCACATTTATGTAAAATCTATTCCAATATCAAATGGCAAATTTCAACAATGCAAAAAACGGCAATTACTTTTGCACCAACATAACAATATACTTTGGATGTCTGAATTTGACTCCTCTCTGAATTTCTAGCACCTCACCTGATGGCTGGGACACTGTTTGATATAGGTTTGTTGACTGAAAGCAGTTAAGGCCACTGTGGCTGAAGCCTCCCTTTCTGTCACAGGCCTGCGTTGAATTGTGCAGAAGAGCAGTCTGAAGGACTGTATGCTGAATCAGTCCTTCCATTGCCCCACGTTTGTGTCTCGGAGAGGAGACGTGCATCTATGAGTTACCTCAGGCTTGCCTTAGAAAATGATATTCAGACTTCATTCAATGAGTATTTATTGCATGTTCCTTGGGTTATGCAAACGTGCTGTGTTCTTTTTCTCCTCTACTCTATAGCATTTATATCCTAAGCTATTCATTTGGAAATTAATCATAGACGACCTTATGGCATTCATTTTTTCCTTAAATATCTCCGTGCACTGCCAAAGGCCTCCTGGGGGTGTTTATTTATTATTTTTGGCTGTGCTGGGTCTCTGTTGCGGCATGGGCTCGCTCTGACTGGGGCGGGCGGGGGCTCCTCTCTTGCTGCAGTGTGTGGCCTTCTCAGGCAGTGGCCTCTTCTGTGGGGCCCGGGCTCGGAGGAGCGCTGACCTCAGTAATGGTGGCGCATTGCCTCGGTACTTGTGGTTCCCAGGCTCTAGAGTGCAGGCTCAGTAGTCCTGGTGCCCAGGGCCTGGAGCTCAGCTGCTCTACAGCAAGTGGGGTCATCTCAGGCCAGGGACTGAATCCACATCTCCTGCACTGGCAGGCAGACTGTTTACTACTAAGCCACCAGGGAAACCCAGAACTTCTTTTTTATGATGTATTTCTATGTAGGGTTTAGTCTGTTACTTAATAGTTTACATGTTTACATATATAGGGACGTTCATTCATTAGTAAAATTGTCATTTGTTCATTACATTTTTGAAAATTTATTGTAATTCTTATTCTTTTCCTTCTGCNCCAGGGAAACCCAGAACTTCTTTTTTATGATGTATTTCTATGTAGGGTTTAGTCTGTTACTTAATAGTTTACATGTTTACATATATAGGGACGTTCATTCATTAGTAAAATTGTCATTTGTTCATTACATTTTTGAAAATTTATTGTAATTCTTATTCTTTTCCTTCTGCATAGCCTAGCTGTTGGAGTTCTGTTATGCTAACAACAGAAACTGGTGAATTTCAAGACAAAAGGGAAAGCTATCAAGGAATGCCTTTTATAGAGGGGCAGGATGGAGAAGCAGGCTTGGAACAGAAGAGAAGCAACCCCAGAAGCTGTAAATGGCAAGGGACTAACGAACAGCGTTGCTGGCAAGAATGAACTCATTCTCTCTCCCCTTGATCAAGACTCAGTGCCTTGGGGGAAATGGCCAAATTCAGCATGGGCTCCCACCCGAGCTATCCTAGAACCCTGAGTGGGAGGAAGTGAAGATAAGAGCCTCCAGGGATCCTTTGGGTTTCTAACAGATATCAGGATTTATAAGGCAACTGGAGAACTCTCAGGAAAAGAATGAATCTTGGGTAATTAAAAAAAAAAAGATAAATATTATCACTTATAATTTGTTGTTCACACAGGCTTGTAATCAAATCCCAGCGTAGACAGTGACTAACTCTATGGTCTTGTGCAATTTTTTTCATTTCTGTAGGTGTCAATTTTTCTTCTCTATGAAATGAGGACAGTTCTGCATGGTGGTTTTAAGGATTAAATTAATGTGTTCTATGAAAGATGCCTATTAGAGCCTGTCCCATGGCACATGCTCAATAAATGGTGGCTATTATTGGCTGATCTGTGTGCAAAAGTGTGAGGCTGCTCTACAAAGATGAGGAAGAGTTTGCAGTTTAATCTGAGAGGAAAACACACGTACAATTTAATCCTCATAACCACCATGTGTATCAGGCAGAGGCATTCATCATTCGTATTTTTCATATGAGTCATCAGTGACTCAGAGAAGTTTAGCAACTCGACAGTGGTCACATAGTTCTTAAGTGGCAGAGCTGAGGCTGGGGCCAAGTTTTCCTGAATTCAGTGACTTATACATTTGGGAAAATAAATCTAGCTTTGGAAGGACAGAATTACTCAATTCAATTCCAATCAGAGAATGTTACTGAGTACCTACTTGGCAATCTGATATGCTAGATACTGTGGGGGAATATATAATTAATATATTGTTCCTGGTTCTAAAGAAGTTTACAGTCTAGGGTGAAAATTAGACAGGGATGCAATTTAATGAAATTCAACACAATGTATAATGAAATCTTTTTTATCCTTTACTTCTTTTAATAAACATTTACTGAAAGTGTCAACTTCTGTATTAGGTGTGGAGTTTTCAGAGGGAAACAAAAGGATAAGTTACCTGTCCTCAAGGGGCTTGAAGGAGACCAGAAACACAAAGATTTAGCTATAGATAGAAATGCATGCTAGAAAGAAAATGTAGAGCTTTGTGATACCTAGTTGGTGTAGCTACTTTTTTGAAGGCCTTCTGAAAGCCTGTAGAAGTCAGTCATGTTAAGATGTTTGGAAAAAATATTCCAAGCAGAGTGAATGGAAGTGCAAGAGCAATGAGATGGAGATGGACTTGAAGTTTTAAAGAATAAAAAGGAGACTGTGCGGCAGAAGCACAAAGACGGGAAAACCAAGCAGGGAAGCATGAGGTCTGGAGACACAGACAAGAGCCGAAAGCACAAAGTCTTGTACGTTGCAGTTGTTGCTGCTGTTTAGTTACCCAGTCGTGTCTGACTCTTTGAACCCCATGGACTGCAACACGCCAGGCCTCCCTGTCCCTCACCATCTCCCAAAGTTTGCCCAAGTTCATGTCCTGGCATCAGGGACTTTTCCAATGAGTCAGCTGTTCGCATCACCAAAATACTGGAGCTTCAGCTTCAGCATCAGTCCTTCCAATGAGTTTTCAGGTTGATTTCCCTTCAATTGACTGGTTTGATTTCCTTTCTGTCTAAGGGACTCTCATGGGTCTCCAGCACCACAGTTTGAAGGTATTATGGTTAGGAGTGTCTAATTAATTGAGTTTTGTAGAAGCCTCTAAACATTTAAGTGGGGAAGGGATATTATTTGAATAAAAAAACTTATCACATTGGCTATTGTGAAGAACTATAGTGTTCACTGGGGCACTAAGGAGAGAAAGAGGGATTCGACTTTGACGAGTCAGGGAAAGCATCGAGAAAGAGGGGATATGCTGGCCATTGAGATAGGCTGGCTGAGTATTCTAGGAAAAGGGGTTACCTTCAACAGAGGCAGACTGTCTAGAAAATGTGAAGCATGTTGGGGCCACAGAGAGTTTTCCACTGTGGCTGTATCATCTGCCATGTGGAGAGGATGGAGCATGATGGGATCAGAGAGGAGATGAATGCTAGGCTGTGTCCTGACTATATTCTGTAGGGAGCTGGAAATTATTGTGTATTTTAGGAAGATAATGTTGGTGACTGCGTGAAGAGTATTAGAGAGGTGAGGAAGACCACTGATGAGGTTTCTGCACTTTAACCTCTGAGCCACCAGGAAAGCCCCCATTTGAGAGATAGCAAGGGTCAAACAATGATTATGGAAGAGAAGAGACAGGTAAGAGCTATAGACTCAAAGACATAGCACTCGGTGATGAACTGAGCTCAAGTATAAAGAGGAGGGAGCATCTGAAGACACTAGCAAAGCAACCTTTCCTGTCAGAGGAAGGTTGGAGGACAGGGTGGAGAGTGCAGGTTTGAACAAGCTGAGTAAGGTTTTTGCAGGACTTCCACCTGATAATGCTGGAGAAACCACTGGAAAAGCAGGGCTGGAACTTGGGAAGTTTGGCCTCTGACAGCACACCTATTCCAACTAGTTTTTTATAATCTGTGAAAAATTTTGTGAATTTTCAGATATTTGCTATTTTCAAGAAGACAGGCATTTCACAAGTGTTTATCAGAACCAACTGGCATATTTTACCAAAGGAGAAGGCTTGCTTCTTCAAAAAAACAGAACATTCAGTAAAGAGGAAGCTGGTTGATGATTTCTACTTTCTTTTGTTACTTGGGAAACTTATTTCGACCTGAGGATTAACATTAGAGAGTATTATAACAGGCTTAGTGTTATACGGAAAAAAAATCTTGTTGCAAAAACTATAATTTGATAATGACATGATGGACTACCTCTTATGTTTCTAAAGAAAGTAATATGACACAGTAAGAAAAAGCAAGTTGTTTTCTTAGAATTTGTTAATTATTTTGATAGTTGTAGCAAAGAGTTAGACACAAAAGACTACATCTGGGAACAATATAAATGGCTAAATGAGAAAAAAATGTCAATTAGAGAGAAAGGGAGTCTTTTTATGAGCACTCAAAAGTTTGAGTTTTAAATAAACAGTTCTTTGTCATGCAAATTTGAACAAATGAGAAAAAAAAAAAAAAAGGAAGGTTTATGTCCAGTACCAAATATAGCTGGAGTGAGACCCTCTCCTGTCCTCTTCCTCTTTGCTTGTATAATCATATCTTTCTCAAGAATTACATTTTCTTCTCATGTCCCCGGCAGTAACTTCTTTGCTGATACTAATTTGAAGGTAGGGAGCCAGGGGCATGGAGACACCTAATTCACCAACAAAGGTCCTTTTGAATTGCTATCTTTAGAGCCCCAGGACTGCGTCACTGCCTAATGACTCAGCCTGATCATTCGCACTGACTCACAGAGCTCCTATTACAGGAGAGCTCGTGTCACAGGCTGATGGGCAGACCACGTGAAGCAGGGAAGAGAAAGGAGGCTGCCATCACTGAATCTCCAGTTGACCTTAATAGCCCGGGGTAGAAAAGGGCAGACTGTTCTAAGGGACGGCAGTTACATTTGCAGTGTGCTTGTTGCTGCTGCTGTTATTCTAATGATGATTGCCTTCCTTTTTTATATTTATTTAACTGATTTAGGGGAAGGCAATGGCACCCCACCCCAGTACTCTTGCCTGGAAAATCCAATGGACGGAGCAGCCTGGTGGGCTGCAGTCCATGGGGTTGCTAACAGTCGGACAGACTGAGCGACTTCACTTTCACTTTTCTCTTTCATGCATTGGAGAAGGAAATGGCAACCCACTCCAGTGTTCTTGCCTGGTGGGCTGCCGTCTATGGGGTCACAAAGAGTCAAACACGACTGAAGTGACTTAGCAGCAACTTAGCAGCAACTGATTTAGATGAAGCAATCAGAGTTGCAGAGAGTAGCAGAAGTCCTCCAGGATATGGGGATCTTGTTAGCTGCTGACTTGGGTAGATTGTTTGACTTCTGATTATTGTTTCTTTATTTACCCTTATACAGCCTCTGTATTTTAGAGTCCATGTCAAGCATATTTACTTTTTATAGCAGGCTCGGCAGAAAAGTACCATCGCCATTGTTTTTATAGGTGAAACACTGTACATCTTCCAAGGACACATTCCTAGTAAGAGATGAATTTGAAATTTTTATCATGTATACCCCTCCTCAAGGCCAGTGCTCCTTCACTACTCTTCTAAAGTGCCTCTCATCTGTAAAATATGGATGATAATAGCATGTGTCTTGCAGGGTTGTTTTACAGATTAAGTAACAGACCTGTGAAATGTCTAGTATCTTAGTATGCATTAGCCTATGAATAAATGGTTATATGATAGTATTATTAAAAACAATGAAGAAAAATCTTCACTAAAGTATTCATGGCAATGAAATCCTCGTTGGAACATAACCCTTTGATTCTTCAGTGTGAATTAGCCTGTTGTTGCCAGTACTGAAAGCAGGCAAGAAGCACAATCCAAAGGAATGAATCTTTAGTAGTAAAAAGTCAGATACTGTAACATCTGGATGGGAAACATAATTTTGCGCACTTTGAATCATGCTGTCACTATTTCCATTGTTTCCCATCGATTTGCCATGAATTGATGGGACAACTAAAGTGACAGACTTTATTTTGTTGGGCTCCAAAATCACTGCAGATGGTGTCTGCAGCCATGAAATTAAAAGATGCTTGCTTCTTGGAAGAAAAGCTATGACAAACCTAGACAGTATACTAAAAAGTAGGGACATTGCTTTACTGACAAAGGTCTGTCTAGACAAAGCTATGGTTTTTCCAGTAGTCATGCATGGATGTGAGAGTTGGACCATAAAGAAAGCTGAGCGCCGAAGAATTGATGCTTTTGAACTTGGTATTGGAGAAGACTCTTGAGGCTCCTTGGACTGCAAGGAGAGCCAACTGGTCCACTCTAAAGGAGATCAGTCTTGAATATTCATTGGAAGGAGTGATGCTGAAGCTGAAACTTCAATACTTTGGCCACCTGATTGACTCGATGGATGTGAACTTTGGGAGTTGGTGATGGACAGGGAGGCCTGGCGTGCTGCAATTCATGGGGTCGCAAAGAGTCGGACATGACTGAGCGGCTGAACTGATGTGAAGAGCTGACTCATTTGAAAAGACTCTGATGCTGGGAAAGATTGAAGGCAGGAGGAGAAGGGGACGACGGAGGATGAGATGGTTGGATGGCATCACCAACTCAATGGACATGAGTTTGAGGAAGCTCTGGCAGTTGGTGACGGACAGGGAGGCCTGGCGTGCTACAGTCTTTGGGGTCACAAAGAATCAGACGTGACTGAGTGACTGAACTGAACTGACTGAATCATGCTGGTAACTCCCAGATCATTCCTTGTTGACCGTGGCATACTTTTCTTTTAAGTAACATTTGCCCCAGTAAAAATGAAGCTAATAGGTTGAACACTAAATAGTGTCTGTACAATCTCTGAGATGCTGAAGTTTCATAATAAATTTTCGAAGCCTTAATTGGAGGTAACAAAATATAGTAACTGATAGTCCTGGTACATGTTGTATAAATAAATGTAGGAAATATGAGTAAAAGCGGGAAAAGAAAGATTTTAGTTTTAGAATCCGGATTTTTACTGGAACAGCAGCTGTTGGGCTATTGTTCTAGAAAAGTGTTGGTCAAAACAAAACAATACTAAAGTATGTGGTCTGTCCATATGTATCACTTGTGTTTAGACACTTATGAGGCCAACAAAGCAGACGTGAAGAGTATGTTGCTTCTAATGAGAAAGAGACACACAGATTGAGCTTTGTTTAATGAAGATTTACTGTAAGACCTCCTTGAGACCAGGGATAAATCTTGTTCATTCTTTTAGAACTAGAATCTAGCTCAATCCTTTTTTAGAGAGAGTACCTGTAAAATTTTGTGAAAGATATGAATGAATAATAATGGGCTTGTTTATCAGGAGGAGAGAATGAAAAAGGTCAGTTTATCAAGACAAATGCTCATCTGAATGAATGAATCATTTGTCTTGATGGGCTGAACCCTTAGAATTGCTAATGGGGAACTTGACCCAGCTGGCTGACAAAGGACAGCATACTAGTCTACAGATTGCTAAGCAGGCTGTGTCCCCTGCAGGCATTCCTTAGTGCTGCTCTTTCCCCAGTGCATTCCCTAGGGGCATCCCCTAACACAGAAGCAAGTGAAAACAAGGAGGACAGATGCCTGTTTTCTTTGTTTTTCTTGTTTTTTTTGGTCTGGTGAACAGTGGCAGATCTTAAGGCAGGTGGCTATCTTGGATAGATGGAAGCAATCACAAGATCATTGAATTCAAAATTCTAGGTAAGGTAGATAGACAAGAGAAAGTTAAGGAAAGCAGTCATATTTTTGCAGGTTTACAGCACAGCCAGAAAGAATTTGACTGTGCTGAAGTTCAAGAGAAAAAGGGTTTTAGGAAAGCTGACTGTTGTATGAAAATATCATCCCTTAAGGCTAGAAACCAGAGATTCCAGTGTATGTCAGAAAGAATAGCAAGGCCAAATGGCTTATTTAATTCTCGTAATAGCTCTATGATACAAGAAACTTTAGAGTCCTCATGTATAGGTTCTGTGACTGAGGTTCAGAAATGCGTCCTGCTGCTGCTAAGTCGCTTCAGTCGTGTTCGACTCTGTGTGACCCCATAGATGGCAGCCCACCAGGCTCCCCCATCCCTGGGATTCTCCAGGCAAGAACCCTGGAGTGGGTTGCCATTTCCTTCTCCAATGCATGAAAGTGAAAAGTGAAAGGGAAGTCGCTCAGTCGTGTCTGACTCTTCACGACCCCATGGACTGCAGCCCACCAGGCTCCTCCGTCCATGGGATCTTCCAGGCAAGAGTACTGGAGTGGGGTGCCATTGCCTTCTCCGTCAGAAATGCGTCCAGGAACATAGAAGTGTCACCACTGGTACTCTTAATTGTTTAAAAGTACCAACCTCAAAGGTTGTTTTGAGGTTTAAAACATAAAAAATGTTGGAGAAAAAGGCAACACGCGTTAGTTTTGAGCTCTTCACAGAAAACGATACCCCGATGTTTGGTCAGCTTCATTTCGTGTGCTTGTTTGTGTCTGGTTTGTGGGCTTCCCTGGTAGCTCAGGCAGTAAAGAATCTGCCAGCCACGCATGCAGGAGACCTGGCTGTGTCTGGTTTATACATCTTGGATGTTTGAATAGTGGTTTCCCCTGATAGTCTCTACATAGCACATAAAGAAGTATTGAATACAGGGATAGAGCTGGACTCCCTGAACTGCACAGCAGGTTCCCACGAGCTCTGTCTTCCACGGGCACAAGTCAGTCCCAGTCTCCCGATTCATCCCACCTGGCTCCTCCCCCTTGTGTCCGCATGTCTGTCCTTGGGTCTGCTGCTCTATTCCTGCCCTGCAAACAGGTTCATCCATGCCGTTTTTCTAGATTCCACATGTATGGCTTACCATATAATGTTTTTTTCTCTTTCTGACTTGCTTCACTCTGTGTGACAACTCTAGGTTCATTCAAGTCTCTGCAAATGACCCAGTTTCACTCCTTGAGGGGTAGGCAGTGGGTGGGAGGGCCAAGATGGAAGGGAGGTATGCTTGCATTAGCTGATTCACTTCAGTGTATGGCAGGCTAGCACAACATTGTGAAGCAGCTATACTTTAATTAAAAAAAAAAAACACACACAAAAAACACTTTGCAGGTAGAGAAGTAGGTGAGGGATATAGGTGAAAGAAATTGGTTATAAGTTGAAAACTATTGAAGCTGGATGATGGGTGCAAGGAGGTATATATACTATTTTTTCTACTTTTAGATATATTTAGCATTGTCCATAATAAAAGATGAAATGAAAATGAAAGTCACTCAGTTGTGTCCGACTTTTTGTGACCCCATTCACTGTATAGTCCATGGAATTCTCCAGGCCAGAATACTGGAAATAGCCACTCTTTTCTCCAGGGAATCTTCCCAACCCAGGCATCGAATCCAGGTCTCCCACACTGCAGGTGGATTCTTTAGCAACTGAGCCACAAGGGAAGCCCAAGAATACTGGAGTGGGCAGCCTATCTCTTCTCCAGGACATCTTCCTGACCCAGGAATCAAACCTAGGTCTCCTCCATTGCAGGCAGATGCTTTACCAGTTGAGCCACCAGGGAATCCCTGGTAATAATAAAAGGTAAATATATAAAAAATATATGTGATTTTTGTAAATTTGTAAATAAATAAAAAATAAAAAGTAAATATATACAAAAAGTACATGGAGCAACATTTATGAACTGTTAGTTCTGTTGTCATAAATTTATATATGCTGCTGCTGCTGCTAAGTCACTTCAGTCGTGTCCGACTCTGTGTGACCCCATAGACGGCAGCCCACCAGGCTCCCCCATCCCTGGGATTCTCCAGGCAAGAATACTGGAGTGGGTTGCCATTTCCTTCTCCAATGCATGAAAGAGAAAAGTGAAAGTGAAGTCGCTCAGTCTGTCTGACTGTTAGCGACCCCATGGACTGCAGCCCACCAGGCTACTCTGTCCATTGGATTTTCCAGGCAAGAGTACTGGGGTGGGGTGCCATTGCCTTCCCCAAATTTATATATAGATTAATCAAATTCATATTGATGACAACATATGTCTGAGAGGTACACAGATTCATAGACTGATGAAAGAACTAGTATTTGTTTTTCAATAGAGACATAAAGATAAATGAGATTACATTTGTGAATAAGAAAGGGGATAAATTTTTCTATTGACTACGCATTGAATGAGACATAAAGGATATAAAGTATACGTAAGAGGGCAAACAGAATGAAAACCGGAATCACAGAAAACTAACCAAATGATCACATGGATCACTCCATTGTGTAACTTAATGAGCTATGCGTCACGCTGTGTAGTGCCAGCCAAGAGAGACGAGTCATGGTGCAGAGTTCTGAAAAAACGTGGGAAATGGAATGGAGGAAGGGAATGGCAAACCACTTCAGCATGCTTACCTTGAGAATCCCATGAACAGTATAAAAAAGCCAAAAGATATGGCACTTAAAGATGGACCCCTGGGTCGGTAGGTGTGTCGGAATTGCAGAAGACCGGATAAGCAGCTCCAGCAGGAAAGGAGCCGCTGAGCCAAATTGGATACAATGTTTGTGTCTAGTGGTGAAAGTAAAGTCCGATGCTGTAAAGAACAATATTGCATATGAACTGAAATGTTAGGTCCGTGAATCAAGGTGAATTGGAAGTGGTCAAACAGGAGATGGCAAGAGTGAACGTTGACATTTTAGGAATCAGTGAACTAAAATGGACGAATTTAATTCAGATGACAATTATATCTACTATTGTGGGTAAGAATCCATTAGAAGAAATGGAGTAGTCCTCATAGTCCACATAATAGTCTGAAATGCAGAATTTGGGTGCAATCTCAAAAATGACAGAATGATTTTGATTTGTTTCCAAGGCAAACCATTCAATATCATAGTAATCCAAAACTATGCTCCAACCACTAATGCTGAAGACGCTAAAGGTGAACAATTCTATGAAGACCCACAGGACCTTTTAGAACTAATAATAAAAAAAGATGTCCTTTTCATCATGGAGGACTGGAATGCAAAAGTAGGAAGTCAAGAGATACTTGGAAATATAGGAAAATTTAGCCCTGAAGTACAAAATGAAGCAGAGCAAAAGCTAACAGAATTTGCCAAGAGAACACACTGGTCATAGCAAACACCCTCTTCCAACAACACAAAAGACTGCTCTACATAAGGACATCACAAGATGGTTAATACTAAAATCAGGTTGATTATATTCTTTGCAGTTGAAGAAGAAGAAGTCTATACAGTCAGAAAAACAAGACCAGGGCCTGACTGTGGCTCAGATCATGACCCCTTTATTGCAAAATTCAGACTTAAATTGAAGAAAGTAGAGAAAACCACTAGACAATTCAGATATGACCTAAATCAAATCCTTTATGATTATACAGTGGAAGTAACAAATGGATTTAAGGGATTAGATCTAACAGACAGAGTGTCTGAAGAATTATGGGTGGATGTTTGTAACATTTTACAGGAGGTGGTGATCAAAACCATCCCAAGGGAAAAGAAATGAAAAAAGGCAAATGGTTATTTGAAGAGGCCTTACAAATAGCTGAAGTAAGAAGAGAAGTGAAAGGCAAATGAGAAAATGAAAGAAATGCCCATCTGAATGCAGAGTTCCAAAGAATAGCAAGGAGAGAAAAGAACGTCTTCTTAAGTAAACAATGCAAAGAGATAGAGGAAAACAGTAGATTGCGAATGGCTAGAGATCTCTTCAAGAAAATTATGGATACCAAGGGAATATTTCATGTAAAGATGCCACAATAAAGCATAGAAATGGTATGGACCTAACAAAAGCAGAAGATGTTTAAAAAAAAAAAGTGGCAAAAATACACAGAAGAACTATACCAAAAATGTCTTGATGACCCAGACACGCATGATTGTGTGTTCACTGACCTAGATGCTGGAGCATGAAGTCAAGCAGCCTTTAGGAAGCATTACAAAAAACAAAGCTAGTGGAGGTGACAGAATTCTAGCTGAGCTATTTCAAATCCTAAAAGATGATGCTGTTAAAGTGCTGCACTCAATATGCCAGCAAATTTGGGAAACTAAGCAGTGGAGGTCAGGGGCGTCCGAGGTCAGGGGCAGCCTGGAGAAGCCACCTTGTGCCCGAGGCCAGGGGTAGTGACCCTGAGGAGCCACCCCAAGCCCAGGGCCAGGGGTGATGACCCTGAGGAGCCACCCCAAGCCCAAGACCAGGGCCGGCGGCTGGGAGGAGCAACCTGAGGAGGCTGTGCAGGCGCAGGAGGGCCTAGAGGAGCTATCCCACACTGAAGGTCAGGAACAGCAGCGGTAAGGAGATACCCCTCGTCCAAGGTAAGGAACAGCGGCTATGCTTTGCTGGAGCAGCCATGAAGAGATACCCCACGCCCAAGGTAAGAGAAACCCAAGTAAGATGGTAGGTGTTGCAAGAGGGCATCAGAGGGCAGACACACTGAAACCATACTCACAGAAATCTAGTCAATCTAATCACACTAGGACCACAGTCTTGTCTAACTCAATGAAACCAAGCCATGCCCATGGGGCAACCCAAGACGGGCGGGTCATGGTGGAGAGGTCTGACAGAATGTGGTCCACTGGAGAAGGGAATGGCAAACCACTTCAGTATTCTTGCCTTGAGAACCCCATGAACAGTATGAAAAGGCAAAATGATAGGATACTGAAAGAGGAACTCCCCAGGTCAGTAGGTGCCCAATATGCTACTGGAGATCAGTGGAGAAATAACTCCAGAAAGAATGAAGGGATGGAGCCAAAGCAAAAAACATACCCAGCTGTGGATGTGACTGGTGATAGAAGCAAGATCTGATGCTATAAAGAGCAATATTGCATAGGAACCTGGAATGTCAGGTCCATGAATCAAGGCAAATTGGAAG
>SJYX01008720.1:0-40628 GCA_006410675.1 Oreotragus oreotragus | reverse complement strand
TGGACCTAACAGAAGCAGAAGCTGTTAAGAAGAGGTGGCAAGAATACACGGAAGAACCGTACAAAAAAGATCTTCACAACCCAGATAATCACGATGGTGTGATCACTAATCCAGAGCCAGACATCTTGGAATGTGAAGTCAAGTGGGCCTTAGAAAGCATCACTAAGAACAAAGCTAGTGGAGGTGATGGAATTCCAGTTGAGCTGTTTCAAATCCTGAAAGAGGATGCTGTGAAAGTGCTGCACTCAATATGCCAGCAAATTTGGAAAACTCTGCAGAGGCCACAGGACTGGAAAAGGTCAGTTTTCATTCCAATTCCAAAGAAAGGTAATCCCAAAGAATGTTCAAACTACTGCACAATCGCACTCATCTCACACGCAGGTAAAGTAATGCTCAAAATTCTCCAAGCTAGGCTTCCACAATACGTGAACCATCAACTTCCAGATGTTCAAGCTGGTTTTAGAAAAGGCAGAGGAAGAAAAACCAGAGATCAAATTGCCAACGTCTGCTGGATCATCAAAAAAGCAAGAGTTCCAGAAAAACATCTATTTCTGCTTTATTGACTATGCCAAAGCCTTTGACTGTGTGGATCACAAGAAACTGTGGAAAATTCTTCAAGAGATGGGAATACCAGACCACCTAACCTGCCTCTTGAGAAACCTATATGCAGGTCAGGATGCAACAGTTAGAACTGGACATGGAACAACAGACTGGTTCCAAATAGGAAAAGGAGTACATCAAGGCTGTATATTGTCACCCTGTTTATTTAATTCTATGCAGAGTACATCATGAGAAACCCTGGACTGGAAGAAACACAAGCTGGAATCAAGACTGCCGGGAGAAATATCAATAACCTCAGATATGCAGATGACACCACTCAAATGGCAAAAAGTGAAGAAGAACTAAAGCGCCTTTTGATGAAGGTGAAGGAGAAGAGTGGAAAAGTGGACATAAAACTGAACATTCAAGAAACTAAGACCATGGCATCCAGTCCTATCCCTTCATGGCAAATAGATGGGGAAAGAATGAAAACAGTGACAGACTTTATTTTCTTGGTCTCCAAAATCACTGTGAATGGTGACTGCAGCCATGAAATTAAAAGATGCTTTCTCCTTGGGAGAAAAGCTATGACAAACTTAGCATATTAAAAAGCAGAAACATCACTTTGCGAACAAAGGTTCATATAGTCAAAGCTATGGTTTTCCCAATAGTCATGTATGGATGTGAGAGTTGCACCATCAAGAAGTTTGAACCCTGAAGAATTAATTCTTTCAAATTGTGGTGCTGGAGAAGACCCTTGAGAATCTCTTAGACAGCGTGGAATTCATGCCAGTCAATCCTAAGGTCCTGAATATTCATTGGAAGGATTAATGCTGAAGTTGAAGCCCCAAAACTTTGACCACCTGATGCTAAAAGCCAAGTTACTAGAAAAGAACATTATGCTGGGAAAGATTGAGGGCAGGAAGAGAAGGGGATGACAGAGGATGAGATGGTTGGATGGTATTATCGACTTGATGGACATGAGTTTGAGCAAACTCTGGGAGATGGTGAAGGACACAGAACCCTCACATGCTGCCATCCATGGAGTTGCAAAGAGTCAGACACAATGCAGCAACTGAGCATCAACTACAACATATAAGAGTAGGAGACTGACTTTTTAATCACCGATTCTGTGCTTGATGCTGGGAAATTACTTTATGAGATCTAAGTTAATATATTTAAACCTGTAAAAAGTTAAAGTGTCAGTCAGTCATGTCCGACTCTTTGAGACCCCATGGAGTATTATAGCCTGCCAGGCTTCTCTGTCCATGGAATTCTTCAGGCAAGAATACTAGAGTGGTTAACCATTCCCTTCTCCAAGGGATCTTCCTGACCCAGTGATCAGACATGGATCTTCTGCATTGCAGGTGGATTCTTTACTGTCTGAGCCAGCAGTGAAGCAGTTATTATTATCCTTACTTTAGATATAATAAAACTGAGGATGGTAAACATTAAATGATCTCACAGCTAGTACATGGTGAAGCCAAGGTCCAAACCTAAATGTAAAGCCAGTCTTTGTCGACATCACATAGCCTATTTTATAAATCATATACAGCTATAAAAATGTAAGATGTCAGTAAGAGTTCAATGCACAAAACAGAAACCACTCTAGGTATTTTTAGCAGGTAAGGGAATTTAGAGCTTACAAATCCATTGGAAAAGCCTAGGGAGCAAGTTCTAAGATAAGAGTCTGTTTTGGCAAAAGTTTTCATTTTCATCTCAGATTCAAAGGATTTGTTAACAAAATAAGCCACTCGTTATATACAAAAAAATAATACAAATATTTGTTACAGAATTATCTGGCTTACTTTCCATATACTAACTTTAAAAGAAAAGAGAGATAGAAAGAGCAGAGAATATATCACCAGGTTGGGTTTTGACAAACAGAGCTGGGAATTCCCATGTCACAGCACATCTGGAGTCTCAGTTGGGAAAGGGTCCCAGGCAGTGTGTCCTCTGCTCCACGGGTGAGAATTCAAAGATGGCAGTTCGGGGTTCCTGCTTATAATCCCAGGAAGGATGCAAGCTGATATCATCATCAAGCTGTGACCAAATTGCAAGCCTGGTTTCCTGTTTATGCTGTTTTTTTTTGTCTTGGAAAACTTGGACTGTTGTTAAGCCTGAGATTGCCCTGGCCTCCTCCAGGGGCTCAACAATCTCGGGATTTCTACCCTCCTCCACCACCATCTTAAGTCTTACACTCCCAGCAGACAGTCACCCCCAGTCACTTCAGGTCAGGGCAGTGTCCAGGCAGGTTAGAAGCAAGGTCAGAGGCCCTCTCTGCTTTGTCTCTGAAGCCTATACAAGACTATTTAAAAAATTTCCCCAACAGCCCTTTAGATGAGTTCAGAAGTGATCTACTAGAAGAGCTAGTGCTTTGAACCTAATATTCAGTTCAGTTCAGTTCAGTTGCTCAGTCGTGTCCGACTCTTTGTGACCCCATGAATCACAGCACGCCAGGCCTCCCTGTCCATCACCAACTCACAGAGTTCACTCAGACTCATGTGCATCGAGTCGGTGATGCCATCCAGCCATCTCCTCCTGTCCCCGATCCCTCCCAGCATCAGGGTCTTTTCCAATGAGTCAGCTCTTCGCAGGAGGTGGACAAAGTATTGGAGTTTCAGCCTCAGCACCAGTCCTTCCAATGAACACCCAGGACTGGTCTCCTTTAGGATGGACTGGTTGGGTCTCCTTGCAGTCCAAGGGGCTCTCAAGAGTCTTTTCCAACACCACAGTTCAAAAGCATCAATTCTTCAGCGGTCAGCTTTCTTCACAGTCCAACTCTCACATCCATACATGACCACTGGAAAAACCATAACCTTGACTAGATGGACCTTTGTTGGCAAAGTAGTTTCTCTGCTTTTGAATATGCTATCTAGGTTGGTCATAACTTTCCTTCCAAAGAGTAAGTGTCTTTTAATTTCATGGCTGCAATCACCATCTGCAGTGATTTTGGAGCCCCTCAAAATAAAGTCTGACCCTGTTTCCACTGTTTCCCCATCTATTTCCCATGAAGTGATGGGATCAGATGCCATGATCTTTGTTTACTGAATGTTGCGCTTTAAGCCAACATTTTCACTCTCCTCTTTCACTTTCATCAAGAGACTTTTTAGTTCCTCTTCACTTTCTGCCATAAGGGTGGTGTCATCTGCATATCTGAGGTTATTGATATTTCTCCCGGCAATCTTGATTCCAGCTTGTGTTTCTTCCAGTCCAGCGTTTCTCATGATGTACTCTGCATATAAGTTAAATAAGCAGGGAGACAATATACAGCCTTGACGTACTCCTTTTCCTATTTGGAACCAGTCTGTTGTTCCATGTCCAGTTCTAACTGTTGCTTCCTGACCTGCATACAGATTTCTCAAGAGGCAGGTTAGGTGGTCTGGTATTCCCATCTCTTTCAGAATTTTCCACAGTTTATTGTGATCCACACAGTCAAAGGCTTTGGCATAGTCAATAAAGCAGAAATAGATGTTTTTCTGGAACTCTCTTGCTTTTTCCATGATCCAGCGGATGTTGGCAATTTGATCTCTGGTTCCTCTGCCTGTTCTAAAACCAGCTTGAACATCAGGGAGTTCACGGTTCACATATTGCTGAAGCCTGGCTTGGAGAATTTTGAGCATTACTTTACTAGCGTGTGAGATGAGTGCAATTGTGCGGTAGTTTGAGCATTCTTTGGCATTGCCTTTCTTTGGAATTGGAATGAAAACTGACCTTTTCCAGTCCTGTGGCCACTGCTGAGTTTTCCAAATTTGCTGGCATATTGAGTGCAGCACTTTCACAGCATCATCTTTCAGGATTTGAAACAGCTCAACTGGAATTCCATCACCTCCACTAGCTTTGTTCTTAGTGATGCTTTCTAAGGCCCACTTGACTTCACATTCCAAGATGTCTGGCTCTAGATTAGTGATCACATCCTCATGATTATCTGGGTCGTGAAGATCTTTTTTGTACAGTTCTTCTGTGTATTCTTGCCACCTCTTCTTAATATCTTCTGCTTCTGTTAGGTCCATACCATTTCTGTCCTTTATTGAGCCCATCTTTGCATGAAATGTTCCCTTGGTATCTCTAATTTTCTTGAAGAGATCTTTCCTAATCTGTTGGTTGCCTCTATTTTTTTACACTGATTGCTTAAGAAAGCTTTATTATCTCTCCTTGCTGTTCTTTGGAACTCTGCATTCAGATGCTTATATCCTTTCTTTTCTCCTTTGCTTTTCACTTCTCTTCTTTTCACAGCTATTTGTAAGCCCTCCTCAGACAGTCATTTTGCTTTTTTGCATTTCTTTTCCATGGGGATGGTCTTGATCAGAATGAAAAGATGGAGCCAAAGCAAAAACAACAGCGAGTTGTGTATGTGACTGGTGATAGAAGCAAGCTCCGATGCTGTAAAGAGCAATATTGCATAGGAACCTGGAATGTTAGGTCCATGAATCAAGGCAAATTGGAAGTGATCAAACAAGAGATGGCAAGGGTGAATATCAACACTTTAGGAATCAGTGAACTAAAGTGGACTGGAATGGGTGAATTTAACTCAGATGACCATTATATATAGTACTGTGAGCAGGAATCCCTTAGAATAAATGGAGTAGCCATCATGGTCAACAAAAGAGTCCGAAATGCAGTACTTGGATGCAATCTCAAAAATGACAGAATATCTCTGTTCGTTTCCAAAACAAGCCATTCAATATCACAGTAATCCAAGCCTATGCCTCAACCAGTAACACTGAAGAAGGTGAAGTTGAACGGTTCTATGAAGACTTAGGAGACCTTTTAGAACTAACATCCAAAAAGATGTCCTTTTCATTATGGGGGACTGGAATGCAAAAGTAGGAAGTCAAGAAACACCTCAGGTAACAGGCAGATTTGGCCTTGGAATACAGAATGAAGCAGGGCTAATAGAGTTTTGCCAAGAGAACGCATTGGTCATAGCAAACACCCTCTTCTAACAACACAAGAGAAGACTCTACACATGGACATCACCAGATGGTCAACACCAAAATCAGATTGATTATATTCTTTACAGCCAAAGATGGAGAAGCTCTGTACTGTCAGCAAAAACAAGACTGGGAGCTGACTGTGGCTCAGGTCATGAACTCCTTGTTGCCAAATTCAGACTTAAATTGAAGAAAGTAAGGAAAAGCCACTAGACCATTCAAGTATGACCTAAGTCAAATCCCTTATGATTATACAGTGGAAATGAGAAATAGATTTAAGGGACTAGATCTGTTAGCTAGAGTGCCTGATGAACTATGGATGGAGGTTTATGACATTGTACAGGAGACAGGGATCAAGACCATCCCCATGGAAAAGAACCCAATATTAGAGATATATTAGAGCCAGAACTGCTTTCTCTACTTATCTCTTAACTCTCTGAAGTATCTGGAAGCGGGCAGCCAAGATTGTTGTTCAGGGAATCTATTACTTCTGGATAATTAGGAAGCTGAAGAATGCATAATATAAAGTTTCTTCAGGGAAGCTTCACATTTCCACCACCATAATAGCTGTGTCAACCCACTCCAGTATTCTTGCCTGGAGAATCCCAGGGACAGAGGAGTCTGGTGGGCTGCCGTCTATGGGGTCACACAGAGTCAGACACGACTGAAGCGACTTAGCATCAGCAATAGCTAGTAACAATAGCCAAGAACCCTAGAAAGATGGTCTCTGCCTCAATTCTATTTTCTATGTATTAATGAGCAAATTTACATGTTGGAACTTGACTTGCAGATAGAACGTGTAGTTGCAAGGGAGTCTGGGAAATATATATTTTAGTTTCCCAGCTTCTCAGTTAGAAAGAAGAGAGAATAGAGGGCAAGCAAGTCATTCCAGAAAAGGCAGTATTATTATTAATTAAAAGTATAACAATTATTACAATCTAGATTTTCTAACTTGCTTGATCACAAAATAGAAAGCTAACTTACTTTGAAATGATACCCTGACATTTTAGTCTTTTCACCACTCTTGATGTCTGTAGAACACTGTTGACTGAGTACGACCTTTGCTTTAGACACAGTTCTTGCTTTTTATCAATGTGCATAGCAATTTGTGTCTCACAGCATTTTTATTGTCCACTGACTGTACTGGAATGTAGTAGTTTACCAACCATGAACGCTGACATGTTTATAACAAGGACTTAACCTGAAAATATGCAAGAGAGAGTCTTATGAATATAATCTGTAAGCAGATGAGGTCTCATGGAGGTGTTGAATAGCATATGAAATTAATATTTGTGCCATGGATTTTGAGGTTAATTTGGCCTTCTTCAAGAGACGTAGTGACAGTAATAGGTAAACTGAAAGCTGAAATCCCAATTAATTTGAAAGGACATCAAGCCTTATGAATTTTCATTAGTGCTAAAAACAACAAAGTAGTATAATTAATATAGTTAATATATATGAAATTCCATTTCTCAATACCAAGCAAAACCTTGAGTGAATCATATGAAAAACCTTTGGATAAATACTCTATGTCCAGAGCTAACAATGTCAATAATCTTAGTTATACCTGCAGAATTTATTTCTGCAAGTTAGTGAACTTTTCCTAAATTTTCAGCACATAATTTATTATGTATTGACTTTTTCTCCTTATTTATTTATTTCCCCTTATATTATTTAATTATTTCCCCTTATATTATTTAATGTCACCAGTGTTTAGTTCTTCTCCAATGTGCTCCCCTGTTCCTAAAATTGAGTAGCAATTTCAAGTGCCTAAACTTAGCCTGAAGTGTTTATATACCTTAATTAGTGTAGAAATATTTCCTAGCTTTCAAAGAACTTTTATGCAGATCATAATCCAATGAAAAGGGGATACACTGCTATTCAGATGACTACTCTGTTCTAAAAGTATTCCAGAGTATTAATTTTCAGAATAGTACTAGAAGAGGACTAAACAGTAACTTGGAAATTTCTTGGTAGTAAAAGCAGATTCAGTATTTTGCACTCAGCAATTTGAAATATGCTTAAGCTTTTATTATAATTTTTCTTGTGGGTCTTTTGTTAATAAGATTGTCAAAATAATATTCTATGGGGACCTAACTGTTAATTGGTGAAAAGAGACAAAATATTTGAGGAAAAAAATTGGTTACATTATGCAGTTATATCGCAGATAAGTACAGATGACATAGAGTGGACTTCACACAGGGCTGAAAGATTCTGATAGTAGCAGCGGCATATTTGTAGTAGGTCTGTGTGAATGTGTGCTGAGCTAGTGTGGGCCTAAATACACACGTGCATTTGTGCTCTCTCCAGAGGAGTTCTAATCTTCAGTTAGTGCAGTTGTGAGGAGTTGCACTTATGAATCTATGTTGGTCTATCCTGTGTCACATGTGAATGAATTTGTATAAAACGATGAATCCGAATGAATATGACTTTGTGTTTATATTATCTGTAGGGTTTCCTTGGTGGCTCAGATGATAAAAGCATCTGCCTGCAATGTGGGAGATCCAGGTTTGATCCCTGGGTCAGGAAGTTGCCCTGGAGAAGGAAATGGCAACCCATTCCAATACTCTTGCCTGAAAAATTCCAGGGACAGAGGAGCCTGGTAAGCTACAATCCATGGGGTGTAAAGAGTTGGACAAGACTGAGCAACTTCACTTTCTTTTATGTTATCTGTATCAAAGACCATACAAGTGAGCATTTTGTATTTGGATGAGGCTGTATTTTTACTTATTTGTTTTATACTATTGTTTCTGAAACATTTTGTTACTATTAATAATATTGATTACCAGTGTCCCTCTTAGCTTTCTGCCATCTTGGTTACTCACTTTCACCAAGATGAAACTTAAATGATATCATGCATGTCTTTACTGGTTTAGAACTCCCAGAATGAAAGTCGTGATGCTCATTAGGAATCAAGATGCAATAGTGATGGCAACTGCATTCTCAAGAACAAAGGATGAATCTAAAGGTGTATCTAACAGCTCAGCAGAAAACTTTCACTTAAAAGGTAATTTATGAATATTTTATATTTTTATACAGTACCTTACAAGTTGATTTTAGCCTGCAGCAATCAAAATATTTCCCTTCTGCACAATTCTCTCGTATTTGTTCTTTTGGTACATTTGAAATTGCTAGAAAAAAGATACCTTGCAATTTCTAGTGTTTTCTCTTTATCTTGGAGGAAAAGGAGAAGAAAGCCAGAGTGAGTTCAACATAGTCTTAACTCAGAGTAAAGGAGCCACTGATCTTGGATTGAAAGATGGAATAAATGTAGTTAGAGGTCAGAAGAGGGATCAGGAAAAGGTAATAAGCAGACAAACCCTGGTGATGTTTACATGAGGATATGAAATGAAAATCTAAGCCACTGGTTTGTGATACTGGCAAATTGAGCAGTGCAACTGTGAATAGCAACAGAAAATGGCTTTATGGATACCATAAATGAAAATGAATGAAATCGCTCAGTTGTGTTCGACTCTTTGTGACCCCATGGACTGTAGTCTACCAGGCTTCTCAGTCCATGGGATTTTCCAGGCAAGAGTACTGGAGTGGGTTGCCATTCATAACAGGGGAATATGACTAATGTTTATGTTATCTACGTCAAATGCTGATTTCTGTAGTACTTTTAACTAAAATGATATCAAACTTAAAAAAACAATGTCAAGAAATATTTAGCAGCTTTAAAGAGACTTGGGCTTCCCTGGTGGCTCAGACTGTAAAGAATCCATTTACAATCAGGAGACCTGGCTTTGATCCCTACGTTGGGAAGATCTCCTGGAGAAGGAAATGGCAACCCACTCCAGTATTCTTGCTTGGAGAATTCCATGGACAGAGGAGGCTGGTGGGTTACAGTCAAGGGGCTGAAAAAAGTCGGACACAACTGAGCGAGGTGATTATCTTTACCTAGAAAGTCTTAGAAGCAGCCTCCCACTGTGAGTCTCATGGACATTAAAACCTATTTGTGCAGCAATACAGTTCCCAAAGAATTTATATGAGCAAAAATGAGGGAGTTACATCCTGCAAATTTTTTCATTCTCATCAAGGTTTCACTTTCTGACAATCAGTTCTAGAGACTCTTCAGTCTATTTCACCAGTCGGCTTGGGAGCTGCTGTTGCTTACTTCTTTGGGCACCCAGAGTTGGCTTTTTCCCTAGATATTCGGAGATTATATGCCTAGCTGTTATCATCCAGGGAGTGATAGTGAGGCAAACTGGGAGCCATGTGATTTCTTGAAGATACATGAGAAAGACGGCAAAATTTGAGTGTAGGCCAATAAAAATTGCTAACCAGCAACAAATTATTCAACAGATTTGCTACAAATGCACTGTACTTGGGAGGATAAAAAATGCATCTTCCAGTCGCTCAATTTCATGTTCGTTTCCTTTCTGCTTCATCTCTGGCTCTATGTTTGATCTTACCTGTGGAATATTGTCTTTCCTCTTTGTTCAGATCCCTATTCAAAATTACTCCTTGGTCATACTGTGACAGATTTTGTACTAAGGTTCTCTCACATTACCTCATTTTGGTAACTCATACTCTCAGGAATAAAGGAACATGGCTACTACCATAAGATGATTATTTATTGAATGCCAAGTGAAATGAAAGTGTTAGACACTCAGTCATGTCTGACTCTTTGTGACCCCATGGACTGTAGTCCACCAGGCTCCTCTGTCCATAGAATTCTCTAGGCAAGAATACTGGAGTGGGTAGCCATTCCCTTCTCCAGGGGATCTTCCTGACCCAGGGATCAAATGCAGGTCTCCTGCACAGGAGGCAGATTCTTTACCATCTGAGCCACCAGGGAAGCCCACTGAGGGCCAGTCTGTGGACTAAATCTGAGTTTCTATTTTTCCTGTTATTAACTGAGTATGTCAGTCAGGGTTCAGTCCAGAAAACAGAAATTCCCCTTTGTATTCCAAGGATAGAGGAGTCTGCAGCTAATTTGAGGTTTATACAGTCATTGGAAGAGCTAGGGAAATGTGGCAGGAGAGTCACCACTAAAGTGGATGGTTTTGGGCTGCCTGGAAGCAACTGCAAATCTCAGGATTCTCTGGAGAGCTTCTGTCAACAGTCCCCGTGTGCAGCATTAAACTGAGTGGTTTACAAAGTGCTGCTCCAGAAGCTGTTATGAATCCCATGCTTGCTCATATATATGGCCACATCTTTCTCTGTGGAATTATGGCCTTTCTCTGGCACAATTTTTGTATTTATCTTGTAAAAATGAGATGGATCCTCCACTCAAAATTTGCTTTAGCTGTCAAAGCTGATGGTAATCCTTACATGTATTAAGAAAGTATGAAAAGGTTCATTACTCACAAAATGAGGCTTTCCGGGAAGGTCCAAAACTGGCTTGAGAGAGCAGAGACTTATTATTACATCACCGTCTTGGAACCATGGGATGGTGGAGGAGTTTGGGGTTACTTAGAGAGGGTGGTGGTGATGCTGAGTTAACAGCAGAAAATCTTATCCACTGGGCGTGGTCTCAGACTCCCTTTATTCTAAGGTACCCAGACCAACAGGGGGTCACTTTTTGCATTATTTTCTACTTATGAAACTGTTTTAAAATTAAAGTAATATCCATTTTAAAAATCAAGGGGCCATGAAATCCTTATAAGTATGTAGAGAAAAGAAAAAAACCAAAAACCAAAAACAAAAAACCAACAACAACCCAGTAAATGACACAAGTAATAAATCACCAAATAAACATGAATAGAAGTTTCCCCTTCCCTTCAGAAAAGAGGATTGTTACTCAAGACCTGTATGGATATCTTTCTTAGGAAATTGACATTTATTAAATATAGGGTCACATTTTCTCAAAATTTCTCAAAGACAAATGGTATAATACAAACAATCTATATATTTACCCCCAGCATACACATTAACTGGAAATTTTAGTCTCATTCAGGCCAGCTTTTTAAAATTATTGGAATTATGTTCATGGTAATTGTTTACTAATAGTGAGAGTCGATTCAAAATAAGATATCCAGTTCTTGAAATTTGTTAGTTCAAATCGGATAAGGCAGAACATTCCAGAAGTTTTGACTGTTTAGAAGTAGGTCATCTCAGTAATTAATATCAAAGATTTAATAAAATCTCTGATTATGAGATGCCTGCTGATGTGACAAGCACTGAGTAAGGTGATGGGGATACAAAGTTGAACACAATGTTTTTTTGCCCTTAAGGACCTCATAGTTTGTTCAAGTGATATTCAGGATTACAAGATATTCAGGATTCAAGAGTTAAAGTCTTCTGCGATTAAAACTATGACAGTCTACTAAGCAGTCACTTCTGCAAAACATAGCTGACCCTAATAAAACCCAGCATTAAAAAAAAATCTGTGACAAACAATTCCCAAACTTCAGCCTTATTTCCTTAAAAATTTTTCTAAATAAAAGGAGAATAGCTAGGCAACAACAAATTCTAATTTAGTTTTGAATGTTTTCTGTGAGAGACTGATGACAGCTGACACTATTTCCATCTGAAACAGAGAAAGCAGTGACTTGCCACTTCCACCTCTGAGAGATGCTCCATTGTGTATTCTAAGGCACTTCTTTCCAGATAATGGGGCATGAGAGTGACTTACACAGTGCACAGAATTTGGAGTGGAACAAAATAATAAAACAAGCAGGTTCACTCTTAATCATGATTGCATATAGTAAATAAGCAACATTCTTTTTCAAAGAAATGTTGACAGAAGTAAAAATGGTGGATCAGGAGGTTGTGGAATTGGTCTCTCCTCAAAAGTGCATCAAAAATACATTACAAATGGAACAGTTCTCACAGAGCTCCTGCTGAACATTTGTGGAAGACATTGGACACATAAAAGGATAAGAAAAGTCCTCTTGAAACCAGGAAGGAGGAAAGAAAGATGAAAAGATGAGAGGAGTCACAAGAGGGACCAGCAACTTTGGCAGGAAGCTGAATGTGGAGGGAGGTCCTTGCATTCAGGGGGGAAAAAAAAGACCCTCATGGTAGGGAAGTCAGCTGGGACAGAAAGAGATCTTTAGGGGATCAAAGGAGGTTGCCACAGATGGTCTGTGGGAAGCAGGACGAAGCTTGCCTGGTCTGTGCGGCAGCCCTGTGCACTGCAGGCTGAGTTGCATGCCTCCTGTCGTCGGGGGCGGCTGGGTGCTGGAAAGAGGGCTTTGGAGCATGGGCCTTGGGAAGGACCAGTGTTGGCTGTGAAAAGTGAGCCTAAAGGGACAGGAGCAAGGAGCTCCACAAGTGTGGAAGTTTGCAGAAAAAGCCCGGGGTATGGTGGAAGCCAGGCACCATTGCTGAATGGAACGGGATGGGCGGGCACCTTCCACATCGTCTGGCTTCCTCAGCCTCCCTAGGCTCTAGGATGGCACCCGACTGGGGAGACTTGTCTGATCCTCCAGCCAGGACNAACAGCTGAGTTGTCCTGGTCTCCACATCATCTTTCAAGATGAGCCCAAGAGGACTCTCCTTCAAAAAGTAAAAGACTAATTAAGCTGTCTGTTATTTTAAGCCAAAGAAATCTTTTGGCACCTCATCTCCTTCCTTATGTCATATCGATGGTGCAGCTGTACTTTTATAATCGCAAATTTTCTTCCTCTGATATTGCTGTGTGATTTTAATGAAAAAACTGCCAATGATAAACCACATGAATATCCCGTCTCCTCAGTTGGGTTTGATTAAGACTTATTAAAAAGCCACATGTAGGTACTTTGTGGTTTGTCTTGTGTATCCTTAGAGACAGAGATTTGCAGTGTTCGTTGTGACATATTTGTTGGTGATAAGCTGCTTGTTTGTGAAAATCAAATCTTGCCTTGCTAATTGCAAGAAACATATGCCTTTAAAACAAAAATATTAGCTAAATGATGTTCTCAGAAAAATTTATTTATATTTAAGACAATTTCTCTTCAACATTTAGTACAGTGCCACTCAGCCATTCAATAAATATTAGCTNCGGTGATGGACAGGCAGGCCTGGAGTGCTGCGATTCATGGGGTCGCAAAGTCGGACAGGACTGAGTGACTGAACTGAACTGAACCGACCGATGTTAGGGTGAAGGGTGGCAGAATATATCACCCCCAAATTTTCCACTTTAGCAGAAATATTATTTTAAGTTAAAAGAACTTAAAAAAAAAAAAGCAGATGCAAGGAGGGCATTCTAATCTCCCCATTTCTTTGTGAAAACGAGTTAAAAACTCTCATTTAAAGGATGCTTTGCTTAATACCAAAAGAAACATTCTTATCATCAAGGATGAGAAATTGAAACCAAAAGAATTCTATAAGCAGACCTTACTAACATTACACATCCCCATGAAGTTTTTAGTTGTTTTTCCACAATTGTCTCTCTGTCCAACCTAATATGAAAATCTGTTGATTTCACCATTTCTTTGGTTTGTCATTCTTTATAAGGGTTCATGGTATATAACCATTAATATAAATGTGTATGTTTTTCTCCTGTAGATCTGTCTTCAGTTCAGATCAGTTCAGTTCAGTCCCTCAGAGGTGTCCAACTCTTTTTTGTTGAGACCTGACTCAGGACAGGCCTCAAGGACTAAAGTGGGCAAGAGCTACAATTATGGGAAAAACTGGGTCACTGCCCAGAAGGAACTGAGATCATCCTCCCCCCGACCTTGGGGCTCAGCCAGTCAGCATATTCCCAGACTCCCAGATAACATGAAAAGTCCCCTAAGCAAGCCCGCGCGTGTGAAAAATTAGCCAATTAATAAATGCCTAATAACCCCTACAACCAATCCACCCCTGCCAACTCCCTGTCTTTGTTCTAAACCTATAAATACTGCTGTAATTCAGGGCTCGGGGCTCTTGCCCCACTCCACTGCGGTGGATGTGGCGGGAGCCCTGGCTCGAGCCAGAAATAAATTCCCTTTTTGCTTTTGCATTGCCGTGGATGTCTTGTTTTCTCAATTTTGGGGACTTGGACTGCGGGCATAACACTCATTTTGTAAATGTGTTATACTATTACCATCACCGTTATTAGCATTTTAAACTCTTGTGTGTTTTTCCTGATTGAGCTGGATTTATCACCAAAGAAGCAAGTGACTATCTACTGGAAAGGTCCTTCCCCTCAAGTTACTGCCCAATCTTAGAACTACTAGTCCAGATTAAAATATTATATGTTTGTTATTTTGCATTCAGATTCATTCAATAAAATATTACTGGACACGTATTATGAGCTGGGAAATACAGTCATAAGTATGTATCTCGGGGCTTCTCTGGCGGCTCAGATGGTAAAGAATCTGCCTACCATGTGGAGACTTGAGTTCAATCCCTGGATCCAAAGACTCCCTGGAGAAAGCAATGGCCATCCACTCCAGTATTCTTGCCTGGAGATGTCCATGGGCAGGGGAGCCTGGTGGGCTACAGTCCATGTGGTCGCAGAGTCAGACGTGACTGAAGGACAAACACTTTCATTTTCATATGTGTATTATATGTTATGTAATTTTCAAGTGTACAGCACCATAACTTGACTTCTATATGCCCTGCAATGTAAAGAGTATGCAATGTATACAATGCACCATATATCAAAAATTTAGTTTACATTCCTCTTCAGTTGATCCTCTTCCTGATTTCACTTACCTCCCAATGCCCTTTTCCCCGGTAATCACTATTCTGTTCTGTTTCTATGAGTTCATCTTTTTTAAAAATTTATTTATTTATTTATTTGAGATTCCACATATTGGAAAAATTATATGGAACTCGTCTTTTTCTTTCTGACATATTTAGTTTAGCATAGTTGTCTTCAAGATCCATCCATATTGTCCCAAATGGCAGTATTTCATTCATTTTTATGACTAAGTGGTATTCTTTGTGTATATATACTGCATCTTCTATACTGATCCATACATCATTGGGCACTTGTTTTCCTACCTTGTCTATGGCAAATAATTCTGTGATGAACATAGAAGTACATAAATCTTTTCAAATTAGTGTTTCCATGTTCTTCAGACAAACACACAGAAGCAGAATACCTGGGTCATATGGTGAGTTAGTGTGAGTGAAAGTCACTCAGTCGTGTCTGACTCTTTGTGGCCCCATAGGCTATACAGTCCATGGAATTCTCCAAGCCAGAATACTGGAGTGGGTAGCTGTTCTCTTCTCCAGGGAATGTTTCCAACTCAGGGACCAATCCCCAAACATTGCAGGTGGATTCTTTATCAGCTGAGCCACCAGCAAAGCCCTGTTATATGATAGGTCTACAGTCATTTATATTAATTATATTTCCCATTGCTACAAAAAGTCCTTTGGAGGGACTATGCATTGTTACCATTATGCTCCAAAGGCTAAATGTTAATGAATTTGTAAATGCTATAGCTGCTGCTAAGTCACTTCAGTCGTTTCCGACTCTGTGCGACCCTATAGATGGCAGCCCACCAGGCTCCCCCGTCCCTGGGATTCTCCAGACAAGAACACTGGAGTGAGTTGCCATTTCCTTCTCCAACGCATGAAAGTAAAAAGTGAAAGTGAAGTTGCTCAGTCGTGTCCGACTCTTAGCGATCCCATGGACTGCAACCTACCAGGCTCCTCTGTCTGTGGGATTTTCCAAGCAAGAGTACTGGAGTGGGGTGCCATCAGTGGTTCTCAAAGATGTTTCCCTGGTAAGCAGCAATAGTATCACCTGGGAACTTGCTGGAAATGCCCTACAGAATCAGAAACTCTGGGATGGTTCCCAGAAATGTATGTTTTAACAAGCCTTCCAGATGATTCTAGATGATGAATCAAGTATTTGTGACCCACTGGTTTATAACATGTCAGTTACAGGGGGAAAAAAACCTGAGAAGATTCTGGTGAGGATGAAAGATAAGAGAGATGAGTTTTGATAATGTAAGGAGAACACAGGAAAACTATGCACATTTCCACCATAGAAAAAGACGACTTGCCAGGAATACTTCAGCTAAAGTGGACAAAAAGCCTGGATTTTACCACCTAAGCAGAGGGCATCCAAATGGAGGGAGATTTGAACAATGAAAAGAATAAATGGAAAGGCTACCAAAAACAAATTTTCAATATATCATTATTTTCTCAGAGATGGTTGGTTCAACAGTGAACACTGTTGATCTTTGTGCCTCAGTCTGTTTTGTAAAACATGGCAGTGTCCCTCTGCTTCTGGAATCCAAAGAACAGTGAACATTTTAGCAGATGCTTTGGTTTCATACCATCCTTTCTGCTGCTATAATCAGTACATATTTTCCATTGGTTTTGTTCACCAAATTTCCTTTTTTTTGGTACTTATTCACATGCTAAAACTGTAAAAAAATATGGGGCAACATAACTGCCAAGGAGATTTTAACTTGTTATTCTTTGTGAGTCTTCTGAAAGACATTCTGATTTTCTTGTTTGTTTGTTTGTTTGTTTTTAACCAGTGACCTGTCTTCAGTCAGTGATCTGCTCAGGGAGTAAAAGTTGGTATAAATTTTATTTCATTTCTTGTGATAAAAATCTTTGTGTAAACGGTTTCTTTATTCAAATTGCTAAAATTTTATTATATTCCTGCTATTTGGATTTAGAATAGAAAGATTCCAAAATAAACCAAATATTTTTTTCCATTTTTGATTGTGTGTACCATCCAGGTCTCTTCCTCCCATTGGCAAAGGCCTGCATGATCATTAATATGTTGATTCTTCTTTAATTATTACTTATAGATGGACAGGGAGGCCTGGCGTGCTGCGATTCATGGGGTCACAAAGAGTCGGACACGACTGAGCGACTGAACTGAACTGAACTGATAGACACTTTCAACTACACTTCCAAATTAAATTGTGGTATGTTGATATTAAATAAAAACAAATTATTCCTCATTTAGTAAAAGAATATATCTAAGGGACTCTCAACAAATATTAATTAAGTTACTTTTAATACAATTGATTCTCTTTGACTTATACAATCCACAGATAAAACAAATGATTAGAAATAATGATAGCTGAATTTGCTTTGGAAGGAACACATAGTACAAGCTTGAATGTAATAAACAGTGACAGCATATGAAAGGAGCAGGCGTCATACATCAAATCCCAAATATGAACGTGATTAAGAGTGAGCAAAATGCATAAATTTTCCCCAATAAGTTAATAAGCTATAGTCAGACTGAATATATTTTAATCCTTCCCCTAATCCTTCTCCTTTCCTTACTTCTCTTTATTTTTATATACTTATAACCACATACTGGAGAAGACAATGGCAACCTACTCCAGTACTCTTGCCTAGAAAATCCCATGGACAGAGGAGCCTGGTAGGCTGCAGTTCATGGGGTCACTGAGAGTCGGACACGACTGAGAGACTTTGCTTTCACTTTTCACGTTCATGCATTGGAGAAGGAAGTGGCAACCCACCCCAGTGTTCTTGCCTGGTGAATCCCAGGGATGGGGGAACCTGGTGGGCTGCTGTCTATGGGGTCACACAGAGTCGGAAACGACTGAAGTGACAGCAGCAGCAGCATAACCACATACATCAATTATGAAAATGCAATGTAATAGCAAGTAGTTTGTGAAATTAGAATTTTTTTAGAAGTTGAGCTCTAATTTTTACTTCTGGCTTTGTATTTTCAGATGATTTATTTTATAGCTAGGATTTTCAGTTTTTCCTTTAGGAAAATTTCTGTGAATTTCACTTTAGAAAGGTAATGTTTTTTCTATTCATTTATCAGTCAGTAACATTTACTGGGGCTTCCCTGGTGGCTCAGATGGTTAAGAATCTGTCTGCAATGTGGGAGACCTGGGTTCTATCCCTTGGTTGGGAAGATCCCCTGGAGGAGGGCATGGCAATCCACTCCAATATTCTTGCTTGGAGAAGCCCCATGGACAGAGGAGCCTGGCCAGCTACAGTCCACAGAGTAGCAAAGAGTTGGACACAACTGAATGACTAAGCACAGCACAACATTTATTGTCTTCTATGTTGTTGACACTACTATGCACTCTAATGGATAATGCATATGATCCCCTAATATGTAGAAGACACACTTCTGGACACAAAGAGAAAATATATATAAAGAGTAAGTGGAATAATATCTAAGATTTTAAATAACTAAATTCCCTATAGGCACTCATTGCATTGTTACCACAATGGTGTGATATTGGAATCATTTTAAACCAATGGTAAAGATTGCGGAACCAAGGCTCAGAGATATCAAGTGACTTTTCCGAGGTTATGCAGCTTTGAGGTAGTGGAAGTGGAATATAAATTCAGAAAATCTTGTTGAAAAGCCTAGAATCTAAGTTATATTGCCAAATGGATGCACTCTATAATGAGAATATGTGAGTATGCTTGTCTATATGCTTGAGCATGTGTAGTTTATATCATTTAAGTCCTGCTCAGTTCTAGAGCTATTTTAAGGTGACACATGTGTAAATAATTAATAGTTTCAGACTTCAGGTATCTCCCAGTCCTACGGAAAAGACCAGGTATGATAGTAGACATACAAAGTCCTATGGAAATGTTAATAGAATGAAACCATTGCTTAGGAAACTCAAATAAGGTATGGCAGAAGAGTGAACATTTGAGCTGTATATATGGATAAATACATAGGCATTTACCGAGAAGGGAAGGAGGCAAGGTGAAGGGAAAATATTCTGGACACACTGGAATATATGCAAAGGCACAGACTTCGGAACTGCAGTGTTACAGAAGACATTCTTTGTTGTATACTGGGGTGTAAGAATCACTTAGATTAAAAGGGAAGAAGATTAAGAAAGAAAAAAAGATGCCCTAAAGGCAATATAAGTGTCCATGCAAGAAGCTGTATTATTATCTCTAACTTACAGGTGAAGAAATGGGTATATGAAGATAGTACTATTTAATTTCTTGGAGCTAATGAAAATCAATGATGAGACTTCTTCTAAATTTAAATCTGGTAGTCTTATACCATTCTAAAGTGAGTGAAAGTGAAAGTCACTTGGCCATGTCTGACTCTTTGTGACCCCATGGATTATAGCCCTCCAGGCTTCTCTGTTCATGGAATTCTCCAGGCAATAATACTGGAACGGGTAGCCATTCACTTCTCCAGGGGACCGTCTTGATCCAGGGATTGAACCTGGGTCTCCTGGATGGCAGGCAGATTCTTTTCCATTCAAGCCATCAGGGAAGTCCATTCTAAAATCATGGTCAATTGTGGAAAATTAAATTTATCAGTATGTGAGGAAAAATCTGAGGAAACTAGGGAAATCATTGTTTTTCTTGGTTTCTCTGATCATAAAATGAAGAAATACAAGCTATGTGAGAGCAAGATTATAGAGCTAAGTGACTACTTGGCTGGTTGCATTCAGATGTTGAATAATATATTGTTTCATTAAGGACATCACTCTGATTTGGCCACAGTGGCTCTCATGCTATTTGTGAAATGGCCAAGCAAAATTTCACCCCAAAGCCTTGCTGACTCTCCTCATCAGAGTTTTTTTGTGGATTTCTTTCACTTCATATGGGTGCCTGCTCATATGTTACTTCAGGAAAGTCTTCTGTTGCCACTTATCTAACATAGATACCATCACACCCAAATCAGATTACCACTGTTAACCTAAAATAATAAAAGAGCCAGTTATTTTACTAGCAAAAATTTTTTTTAAGGAGCAGCAAAGAATTGCAATTCAGGACATGTAACTATGGCAAGCCACCTACAAGTCGGGTAAAAATAAAAGATAAGAAACTCTTTTTAGAGGAGAAGGGCAAGCTGGTAGGGCTGTTACAAACAAGGGCTTGCCTGGTGGCTCAGACAATAAAGAGCTCATTGGAGGAAACTGGAGTTCAAAGTATAGTGGCTATTTATTGTCTGAGTCGTGACAGCCTCTCATTGGTTCAGCTATCTCTAGAGGAGAAGAAAATCTTTCCTCTTGTTGACACAGTAGTGTTCCTTCTTGCTGGCAATGCAATATACTTTTCCCCCTGTTGGGATCTGTATCGAAGTTGTATGGAATGTGCATGAGATTTCCCTGTTCTGGCCTCCCAATTCCATTCTAATCAGGTATCCCTTTAATAGCTTTCACCCATAGTTTATTTTTCTATGTAAAACTTAACAGTTTCTGCCTTTATATTACACATTCATTTGTTTCCCCCACAAAGGTAAGGACTTTTTAAATGTAATAATTTTGCCACCACACAGTAGGTGCTCATTAATTATTTATTGAATCATGAATGTCTGACTCCGTGACTGGAATGGATATCTTTACTTGTGCAGAACTGTTCTGTTTTAATCAGTAATTATAAAAAGACTTACAAGGAAGCTTATCAAAAAGCATGGGAAGAACTTTTGGGAAGATGGCAGAGGGAGTAGATGTGTTAGGAAAAGCTGTGAAAAAATTTTAACACAATGCTTGGAACATAGACATGCTAAATAGCAATTCACTTTACCATATGCCCACAGAGTAATTTGAATCAAACAGGTAGACGACACAAAACTGGGCGAGAGTCCCTAATGTGATACATGGCAGCATTATGGTTCATAAAGATTTTGAATAAAAAGATGAACTACATCAAAGAAAATAAAAAAATAATAGGAACATTATAAAATCTACTCTTGGATTTTTTAAAAAAATTGCGTAAGCACAAAAATGGATAAAGGTGCAATTAAAAGTAATTTATAATGAAACAAATCTAGCATCTTCAAAACCTTGAGACTTTGATAAACAACAAAGTCTGTAATAAGGCTATTATAAAAATCAATCCAATATTTGGTTTTCTAAACAACAGCATAGTATCCAGGCACAGTGGTGACTACTTCATTGTATTCTGATTCAAATGCAGCACATCTAGAGTATACTTATCAGTTTATTACTTAAGCATTCATTTAATAAGTTTTTACTGAGTATCTACTGTGTGTTAGGCACTATTCTAAGCACTGAAGACAGGACAGTAAATATATCTCCATCACCGATTTCTCTTTGTGACAGCATGCATTTTTCAAGCCATGGAGGGCCACATACTTCTCTGTACCTCATTTTAACAGAAGCAGTGAGGAGATCCAACCAGTCCATCCTAAAGAAAATCAGTCCTGAATATTCACTGGAAGGACTGATGCTGAGGCTGAAACTCCAATACTTTGGCCACCTGATGTGAAGCACTGACTCATTGGAAAAGACCCTGATGCTGGGAAAGATTGAAGGCAGGAAGAGAAGGGGACAACAGAGGATGAGATGGTTGGATGGCATCACCGACTCAATGGAATAAGTTTGAGTAAACTCTAGGAGTTGGTGATGGACAGGAAGGTCTGGCATGCTGCAGTCCATAGGGCTGCAAAGAGTCGGACATGACTGAGCAACTGAACTGACTAGCTGATTGGCATATTACTTGCATTTAGCCAGAGTAAATATAACAGGGATGAAAAATGATGAAGTCAAAAAAAAGGTTTAAATATTTGAAGATGAGTTGTTTGAGAGGGTGAAAATATGAAATTCTGTTTTGACTTCAAGTTGAGAACTAAGACCAACAGATGTACTTAAATGTGAAATAAGATTTAAGTCTCTACAAGTCCAAATTAATCACCTCTTACCATCATTCTCCACAAAGTGCTGATCTCTCTGTCTCTGAGTGTGCTTAGTAGAGTCTAGATAGCTATCTTTAAGAGTAGTGTAGGCGTCCTCATTACAGATGGAATGAGGCCATTAGCAATCCTAAATTTTTGTGAAAGTGAATTACTTTTACTGGAGCATATTCCAGAATAACAGAGCAACTGTGGTAAGTGGGTGGCTGTGAGAATGTGTTTAGAAAAAGAAATTTTAGAGTTTGTGATCTTGGTATTGTAAACATTCTGAATGATTTACAAGATCTTTTGTGACACTGTACTTGTGGTTTTGTAATGCAGAGGAGAGGTAAAGCAGAGTCCTAAAGTTGTAGATGGTAAGGAAATGTGAGACCAGACTATAGAAAAATAGGGTGAGGGTAGAATAAGGAGGCATGCTGTGACTCAGTTTAATAAAACCATTAAGCTTTGACTGAAATGAGGGTGAGTTAAAGTTGTTTGTATGACTGATGTGTAAATTTCAAAAAACCCAAGATTGTAGCAGATTTTTTGTCAGTTTATAATCCTACTTTTCTTTCTGGAGAGTGGGAAATGATGGAGTAGGAACTAGAGATGGTTTAAGGAAATAGATGATATTAAAATAAAGTTTTCTTTGAAATTAGGAAATGGGAGGAGTTCTTGTGAAGAAGGTGACAAGGTGATTTCATTGAAATACAGCAGAGATATCAAAATGTCCATATTGTATAAGTTTAAAAGCCTCTGGTATATTATTTTAAGTATTTAGTGACTGAACTGCAGAAATCGCTAGAGAGAGAGAGAGAAAATTGCATCCAGGATAGTAAATAGATACTGTGGTGATGGAAGCAGTGATCTGGTAAGAAGGCTAAGGAAACTTATTAGGAATGTATCTTTTAAACACTCATGTGGAGTTGCTAAGCAGGTTTATTTTTGCAATTATTTTGCAATACCTCCTCAAATTCTCTTGGTTATACCAATATTTATTTGAGAAAATAGGTCTTTAGGTCAGTGGGAAAGGCCTTTGCTTCTTAGAATGACCAGAACCGATGACAGAAATAATGGCAGGTTTTGACTTTTAAGTAAAGAATAGTGAAATAAAGTGGAGGGACCCCACAAACATTGAATACTATATGTGGTTAGCTTGAGAAGACAGATTGAGACCACATGTGAAAGAGTCAAGTTGTGCTTTAAAGTCAAGATAATTGAGTAATGGATATTTTTATTTCATATTACCAGTCACACTCCTTGCTTTGTCTCAAGATCCCTTTGCACTGTGACAAAATCTAGTGGTTATAATATACACTAGATATATCATACATCATGTATAAAGTACAGTAATGATGCTAAAGCTGAAACTCCAGTACTTTGGCCACCTCATGCGAAGAGTTGACTCATTGGAAAAGACTCTGATGCTGGGAGGGATTGGGGGCAGGAGGAGAAGGGGATGACAGAGGATGAGATGGCTGGATGGCATCACTGACTCGATGGACGTGAGTCTGAGTGAACTCTGGGAGTTGGTGATGGACAAGGAGGCCTGGCATGCTGTGATTCATGGGGTCGCAAAGAGTCAGACATGACTGAGCAACTGAACTGAACTGAAGACACAGTAGTTAAAATTCAGAGTGTGCAGTCAGACCTCCTCAGTTTAAATCTAAGATTCATATTTACTACCATCTAACTTTGGCAAGATATTTAATATTTCTGTGACACAGTTTTTGCATTTGTAAAGTGGAATAATAATATCCACCTCTATAAGTTATTGTGAGGATTAAAATGAATAGATACATGTAAAAAGAAAGAAAAGACAAGAAAAACATCCCCAAGAAAGAAAATTAAAAACAGAAGTCCTGGTACATATAGTCCTTTAAGATGTACACGATATGTGTGCTGTGTGTGCTTAAGTCGCTCAGTTGTGTCTGACTCTTTGTGACCCCATGGACTTTAGCTTGATAGGCTCTCTGTCCATGGGGATTCTCCAGGCAAGAATATTGGAGTGGGTGGCCATGCCCTCCTTCAGGGGATCTTCCCAACCCAGGGATTGAACCCAGGTCTCCCACATTGCAAGTAGATTCTTTACTGTCTGAGCCACCAGGNCAGGCAAGAATATTGGAGTGGGTGGCCATGCCCTCCTTCAGGGGATCTTCCCAACCCAGGGATTGAACCCAGGTCTCCCACATTGCAAGTAGATTCTTTACTGTCTGAGCCACCAGGAAAACTCAAAGTCTGGAGGTTGAGCTATTTCCTCCCAGTTTTGAATTGGGGACTGTTTGCCTGTAAGGTGAATGTGCTGACCACTGCTACTGGACAGATGACCATTTGGACTAGTGGCACTTTTTATATTTTCCATTGGTGTTGAATTTTAGTACTGTAGGTCTTGACAAGGCACAACAGAAACAAATGCAGAACCTCTTAGAAAAGGATTTCCCTGGGGTCTTTGCTTATCATAAATATTTTCTTTAAGGCACAAATAAGTAGATTTATCTTTCATTCGCTTTCTTTAATAAGATTGGCAAAGTGAATAATAATTTTAAACAGTGGTTTATCCATCTTGCTTTTTGGAAATGTCTCTGTACTCTGTTATCAGAGAACTTAAATGTTGGAATCACTTGTTTCTTTACGTTATTAAAGTTCTTCATGGCATCTAAAATGCCCTTTTACTCTAATTTGATCATTCTCAGTATTAGTCCCCAGTAACTTAGAAATCCATATTTCCAGAAATGCAATCAAATCATTTCCTTCTTCAGAATTCACTGACCCTGGAGTCTGGCAGTATACAATCAAATTTGTTTTTTTAGCCACTCTATCTTGTTTAGCAAAAACTGATTAGATTCTATCATCCTATTCATTAAAGATTCCATCTGTTTAAAACTTCTCTGTGTATAACAAAATTTGTTTCTTCTTCTTTACTTTCTTTTTTATTTATTCATTGTTTGAATTTTCTAGTCCAAACAATATCTACAACTTTTTTTTTTTCTTTTTGTTTTGAAAAAGAAAAAAAAAAGTTTTCTTTTTCTTTCTGGAGAAGTTAAATCATTCTATAGGTATACATCAAGAATCCAGACAGGCTGCCCTACTTATATAGCATAGTGAAAGTGAAAGTGAAGTCGCTCAGTCGTGTCCGACTCTTTGCGACCCATGGACTGTAGCCTACCAGGCTCCTCTGTCTATGGGATTTTCCAGGCAAGAGTGCTGGAGTGGACTGCCATTTCCTTCTCCAGGGGATCTTCCCAACCCAGGATTCGAACCCTTGTCTCTCGCATTGCAGGCAGACACTTTACCATTTGAGCCACCATGAATTTTAGCACTTATATAGCAAAGGGCTGGACAAAACTAAAATCTAAGGGACACACATCAGGGGGTCAATAGGTTTAGTTAAATAATCCAACAGGCAGTTGGATGGGAGGTTGGGACAACTGATACCATAAAACTTAGGGGAGACTTCATAAATTTAACTGGAACACTTGAGTAGAAGGAGAAGCTTTAGGGATGAACTGCACAGGAAAAAGAAAATATTGTAGTCCTTAAAATGAGCCATGATCAAGAAATGGGAAATGATCAAGGCAGGTAGTACTGTGGGATGAATATGGGACCTGAAATCAGAATCTCTTGTTTTCAAACATTCACTCCATTGATTAAGTCTTTGATCAAGTTACACAAAATCTCTATGTAAAATTACTTTTCTATGAGATAAGAAGAATAACATTTAACAATGAATATTAAATTAGATAGATAAAACGGAATTCCTGATTGGATATTTACTTCACATTTTTCCTAAAGAGAGAACATTTTCTGGTTTGTACATACATCTTTGAAAGTGATATGCTGTAACTACTCAGAGTATCAAATTTCAATCTACTGCATTTTGTGGCAAATAGATGGGGAAACAATGAAAACAATGACAGACTTTATTTTGTGGGGCTCCAAAATCACTGCAGATGGTGACTGCAGCCAGGAAATTAAAAGATGCTTGTTCCTTGAAAAAAAGCTATGACCAACCTAGACAGCATATTAAAAAGCAGAGACATTTTTTACCAACAAAGGTCCGTCTAGTCAAAGCTATGGTTTTTCTAGTAGTCGTGTATGGATGTGACAGTTGGACTATAAAGAAAGCTGAGAACTGAAGAATTGATGCTTTTGAAGTGGTGTTGGAGAAGACTCTTGAGAGTTTTTGGACTGCAAGGAAATCCAACCTGTCCATCCTAAAGGAAATCAGTCCTGAATATTCATTGGAAGGACTGATGTTGAAGCTGAAACTCTAATACTTTGGCCACTTGATGCAAAGAAATGACTCACTGGAAAAGACCCTGATGCTGGGAAAAATTAAAGGCAGGAGGAGAAGGGAATGGCAGAGGATGAAATGGTTTAATGGCATCACCCACGTGATGGACGTGAATTTGAGTCGGCTCCAGGATTTGGTGATGGACAGGGAAGCCTGGTGTGTTGAAGTCCATGGGGTCGCAAAGAGTCTAACACAACTGAACGACTGAACAGAACTAAGCTTACTATAAATCTCTTCAAAGAGTCTTTTTCTGTATAATCAATCTATGGCATTAGTATATGTTTCTATTTTTCTTCACCTAGTATACTATTTTTAAAATTGTCAGGAGTTCATTTATATACATGTTTATTATTTATTTCTTTCACTGAAATGAAAGTTTTTTTTAAGATTTCAGCTGTTTATTCTTTGTACTATCAGATTCTACTGGTCTTTTTTTTCACAAAGTAAGCAATCAATAATTCTTTGTTGAACTAATGATTAATTTAGTAAATATGTGTAAAGTGTATATATATTAGTTTTTCCAGACATAATTACTGCTTAGTTCAGTTCAGTCGCTCAGTCGTGTCCAACTCTTTGCGACCCCATGAATCGCAGCACGCCCGGCCTCCGTGTTCATCACCAACTCCCGGATTTCACTCAGACTCACGTCCATAGAGTCAGTGATGCCATCCAGCCATTTCATCCACTGTTTTCCCCTTCTCCTCCTGCCCTCAATCCCTCCCAGCATTAGAGTCTTCTCCAATGAGTCAACTCTTCGCATGAGGTGGCCAAAGGACTGGAGTTTCAGCTTTAGCATCATTCCATCCAAAGAAATCCCAGGGCTGATCTCCTTCAGAATGGACTGGTTGGATCTCCTTACAGTCCAAGGGACTCTCAAGAGTCTTCTCCAACACCACAGTTCAAAAGCATCAATTCTTCGGCGCTCAGCTTTCTTCACAGTCCCACTCTCACATCCATATATGACCACTGGAAAAACCATAGCCTTAATTAGATGGACCTTTGTTGGCAAAGTAATGTCTCTGCTTTTCAATACGCTATCTAGGTTGGTCATAACTTTTCTTCCAAGGAGTAAGCGTCTTTTAATTTCACGGCTGCAGTCACCATCTGCAGTGATTTTGGAGCCCTCCCAAAATAAAGTCTGACACTGTTTCCACTGTTTCCCCATCTATTTCCCATGGAGTGATGAGACTGGATGCCATGATCTTCGTTTTCTGAATGTTGAGCTTTAAGCCAAATTTTTCGCTTTCCTCTTTCACTTTCATCAAGAGGCTTTATAGTTCCTCTTCACTTTCTGCCATAAGGGTGGTGTCATCTGCATATCTGAGTTTATTGATATTTCTCCCAGAAATCTTGACTCCAGCTTGTGCTTCTTCCAGCCCAGCGTTTCTCATGATGTCCTCTGCATAGAAGTTTAATAAGCAGGGTGACAATATACAGCCTTGACATACTCTTTTTCCTATTTGGAACCAGTCTATTGTTCCATGTCCAGTTCTAACTGTTGCTTCCTGACCTGCATATAGGTTTCTCAAGAGGCAGGTCAGGTGGTAGGTAGCAAAAACCAGAAACCTGGAGAGATTGGCAAGTAGCTTAAATAATACAAATAACTTACCTTTCTTCCTTGGGTTGTTTTCATTGAATGGCTCATATTTGTAGTAGTAATTTTTTGCTCAGTGAAATATGAGACTGCAATTGACAGTGACCTGTTTTGGATAAATAAAACAATTCAAATCAGTAAGTGCCTATTGATCATCAATGATGTGCAAGGTATATAGAATACAAAAATGAGTAAGAAATTGTTCCTGCATACAAACAGTTCATAATAAACAAACATGTAATCTTACAAATGGTTCAGAGAAAATTTAAATAATCAATCATTAAAGTTTTTCCTTGACATTTAAAACTTACAAGTAAGGTCAACTGCTTAGCACATAATAGTGACAGGCTAATGATTGCTGAAGTTTTCGTGGCCACCCATGAAAGTAGGAACTAAAAGAAATTAGATTCTGGTACTCAGCCAAAGTAATAAGGTCTGCTTCTTGGTGCAAATGGATTAGAATATATCTCTAGTTCACTAAAATCTTTAATAAGTTCTAGAGTTTTCTGTAACTCATTCAACCAGTATCAAAATATCTTGTCTGGTGGCAAATCAGCTCTCAACAAATATGAGTTGAATTATTTACTGAATGAAACTACAGACAGTCAGAAACAAAGCTTTCCTTGATTCATTTTGAATATGGATCTCAAAGTCAGTATATCAGAGTTGGACAGTGGCTGATGAATAATACATGCCAACTCTTGTTTTATACTCAAAGCTGACACAAGATAGTAAAGTGTCCCATCAAAGTTAGTTGAAGAACTAGAAATCCTGAGATTTTGGATCACTATCTAATATACTGCTCATTATATGATATTGCCAAAAATGAAGATTTCATTGAAGAAATGGCATATTAAATAGGAAAGATGTTCTGAATGTAAAGAATATAGATCTCAGATATTTGCAAGCAAGATGTTGTGTGTATGTTGAATATGCTTTTATGTGTGTGTGTGTGTGTTTTTTTTTTTTTTTTTCCAGTGACAGAGGCCACAGTACTCTTCAGGTTCTTATGATGCCTACATGACTCAGGAAAGACCTAAAATTATTAAATTAGGTACTGAAGAATTTGGAAAAGATGAAGGTGAAGTTGGCATTCTAAAGAGCTAGTAATGCTTATGATTGCTTCAGGGAATATTGAGTTGTTTCAATATTGAATGTTGACTTGAACATAGGATTTTTTAAAAGGATAAATTGGAGAATGAAGGTAAATTGAGGGCTTTCCTGGTGGCTCAGTGGTAAAGAATCAGCTTACCAATGCAGGGGACATGGATTGATCCCTGGTCTGGGAAGATCCCACATGTTGTGGAACAACTAAGGGCGTGCACCACAACTGCTAAGCCAGCACTCTAGAGCCGGAGAGCCTCAGCCCCTGCAGCCCACATGCCTAGAGCCTCTGCTCCACAGTAAGAGAGACCACTGCAGTGAGAAGCCTGTGCACCACAACCAGAGAGGAGCCCCACGCTTGGAAACTGAAGAAGGCCCTCACACAGCAACGAAAATCCAGCACAGGCAAAAATAAAGTAAATCTTTTCTAAAAAAGAGGCAAATTGAGAACAAACCTTGTAAATCTTGAATGTTAGAGGTTAGTGACTAGGCAATAAGTGTCCAAGAAAGGGTGTGAGCAAACATGAAAGATATTAACTTACTCCTATTTTAGTCTATTTTTTTTCAATATAGTACAGGTATAAGACCTCATGATGCAGCGATCAGAGATGTGCATTCTGCTCTAATCATAAATGCAGAAATAAGATTTAAAATGTATTTGGTAAAATAGACTGTTTTAACAAGGCCATATTAACTGCATTTGTGGAGACTGTGGAGAGAAAAGGAAACAAATGATTATTTATATAAAATACTAAAATGTATTTACTCTAATAAAACTCTTATAATTCCTTATAAAGTCATTTAATTAGTACATGTTTTTTATAATAAATTATGCTGAAAATAATTAAAAAGGTACAATCCTCTGTCCATGGGGTTTTCCAGGCAATAGTACTGGAGTGGATTGCCATTTCCTTCTCCAAGGGATCTTCCCAACCCAGGGATCGAACCCGGGTCTCCTTCATCATAGACAGATGCTTTAACCGTCTGAGCCATCAGGGAAGCCTTTAACAGAGGTAACATCTTTCAAAATTTATTTCAAAGGTGAGATTTGGCCTGCTAGACCACATCATATAAATTATGATCTCTTTGATGATGTTGATGTTTTCCCATGGTGAAACATACCTCTTTCATTTTTTTCACTTCAGTGTATCACAGGAAAAGTCCATATTGTCAAAAATGTTAATGCTTTTTCTACTTTTGTATTTTGCAGAAGGACCCAGGACAATATGAAAGTATTCATGAGGTAAGAGCATTTCACATTGGACTGCATTATAGAAGGAGCTAGAGGGAGTAACTCCTTTACCTAGTCCCTTGGGTAGTCATCAGACAGTTGTAACCAAATCTGTAATCAAAGTTCATGGACTAAGCACTACTGAACATACTGATTTCTTGAAAGGGGAGCAATACTATGATTATCAAAATGGTTGCCTATATTATAAAATTTTGTATGACATTTAGCTGTCTAATGGCAGAATTAGTATTCGCAATAGTAGTAACATGAGGAAGTGACAAGAAATATATGCTTCATTTTTTCCTCAAAGAACATCTTTTAGTTACTATGTAAAGTTGATTTTAAATTTGGTGATTAACATAAAATAGGAGGGAAAGAAAACCTTTTTTCTTCTGAAATATGGTAAACCAAATGATATGGGGCAGGAAAAAGTGTTAGCTAGTTTAGGCAGTATAGACCACATTGGGATGAGAATGAGAACTTGATTTTGGGATAGAAGGCTGCGAGGCCAATCCCAGATATAGATAAGGAGGCAGATTTAATTCAAATAGAACAAAACATCCTAAGAGTAGGGGGCAAGCAATAGGTAGTAACCCAGGAAAGACTTTGCATAAGAGAATTAACTGATTACTAAATATAAATCCTGGAGAGAGAGAAGAAACGGCAACAAGGACACTGCTGCTGCTGCTGCCAAGTCGCTCAGTCGCGTCCGACTCTGTGCGGCCCCATTACGGCAGCCCCCCAGGCTCCCCGTCCCCGGGACTCTCCAGGCAGGAACACTGGAGTGGGCTGCCATCTCCTTCTCCAATGCATGAAAGAGAAAAGTGAAAGTGAAGTCGCTCAGTCGTGTCCGATGCTCAGTGACCCCATAGACGGCAGCCCACCAGGCTCCCCGTCCCTGGGACTCTCCAGGCAAGAATACTGGAGTGGGTTACCATTTCCTTCTCCAATGCATGAAAGTGAAAAATGAAAGTGAAGTTGCTCAGTCGTGTCCGACCCTCAGCGACCCCATGGACTGCAGCCCACCAGGCTCCTCCATCCGGGAGGATTTGCCAGGCAAGAGTACTGGAGTGGGGTGCCATTGTCTTCTCCAATAAAGACGCTAGATATTTGTAAATCAGAGTAGATAAGCAGCACTCTGATGCTGGGAAAAACTGAAGGGAGGAGGAGAAGCGGAGCACAGGGGATGACATGGTTGGATGGCATCAATGGACAAGAGTTTGAGCAAACTCTGGGAGATAGTGAAGGACGGAGAAGCCTGGCGTGCTACCGTCCATGGGTTCTCAAAGAGTCAAACACGACTTAGCGATTGAACAAGAAGAACAACAAGAAATTAGTATTGGAGTTCCAATCACTCGGGAATTTAGATAAACCATTTCTTCCTGAAATTGGGATGGAAAATAGAGCTCCGGGCCAAACAGACTCAAAGCACTACTTCGGTTATTAAGGCTTAAGTGTAAGGAGGGAGGAAAGAACTCCATTATGGGACTAGGGTACACCGAGTGCTGGCTCTCAGGTATTGAAGTTGCTCCACTAGAGAAACTTGGGATCAAGATAGAAGGGAGACTAGTATCAGACTGAAGGAAAAAGAAATTCCCCTCATATGTAAGCACCAATATACCTCAGGCTAAGGTCATTCTCTTAGTTAGAGCCAAGGCAACAATAGTTATGAGAAAAGCAGTCAAAGGAAGCCACAAAGAAAGTTGTGTAAGCCAATGATCTGCGTTGAAGATATAAATTCCAAAATATGAGAATTTTTTTGGTTAAACTTATGTCATTTTTTAGTTTGTAGATTTTAAATCTGTTTTAAAAATGCATATATTAGTACAAGCATAAAACTTACAGCACATTTATACAAACATACATGTGTGCTGTTGGTGTTTTTCAGTCACTAAGTCCTGCCTGATTCTTTGTGACTCCATGAACTGCAGCACACCAGACTCCCCTGTCCTTCACTATCTCCCTGAGTTTGCTCAAACTCATGTTCAGTTTGTGTTGTAATACCAAATATTTTCTCACTTATATCGGTACAGGATCATAGAAGCTTGGGGACACTGAAATAATAAGAAAAAGTTGATGATATCTAAGTCCAGCAACTTTTAATTCACATTTCATATTAGTTCTGATAACCTGAAAATTCCCATTACTTCTCTGAAAATTATTAGCTGTTTCATCTATAAAATGGGAATAATGAAAACTACCTCAGAGAATGAATGAGGTGTGTATTTCATATGCTGGGCATTTAATTTATGATAATCACTATTACCATAATTATATCCATTTAAACTAATAAACCGTATTTTGAAAACAGTATGCTGAGAAAATAATGATCAATAATCAGAATATTGTGCACTGTGATGAAAAAGATCAGACTATAACAGTTTCTCTTATGGAATGGATTGTTATAAATTGTTATACAAAATTTTGTACAAAAGCATCTATCAAAATAAAATTTTCCTAAGCTTTAGGCTATTAGATCTGTCTTGAGAAATTTATTGTAAGTAATTAATTTAAAAATATAAAAAATGTGTACACAAATGATTGCTGTTAATTATTGTGGTAAAAATGTTAACTAATTAAAAAACACAATAGAAAACTAAGTAAGCCTGAATACCAACATGTGGGAAGAATTCTATGCTAGAAAGTTAAATGAAAGACTTATTTTGTGACCAACAGATTATCTATCCTGAAGAACGTGTCATGTAAGCTGGGAAAACTATGTATTATGCTGCTGTTGAGTGGAATGTTTGGTTAGTTCCATTTGTCCATTAGGTCCATTTGGTACACCTTTTTCTTACTGACATTTTTCTGTCTGCATATTATATTGCAAGTGATGTATTGATAGCTCCTGCTATTCAAAGATATTTTCCAAAGAAGACATATATATGGTCAGGAATTATATGAAAATATGCTTAGCATCACTAATTATCAGGGAAATGCAAATCAAAGGCTCACATCTGTTATGGGGGCTCTTATGCTACAAACAAACAATAACTAAATAAAACATGTATTGGAGAGGATCTGGAAAATTTTTAACCCTTATATACTTTGGTGGGAATGTAAATCTGCAAGAACTGTGGAAAACAGTATGGAAGTTCTTCAAAAAATTAAAAAATAGAACTACCATATGACCCAGAGTTCCACTTCTGGGTGTATATTCAAAAACAAATCAAAACAAAACACTAATTTGAAAAGATACATGCATCCCATGTTCATTCAGCAGTTCAGCTTGTGGGTATATAACTGAAGGAATCAAAAGCAGGATCTTAAAAAGATATCTGTACTCCAAAGTTCATTGCAGCGTTATTCAAAATAGCCAAGATATGAAGGAAATTCTGCCATATGTGACAGCCTAGATGAAACTGGAGGTCATTATGATAGGAAAATAAGCCAGTCAGAGAAAGACAAATAATACAAGATTCTTCTTATAAGAAGAATCTAAAACAGACAAACAAAATGAAACAGAACAAAATGGTGGTTAATAGGGGCTGAAGGGATTTGCTGCTGCTCAAGAGGTGCAAGGCTTTGGTCATGAAAGATGAGTATATTAAGGGCTACTGAACAACACTGTGTCTATTAACAATATTATATACTTAAAATTTGTTAGGAGGGTAGATTTCATGTTAAGTCTTCTTAAAATTAAAAAATTGTTTTTGAAGCCAAATTAAAAAAATATATATTGTGTCCATGATATGATTTTCCAGTGATAGGATTGTTTTTGGAAAGAGAATGGATGAAAATGGTTTAGCTATATGAGACAGGGCAGTAAATGAGAGGTTTTCTTCTTTCTTATTTTACCATTTAATTATAAACTTTCACAAGATATATTTTGAAAGTAAGATGTAGGAAATGTATGCCACTTTTTACTTTCTTTGGGAAATAGCCTTTACTCCACTACATGTGATTTTAGTGAATTTGTTAATTATCACACTCTTTTCTCTGTTATAGTTGTACAGCATGTTCTGGGCTGGCGGATCAAAATACTCCACCCCTTTGAGTGCAGCAACTGATAGGCAGAGCAATTTGATCAGGGATAAGCAGTGTCCATTTAGGAACTTAGAGAGTAATAAGGAATAAAAAGTCACTTTCTTTGCAGTAGGTTATTCAGTTTATAGAATGAGGCTTTGGTACATTGTAGTTATTAGAGAGAATTAATCAGCGAGAGATATGAAGAGAGACAGACCCTTTACTATAAAACTTGAATTCTTAAATCCAGTAATGTATAAAGACCTATAGCTCTGGATTTCTTTCCCCTTACTTGAAACAATTAATGTCTATTTTATTTAAGTCTAAAAATTTTTTGGTTTCTTTGCAAGGGATAAAAATTTGAGTAAGGATGAAAAAAAAAATCAACTATTAACTTAAAACTTATAAACATTTGAAATTCTAAAGACTATTTTCATGTCTTGGATTTTACTGAATAATACATTGAGAATTATATATTTGAATTTTATATTGAGGACAGTAAACCAAATGTTCCATTTCCTACATTGCTTAACAGCAAAATCATTAGTTAATTTTATATCTTACCTTGATCTGAGTTGTTTTTATTTATAGAGCACATTAGTTGCTGTAATCTCTCCTCAGCACAACAACTAGTTTATGTTCATTTCTCAAAAACTACAATTTCCTGCTTTCTACTTCAGTTTCTCTGGAGACAGAATGCAAAGTGAGCTCCATAATCATTGAAGCCAACCGCTGTTAATTTATTTTTAGTGACATGTTCTGGGACATTATGACAAAAGTATATAGATGACACCTTTAGATAATCTTGAAAGAATAAATTGCAGACCTATCAAAGAACTTTATTGAACGAAGCCAAGAAAAGATCACACAGAACAAAAACTTGTTCAAAAACGTGAACAAAAGAAAGGGATTTATGGAAGTCATTTTTAGAATGTTCCCTTATGGATCCTGACACAGCAGAAAAAGGCGATGAAGTAAATAACACCCTTTTTTTCAGGCTTTGTTGGCAGGCACCTCTCACTTGGGGGAACTTTATTTTATTAAATGACTGTCAGGAAAGAAAAGGATCTGCATTATCGCATTTTTCAGGAAGGGTAATCTGGTGCAACAGCTGTTAGCCTTTGTATATTATTTGTAATTCTGTCTTTTCCAAGGTACATTAAGAAGCTTGATTTTGATTTACAGGATTTTACTGCAAGTATAAAACAGATTACTGGCAGTGTACACAAAGGAAGTCTAGTGTTGATACAATAACCATTTTACTCAGAACACATGTAACTTGGAAATGTTATACTCGCAGTACTTTTAGAATAACTTAAAACTGTATATTGTTAAAAATGATTTGTATATAAAGCTTACTTAGTGATTTTTAAAAATAAATATCAATAGTTCATGACTTTGCTATGTACTTCATTTTTCATGAAATCTACAAGTAGATTGTGATTATCTCTCTATATGTCTCTCCTCCTCCTCTTGCCCACTTAGATGATGAATTCCTGGTGTGTAAGGATTATGGTTTATTAATTTTATTTATTTTTGAAACTTCAATATCTCACTTAGTATCTAACATGTAGTATTTCCTGAATGACTAACAATAAATGGAGACAAATTTATTCTCTCAATGGTTTCTTTTGTTACCAGTGGCAGGTATTTTGCCTGCAATTATTTATGATTTTACTTTAAATCCTCATGACTACATTTTCTGATGAAGAATAAAAAAAAACAACATAATAGAACTGTGGCATACCAAAAGTTGGTGTTATCCATATGCTTTATATTTTTCAGTTCAGTTCAGTTCAGTTCAGTCGCTCAGTCGTGTCCGACTCTTTGCGACCCCATGAATCGCAGCACGCCAGGCCTCCCTGTTCATCACCATCTCCCAGAGTTCACTCAGACTCACGTCCAACGAGTCCGTGATGCCATCCAGCCATCTCATCCTCGGTTGTCCCCTTCTCCTCTTGCCCCCAATCCCTCCCAGCATCAGAGTCTTTTCCAGTGAGTCAACTCTTCGCATGAGGTGGCCAAAGTACTGGAGTTTCAGCTTCAGCATCATTCCTTCCAAAGAAATCCCAGAGTTGATCTCCTTCAGAATGGACTGGTTGGATCTCCTTGCAGTCCAAGGGACTCTCAAGAGTCTTCTCCAACACCACAGTTCAGAAGCATCAATTCTTCGGCACTCAGCCTTCTTCACAGTCCAACTCTCACATCCATACATGACCACAGGAAAAACCATAGCCTTGACTAGACGGACCTTAGTCAGCAAAGTAATGTCTCTGCTTTTGAATATACTGTCTAGGTTGGTCATAACTTTTCTTCCAAGGGGTAAGCGTCTTTTAATTTCATGGCTGCAGTCACCATCTGCAGTGATGGTTCCATTTTAGACCCTTTTCTCTCACTAATTCAGCATTTCTGTCTTTTTTTTTTTTTTTTTTAACTTTTTGTGCACATGCCCAGCTTGAGTCTTAACCACAGGACCTCCCAGGGAAGTTTCCAATTCATGATGTGCTCTGTGATAAATAAATTTTATATTAAAATACACTTGGCAAAGCTGTTTATATTCTAGATGGCTTTCTTGGAAATTCATATAGAAACCATTAAAAAAAATCCTTGAGAACTTTTTCACTCATCTTGCTGAAAATCGTTTATGTCAATATCAGTTTGTCAAAGTTATTTGTATAGGGAGTTATTTTTTTTTCTGTAAAATTTATTACTCTCTCATGCTAATTATGAAGAAAATACATCAGGTTATGATGTTCTGTGCATTTCATAGTTACATATTTGTGCACTTGACCTTGCCTTACATTTTTACATGCTCCAGTTGTACCTACAAGCTATTACAGAATTACCTAAGTCTTTAGTTCAAGAAAAAATAATAACTGCCCTACCTTCCAGTATCCTATTGTGTAAGATCTGAGATCTCCATTTTGATCTGGTTGGTTTACTGGTTGGTTATATGCTACACATATTCTCCTTTCTATTTCACTTCTAATAGAAAAGTCATGAGCCTAGAGTTTATCTACAAAATTTGGCCTGAATTTCAAACTGGTCTAAGTATCAACTAGGAGAAAAAAAATCATCTGAGATAAAAACGTTCTTTTATATTCATATGTTCATCCCACACTCTTTGACAAAACTTTGCTTAGAAGATATTTGAAACACAAATCAAAATTTCAAATAAATTAGGTAGTCTACCATGGTTTCCAAATCCAATAGACTGGTTTTAGCATGTATCCAGCAAATTATAATTTTGATACCTATTGATTATTTGGTATTGTCTCCAATATTCTTATCCATTTCCCTTCCATTTTGTGTGTGCTTATGTGTTCAGTCATGTCTGACTCTGTGAACCCATGGACTGTAGCCTGCCAACCACTTCTGTCCTTGAAATTTTCCAGGCAAGGTACTAAGAGTGTGGCTCAGTTTTAACATTCAACTAGAAAAAGTACTGGGAATATTTCTTATGTTCACTTTTCTTATCTTATGTCATGAGAGTTACATAAAGATACTAAATGAAATTACATGGTATTGTTAAAAATGTACTTTGCATTTGTGATGAAATTCAAGGAATATAATCTACCTAATTAACTATATCAGTTTTATATCAAATTTTTATTCCTTTTCCCTACTGCACTATCAGGAATGTTTTAAATTTGTCACAAGTAAATAAAATGAAGTTAAGCTGAGTCTTTGAAGATCTTCTTAAAGAAATAATTAATAATCTGACCAATTCCTTTAAACTGTTATTTTTTTCTATTCTACTGTATGCATTTCATTATCTCACAACTAAAGGAGATTTCCACTTGTCCCTTTTTAAGCAACTTATTTGGAAACATACTTTTCTTCTCTTTTCTGTTCTCCATTCTGAAAATAGTTTTAAGGCTTTAAGATATTATAGCTGTTCTATAATCTTCCAGTGGTTTGTACCTTTTTTTTTTTTTCATTTCAGTTTGAAATTAGCAGAAATGCTAATCTTATTTAGGATTCATTCTTTAATGATCACACAAATAACCCAAGATCTTTATAAAGTTTAGCTTATTAACTACACAAGTGAAGTAATGTGTATGTTCTTGGGTTTTGATTTGGATGTATCCATGCATGTGTGCTAAGTCTCTTCAGTCGTGTCTGACTCTTTGTGTTCCTATGGAGTGTAGCCCACCAGGCTCCTTTTTCCATGGGATTCTTCAGGCAAGAATACTGGAGTGGTTGCCATTACCTCCTCCAGGGGACCTACCTGGCCCAGGGATTAAACCCGTGTCTCTTATGTCTCTTGAGTTTGCAGCTGGGTTCTCTACCACTGGCACCACCCAGGAAGCCCTTGGATATATGTGCCACTGCTAAATAAGAGAGAAAGATTTGGGATTACTTAAATTTTCCAGAAGTCTTCATTCAGACATTTCATAAGGTATAATGGACTGTTGATGGACTGCACTCTAAGTCTTAGCACTAAATATAGGAATTGAGTGAGATACTAAAATTGCTATCTTATTAACTGCCACATGCACTTAATTTCTTAACGCAAGTTCTTTCTTTGAGAGGCCTTTCAACACTTATTTTGAAAGAGCCAGGCAATGAAAAGTTTCTCGTATATAAACTTAGAGAGGAGCTGCTGACCAGAAGTGGTGCTAAGGACAAACAGAATCACACCACTTTGGTAGTGATTTTATGAAACAACATAGTTGGGAGAATATCTATCTGACTTAATCACATTAGTTAACGAGAAATAATGATGAGAATATGTACTGGAAGAAATCACTGGGAGTTAATCACTTTGAAAAACATGTAGTATTCTGCTGGGGATACTGCACTGTTGTTCAGTCACTAAGCTGTGTCTGACTCTTTGTGACCCCATGCACTGCAGCACACCAGGCTTCCCTGACCTTCACGACCTCCCAGAGTTTGCTCAAGCTCATGTCCATTGAGTCGGTGACGTAATCCAACCGTCTCATCCTCTGTCAACCCCTTCTCCTCTTGCCCTCAACCTTTCCCAGCAACAGAATCTTTTCCAGAGTTGGCTCTTCTAATCATGTGGCAAAAGTATAGGAGCGTTAGCTTCAGCATGAGTCCTTCCAATGAATATTCCCAGTTTATTTCCTTTAGGATTGACTGTTAGTTGTTGTCCAAGGGACCCTCATGAGTCTTCTCAGTGCCACAGTTTGAAAACATCAATTCTTTGGCATTCAGTCTTCTTTATGGTCCAGCTCTCACATCTGTAATGAGTCCCTCCCATCAGGAAGCTTGCACAAGCTTCTTATCCTTATCTATCACAGGGCAGACAGAAGCAGCATGAACTACAATGCCATGGTCTCCAGGATGAAAACCACTATTACAGAAAACTAAACAAACTGATCACATGGATCACAGCCTTGTGTAACTCAATGAAACTGTGAGCCATGCCATGCAGGGCCACCCAAGACACACAGGTCATGGCATGGAGTTCTGACAAAACGTGCTCTACTGGAGAAGGGAATGGCAGACCACTTCAGTATTCTTGCCTCGAGAACTCCATGAACAGTATGAAAAGGCAAAATGATATGACACTGGAAGATGAACTCCCCAAGTCAGTAGGTGTCCAGTATGCTACTGGGGATACTGTATTACCTGGGAACACCAGGTAGCATGATTTTGGGCTTACTGCTGAGTATCCAGTATCTATCAAAGCTTCTCAACAGTTACTGAAAATACCCCCTTCTATGTGCTCCCATATTATCTTTGTAGCAGCATTGTCATGTTGATTGCCATACTGTTTTATGAATTATTACTCCTTTTTATCATTCAACAGGCAGTGCTCTATGGTAAAGCATGAGTTGTATCTGTTGTATTCCCAAAGTTTAGCACAATCCTACATAGAGAACTGAAAAACATTTCAAGGACTGTGTCAATGCAAGAATAATTGTACAAAATAGATGTTCGAGAGACATTACACCATTAATTTCTCCATCGTTTCTTAGTTATTCTAAAATGTGATCCAACAGTCATACAATGAATTTTCTGACTTCTATGTAGCCTGAGGAATCCTGTTTCAATATTCTGAGGTTGTACCTAGAAAATTTATTTTAAAAATTTCTCCAAGATTGGGACTAGTATTTGAGTCAAACTTTAGTTTATTACTTCCTCTAAAAAATTGCATTTATTGATTGCAAGTTGACAGGATGAAACCTTTGTGAAGGAGAATGATATGAAGCAACATTTTGGGGGCGGGAAGTTTGGAGAGGTCACCTTTGTGGCTGCTTTATTTATCTTTTTTTTTACTGAGGTAAAATTGGTTCATGACACATTAGTTTAAGGTGCAAAACATGCCAATTTGATTATTGTATACACTAAGAGTTTCTCAGAGGGTGCAGTGGTAAAGAATCTGCCTGCCAATGCAGGGACCTGGGTTTGATACCTGGGTCAGGAAGATCACTTGAAGAAGGGAATGGCAACCTACTCCAGTATTCTTGCCTGGAAAAATCTATGGACAGAGGAACCTGGAGGGCTACAGTCCATGGGATCAAAAAGAGTCAGACCCAACTGAGGGACTGAGCACA
>SJYX01008719.1:100692-122849 GCA_006410675.1 Oreotragus oreotragus | reverse complement strand
GGGATTTTCCAGGCAAGAGTACTGGAGTGGGTTGCCATTTCCTTCTCCAGAGCATCTTCCCAACCCAGGGATCGAACCCGGGTCTCCTGCAGTGTAGGCAGAGGCCTTACCGTCTGAGCCACAAGTGAAGCCTAGTTTCAGGTGTACTGCAAAGTAATTAAACATGCATACATTTGTTTCAGATTCTTCCCACTGTAGGTTATTATAAGATATTGAGTATTTCCCTGTGCAATACAGTAGGTCTTTGTTGTTTATCCATTTTATACATACTACTGTGTTTCTGTTAATCCCAAACTTCTAATTTATCCCTCCCTACCTCTTTCCCCTTTGATGACCCTGTTTGTTTTCTATATCTGTTGGCTTATTTCCATTTTGTAAATAAATCCATTTGTATCATTGCTTTAGATTCCACATAGAAGTGATATCATATGATACTTGTCTTTCTCTGTCTGAGGTACCTTACTTACTACGATAATCTCTAAATTCATCCAGATTGCTGGAATGGCGTGGTTTCCTTCTTTTTCTGTGGCTGATTAACGTTCTGTTGAATATAGGTACCAGATCTTCTTTATTCACTCATCTGTCGACGGACGTTTAGGTAGCTTCCATGTCCTGGCTATTGCAAATAGTGCTGCTATGAACAGTGAGGGGCACATATCTTTTCAAATTAGACTTTTCACCAGAATATGCCCTAGTGTGGGAGTCCTGGATCATACGGTAACTGTATTTTTAGTTTTCTAAGTAACTTCCATACTGTTCTCCATAGAGGCTGCACCAGTTTACATTCCCACAACAGGATGGTAGAGTTCCTTTTTTTCACATCCTCTCTGGCATTTATTATTTCTATATTTTTTAATGATGGCCATTCTGAGTAGGGTGAGGTGATACTTCATTGTAGTTTTGATTTGCACTTCTCTAGTAATAAGTGATATTAAGCATCTTTTCACGTGTCTGTTGGCCATCAGTACTCTTTCTTTGGAGAAGTGTCTATTTAGAACTTCTGCCCATTTTTAAATTGGCTTGTTTGCTTTTTGATATTAAGTTATACAAGCTATTTTTATATTTTGAAAATTAATCCCTTTTGGTAGTATCATTTACAAACATCTTCTCCCATTGTATGGGTTCTTTTTTCATTTTGTTTATGGTTTCCTTTGTTATGCAAAAAGCTTTTAAGTTAAGGTCCTGTTTCTTTATTTTTGCTTTTATTTTCATTACTCTAGAAGACAGATCCAAAAAAAAATATTGTTGTGACTTATGTCAAACAGTGTTCTACAGTATTGTCTTACAAATGTAATGTCTTTAATCCATGTTGTATTTATTTTTGTATACAGTGTTAGAGAACACTGTAATTTCATGTTTTTACATGTAGCTGGCAGGTTTTCCCAGCACAACTTATTGAAGAGACAGTCTTTTCTCCAGTATATATTCTTGCCCCCTTTGTCATAGATTTATTGACCACACATGTGTTGTTTGTTTCTGGGGTTTCTATCCTGTTCCATTATTTATGGGTCTGTTGGGTGCTAATANGTTTTCCCAGCACAACTTATTGAAGAGACAGTCTTTTCTCCAGTATATATTCTTGCCCCCTTTGTCATAGATTTATTGACCACACATGTGTTGTTTGTTTCTGGGGTTTCTATCCTGTTCCATTATTTATGGGTCTGTTGGGTGCTAATACCACACTGGATTTTGATGACTGCAGCTTTATACTGTAGTTTGAAGCCAGCAAGCTTCATTTATCCAGCTCTGTTCCTCTTTTTCAAGATTTTTTTTGGTGACTTGGGTTCTTTTGCACTTCCATACAAATGATAAATTTTTTTGTTCTAGTTCTGTGAAAAATGCCATTAGTAACTTGATAGGGATTGCATTAAATCTATAGATTGTCTTAGATATTATAGTCATTTTAACAATATTGATTCTTGCAGTTCAAGAACACAGTATATCATTCCATCTGCTTGTGTCATCTTCAGTTAGTTCCATCAGAACCTTATAGTTTTCAGAAACAGGTCTTTTGCCTCATTAAGTCGGTCTATTCCTATTAATTTTCTTTTTCATGCAATGGTAAATGGGATTTTTTTTCCCTTATTTTCTCTGACATTTAATTGGCAGTTTATACAGATGCCACAGATTTCTCTACATTAATTTTCTACACAATATCTTTAACAGGTTCATTGATGTGCTCTAGTATTTATCTGAGCTATTTAAAATCCTAAAAGATGATGCTATTAATGTGCTGCACTCAGTCTGTCAGCAAATTTGGAAAACTCAACAGTGGTCACAGGACTAGAAAAGGTCAGTTTTCATTCAATTCCAAATAAGGGCAATGCCAAAAAATGTTCAAATCACTGTACAATTGTGCTCATTTTGCATACTAGTAAGGCTATGCTCAAAATCTGTCAAGATAGGATTCCATAGTACATGAACCAAGAACTTCCAGATATACAAGCTGGATTTAGAAAAGATCAAATAATATTCATTGGATCATAGAGAAAGCAAAGGAATTCTAGGAATACATCTGCTTCATTGACTACACTAAAGCCTTTAACTGTGTGGATCACAACAAACTGGAAAATTCTTAAGGAGAAGGAAATATCAGAATACTTTAGCTTTTTCTTGAGAAATCTGTATGTGGTAAACAAGGAAGAAACAGTTAGAACCTTACATGGAAAAAATGTCTGGTTCAAAATTGGAAACGGAATAAGGCTTTATATTGTCCCTCTGTTTACTTAACTTATATGCAAACTGAGTGAAAGTCAAAGTGTTAGCTGCTCAATCATGTCCAACTCTTTGCAACCCCATGGACTGTAGCCTGCTAGGCTCCTCTGTCCATGTATTCTCCTGGTAAGAATACTGGAGTGGGTTGCCTTCTCCAGGGGATATACCTGACCCAGGGATCAAACCCAGGTCTCCTGAATCATGTGAAATGCTGGGCTGGATGAATCGCAAGCGGCATTCAAGATTTCCAGGAGAAATATCAACAACCTCAGATATGCAGATGATACCACCCTAACGGCAGAAAGTGAAGAGGAACAAAAGAGCCTCTTGATGAGGGTGAAAGAAAAGAGTGAAAAACCTGGCTTAAAACTCAACATTTAAAAAACTAAGATCATGGCATTCAGTCACTTCACTTCATGGGAAATAAAAGGGGAAAAAATAGAAAAAGTATTAGTCATTTCAACTCTTTCATGACCCCATAATAGCAGCCTGTGAGGCTCCTCTGCCCATGGAATTCTCCAAGCAAGAATGCTGGAATGGGTAGCTATTCCTGGTTCCAGGGGAATCTTCCCAACCTAGGGATAAAACCCAGGTCTCCTGAACTGTAGGCAGATTCTTCACTGTCTGAGACATGAGACAGATTTTATTTTTTGGGGATCTGAAAATCACTGCTGACATTGACTGCAGTCATGAATTAAAAGATACTTGCTCCTTGGAAGACAGATTATGACAAACCAAGAGTATGTATTAAAAAGCAGAGACATCATCTTGCCGACAAAGGTGTGTCTAGTCAAAGCTAAGGTTTTTCCTGTATTCATGTATGAACATGAGAGTTGGACCATAAACAAGGCTGAGTGCTTAAGAATTGATGCCTTTGAACTGTGGTGTTGGAGACTCTTGAGAGTCCCTTGGACAGCAAGGAGACGAAACCAGTTAATCCTAAAGGAAATCAATCCTGAACACTTATTGGAAGAATTGATGCTGAAACTGAAGCTGGAATACTTTGGCCACCTGATGTGAAGAGCCAACCCATTGGAAAAGACCCTGATGCTGGGAAAGACTGAAGAAGGAGGAAAAGGAGGCGACAGAGGATGAGATGGTTGGATGGCATCATCAATACAATGGATGTGAATTTGAGCAAACTCCGAGACAGTGAAGGACAGGGAAGCCTGGCGTACTGCATTCCATGGGGTCGCAAAGAGTCAGAAACAACTGAGCCACTGAACTGAACCAATGTGGTCAATTAGAGAATGTTCCATGTACACTTGAAAAGAATGTGTGTACTGTTTCTGGGGATGTAATGTGTGAAATTATCAAGCCTAGATTTTTATTAGATCATTTAGGATCTATGTTTCTTTACTGATTTTCTGTACAGAAGATCTGTCCGTTGATGTGAGCAGAATGTTAAAGTCTCCTATTACTGGTGTATTCATGTCAATTTCTCCCTTTATGTCTCTTGGTATTTATGTATTTGAGTCCTCCTATCAGTCAGTTCAGTTCAGTCACTCAGTCCTGTCCAACTCTTTGTGACCCCATGAGCGGCAGCACGCCAGGCCTCTCTGTCCATTACCAATTCCCGGAGTTTACTCAAACTCATGTCCATTGAGTCGGTGATGCCATCCAACCATCTCATCCTCTGTCGTCCCCTTCTCCTCCTGTCTTCAATCTTTCCCAGCATCAGGGTCTTTTCTAATGAGTCAGCTCTTTGCATCAGGTGGCAAAGTATTGGAGTCTCAGGTTCATCATCAGTTCTTCCAATGAACACCCAAGACTGATCTCCTTTAGGATGCACTGGTTGGATCTTCTTGCAGTCAAAGGGACTCTCAAGAATCTTCTCCAACACCACAGTTCAAAAGCATCAATTCTTCGGCACTCAGCTTTCTTTATGGTTCAAATCTCACATCCATACATGACTACTGGAAAAACCATATCCTTGACTAGACAGATCTTTGTTGTCAAAGTAATATCTCTGCTTTTTAATATCCTATCTAGGTTGATCATAACTTTTCTTCCAAGGAGTAAGCATCTTTTAATTTTATGGTTGCGGTCACCATCTGCAGTGATTTTGGAGCCCCCCAAAATAAAGTCTGACACTGTTTCCACTGTTCCCCCATCTATTTGCCATGAAGTGATGGGACTGGATGCCATGATCTTTGTTTTCTGAATGTTGAGCTTTAAGTCAACTTTTTCACTCTCCTCTTTCACTTTCATCAAGAGGCTCCTTAGTGCTTCTTCACTTTCTGCCATAAGGGTGGTGTCATCTGCATACCTGGGTTACTGATATTTCTCCCGGCAATCTTGATTCCAGCTTGTGCTTCCTCCAGCCCAACATTTCTCATAATGTACTCTGCATATAAGTTATATAAGCAGGGTAACAATATACAGCCTTGACATACTCCTTTTCCTATTTGGAACCAATCTGTTTTCCCATGTCCAGTTCTAACTGTTGCTTCCTGACCTGCATACAGATTTATCAAGAGGCAGGTCATGTGGTCTGGTTTTCCCATCTCTTTCAGAATTTTCCAATTTATTGTGATCCACACAGTCAAAGGCTTTGGCATAGACAATAAAGCAGAAATTGATGTTTTTCTGGAACTCTCCTGCTTTTTCAATGACCCAGTGGATGTTGGCAATTTGATCTCTGGTTCCTCTGCCTTTTCTAAAACCAGCTTGAACATCTTGAAGTTCACGTTTCATGTATTGCTGAAGCCTGGCTTGGAGAATTTTGAGCATTGCTTTACTAGTGTGTGAGATGAGTGCAATTGTGGGGTAGTTGAGCATTCTTTGGCATTGCCCTTCTTTGGGATTGGAATGGAAACTGACCTTTTTGCTGAGTTTTCCAAATTTGCTGGCATATTGAGTGCAGCACTTTCACAGCATCATCTTTCAGGATTTGAAATAGCTCAACTGTAATTCCATTACCTCCACTAGCTTTGTTTGTAGTGATGGCTAAGCGATACTGGAGTGGTGAGCAGCCGGGAGGAGATACCCCACATCCAAGGTCAGAGAAACCCCAGTTAGACAGTAGGCACTGAGAAAGGGCATCAGAGGGTTAGACAGACTGAAACCACCCATAATCACAGAAAACTAACCAATCTAATCACATGGACCACAGCCTTGTCTAACTCAATGGGTCATCCTATATGGGTGCATATATATTAGCAAGTATAATATCCTCTTCTTCTATTGATCCTGTTATCATTATATAGTATCTTTTTTTTTTAAATCTTTATGGCCTTTGTTTTAAAGTCTATTTTATCTGAGTATTGCAACCCTGCTTTCTTGTTATTTCCATTGGCATGAAGTATCTTTTTCTGTTCTGATACTTTCCATCTATTTGGGTCCTTTGCCCTAAAGTGGGTCACATGTAGGCAGCACATTGTAAGCTCTTTTATATCCAATCTGCCACTCTCTGACTTTTGATTGTAACATTTAGGCCATCGACATTAAGGTAATTCTTGATACATAACCTTTTATTTTTATGCCATTTTAACATTGTTTGCCTTTTGCTTTGTATTTCTTCTTGTTTTTTTGTTGTTTCTATTGTGATTTAATAATTTTCTTTTGTATTATGCTTCTGTTTTCTGCTTTTTGATTTTTGTGAATGTATTGTCTGATTTTGTAGTTACCCTGTTCTTCAAGTGTGTTAATCCCATTTCTATAGTTACTTGCTTTAGACTGTTAGTCATATAGGCTCAAACATATTCTTTAAAAAAAAAAATCAACATTTTCTTACTCTCCTCCCTGACATGTTTTGATTTAAATATCCTCTTACATCTTTGTGTTTATTCTTTTGCAGTTTATTGTGGTTACCATCACTTTCACAAAAAATACTTTGTTTAAAAATATCTGTTTACTGGCTTTGCCAGGAGCCAGTGTGAGGAATCCCGCCCGTGGCAAAGGTCATGAGGAAGGAAGCCAGACATATGCTTCAGGGGTTCCCTCTGGGTTTTCCTGAACATCTACCCACCAAAACCAGAGTCTGCCTGCCTTATTGCACTGTGCTTTCCACTCTTCTGACATAACAGGGGGCCATCCCTGATTACCTTCCTCTAAAAGGAATTAACTTAGGGGCTCCAGTTAACAGTCTCCTGCATATAAAAAGAATGTCTTGGTTTAAACCTGGAATGATGCTAAAGCTGAAACTCCAGTACTTTGGCCACGTCATGCGAAGAGTTGACTCATTGGAAAAGACTCTGATGCTGGGAGGGATTGGGGGTGGGAGGAGAAGGGGACGACTGAGGATGAGATGGCTGGATGGCATCACGGACTCGATGGACGTGAGTCTGAGTGAACTCCGGGAGATGGTGATGGACAGGGAGGCCTGGTGTGCTGCTATTCATGGGGTTGCAGAGTCAGACACGACTGAGCGACTGAACTGACTGACTGACTGACTGATAGCTTTCTAACTTACCTGACCGTTCTGTCTGGACTTTTACAACTTGTAAATTGTTTACAGCCCCCCAACCGCGAGAGACACAAAGCTGAAAGCATCTTAAAGATACAGAGCCTTTTCTAAAGAGCTAAAAATTATATTGGTGACAGGTTTCACTGTTGACTCAATGACTGCTGCCAGGGCTCCATATTTTTTATCTTTTAGGCACCTGAAGGGTATTAATCAATGTAATTGGGATATAGAAAAAGGAATATAGTAGTTTTGATGTTAGCAACATTAGACTTTTGAGTTAATTACTTTTCTCTTTGTTATAAATCACTGTACTTCTTTCATTGTTATAAATTGTTGTGTCCTTGCTATGTAAGAATGTAACTTTATTTAGTGCTTTCTGAGTGTGGCACCAGACTTTGGGAAGAACAACACTATTAAGGCAAATAAGTCTTCTGGTTGACAAACCCTTATCAGAAAAGGGCTGTAAAATGTTAATTGGCCTTCTGGCCAGAAGATGATATAAATCACCTAAGACTTGTGTATACAACTAGGTATGCAGAGAGAAAGCCTGGTCTCGATAAGAGTNGTCTTCTGGTTGACAAACCCTTATCAGAAAAGGGCTGTAAAATGTTAATTGGCCTTCTGGCCAGAAGATGATATAAATCACCTAAGACTTGTGTATACAACTAGGTATGCAGAGAGAAAGCCTGGTCTCGATAAGAGTCAGGGCTGCTGACGCTGTATAATTTTATATTATCCTTTGATCTCTATGTACAAAAAAAGGGTACAAAAAGCCTTTATGAAAAATAAAGGATGGGCAAGTCCCTGGAAAGACTGGTTCCCCTATGTCTTTTCTTACTCTATTTTCAGGCTGAATTCCCATCTGGGATGTGGAGGCTCACCATGTCTACTTACTTGCCCTGGCTTCTAAGAACCACGCGAGAGGGAGCCCAAGGCGGGGCACCCTCCACTATTCAAACGGGCACTGGCACCCTAACGTAGATGGTGCAAACCTCTTGTCCTGAGGTTTTATTAGTTCTCCATGTAAACCAAGTTATTCAGCCTCTTTTCTCCACTAAATTTTCCTACTATACTATTTTTTCCTAATCTCTCTTATATTTCTAATAAAATAATTCTAAGATGCCATGCCATCTCCCCTTTGAATTACCCTGGATCCACCGGGGCTGGACCCCGGAATGGCTTAAGTGATTTACTTTGCAATTGTGATTTTCTCTTTCCTATAGATTCTTCTTTATTTAGAGAAGGTCTTTCAAAAAAAATTTAATGTTGGTTTAGAATTGGTATATTCTCTTAGTTTTTGCTTGTCTGAGAAATTCTTTTTTTCTTCTTCTAAATGACAATCTTGCTGGGTAGAGTATCCTAGATTGCATATTTTCCCCTTTTAGGTCTCTGAATATATGATGCCACTCCTTTTTGGCCTGCAAAATTTCTGTAGAGAAATCAGCTCATAGCATGAGCGTTCCTTTGTAATTGACTTTTTGCTTTTCTTTTGCTGCCTTTAGAATCCTCTATCTTTTGCTATTTTGATTATCTTAGTGTTTGGGTTATCTTGTTTGGGATCCTTTGTGTGGCTTGTACATGGATATGTTTCCTTCTTCAGGTCTGTGAAAATTTCAGCCGTAATTTCTTCAAATACACTTTCAAACCCTTTTCTCTTTCCTCTAGGATTACTGTGTATATGGTTCACTTTATCAGATAGGTCTCCTATATTGCTTTCATTTTTTTCCACTTGTCTTTCTGCTGTCCTAATTGAGTGATTTCCATTATTTTAGATTCCAGATCACTTATTTGTTCTTCTGCATTATTCAATCTACTTCTAAGGGCTTCCCTGTTAGTTCAGCTGGTAAAGAATCTGCCTGCCATGCAGAAGACCCTGGTTCAGTTCCTGGGTTGGGAAGATCCCCTGGAGAAGGGAATGGCAACCCATTCCAGTATTCTGGCCTGGAGAATTCCACGGGGTTGCAAAGAGTTGGACACTACTGAGTGACTATCACTTTCATTCACTGTCTTTTGCTCAGAATTTGTCTCAGCAAATGAGTTTTATAATTTTTCTCAGCTCCTCTTTACAGTTTCTGGTTCCTGTTTACAGTAATCAGCATTTTTTAGAGCTTTTAATTTTGTATCAGGGTATAGCTGATTAACGTTGTAATAATTTCAGGTGAACAGTAAAGGGACTCAGCCATATACATATCCATTCTCCCCCAAGCTCCCCTCCCATCCATGCTGGCATAAAAAATTGCATTTCTATTGATAACCTTTCTTCCTCTCCTTTCTTCCCCTGAAGTTCAGCATGTCCTGAATGGCTTGATGCCCAGCTGATCAGACAGCCTCTGCTTCCTCCCTCTCTCCATCTTTTCTGGCTTGCAGGATGTTATGGTCCATGGGGTCACAAAGAGTTGGACACGACTGAGCAACTTCATTGCACTCATGAGTTCAGAAGGAACAGTTATCTACTGTGTTCTTGAATGGCTGATTAATGTGGGAGCATCCCTGTGGAGACGGCATGGTTGTAGTATTTGGGGTCTGAGGGCTGACTGTGTGTGGATGCCTGCCATGGCTTTCCTCAGTGTGCTGGCTGTTTCCCCCTTGACAAGAGGGTATGACTGGTGTGGTGGTGACGAGCCTGCACTAGACAGTGAGCAGGCAGGGCCTCCCCTGTGCCTGTGGCTGTCAGCGCCCTGTTGTGGAGTGGTGTCTGCTCTCTAGTTGTTGAATACGCCAGACCACTTCTGAGCTGTGGCGTTAATAAGTGGGTTCGGGGCTCTCCCACTGAGGCAGGAGCATTCCTTTGCTGGAATGTCCACTGGGGAGTGCACTCTGTGGTGTCACCTGAAACCCGTTATTGCAGGCTCACAAAGGACACTGTTTGGGGCACTGCCATCAGCCCTGCTTCAATAGTGGGAATGCCAGCAACTATCTGTGCCCCTCAGGTGCTTTGTTCACAAGGCCACCAGGGCAGAACCACTGAAGTCAGGTATCAGGACCACAGCAGTCGTATACGTGGGCCCACCAAGGGAATCATGGAGGCAGACCAGACCCCAGTCTGCTTTTGAGCACATGCCTAAGCTTCCAGGGCCAGACCTGTCCCAGCTGCGGGGGCACCTGCAGTCCACTTGGATGTCCTGTAGGTGCTGAGTTTACAAAACTGGTGACGGATTGCCCAGCTGTGTGTGAGGGAGGCTCAGATTCACCCCTACTTTCTAAGTCAGGGTCAGCTCTGACTTCAGCTCCACCTTGGCATGAGGGCAACCTGCCGGTGCTCGTGCACTGGCAGAGCCTGGAGAGATGGCACTAGGTCAGATGTAGACAATGGGGATTCAGGGGCAGATCACAACCGCTGTGAGCCCACAGCGAGGCTGCCCCTGGCCCTACTGCTCCCGCTGAGCTCCACATCTGTGCTCACTTCTACAGCAAACCTGAGCTTCCTCTGCATACTCTGGTTGCAGCCACAGTACACTTCATCCCCTTTAAGCTGTCTCTGTGCAGCCAACAACAGCCCTCTCCCATTTGTCCCCTGAAATCTTAGTTTCAGCACCCAACCCCTCCAACGCAACAACGGCTGTAGATGGAAATCAAGGGTATATGAGATAGTCCAAAAAGAAAATGTGAAATAAGGACAGAAGGAAATAGAATCTTGGTGAAGAACATTAAGGGTCACAAAAGGAAGGGTGTGAAGGTCTATCCAGAAAGACAAAGAATCAGAGCAAGGTGGCACAAAAATTAAGGGAGAGAAGAATTGAGTGGGAGATGGTTGCTAATTCCTATGTCCTCTTCAGAAACAATGGTATATTGTCACCCTGCTTATTTAACTTATATACAGAGTACACCATGAGAAACACTGGGCTGGAAGAAGCACAAGCTGGAATCAAGATTGCTGGGAAAAATATCAATAACCTCAGATATGCAGATGACAGCACCCTTATGGCAGAAAGTGAAAAGGAACTAAAAAGCCTCTTGATGAAAGTAAAAGAGGAGAGTGAAAAAGTTGGCTTAAAGCTCAACATTCAGAAAACGAAGATCATGGCATCTGGTCCCATCACTTCATGGGAAATAGATGGGGAAACAGTGGAAACAGTGTTAAGACTTTATTTTGGGGGGCTCCAAAATCACTGCAGATGGTGACTGCAGCCATGAAATTAAAAGACACTTACTCTTTGGAAGAAAAGTTATGACCAACCTAGATAGCATATTAAAAAGCAGAGACATTACTTTGCCAACAAAAGTCTGTCTAGTCAAGGCTATGGTTTTTTCAGTGGTCATGTAATAGATGCGAGAGTTGGACTGTGAAGAAAGCTGAGCACTGAAGAATTGATGCTCTTGAACTGTGGTGTTGGAGAAGGCTCGAGAGTCCCTTGGACTGTAAGGAGATCCAACCAGTCCATTCTAAAGGAGATCAGCCCTGGGTGTTCTTTGGAGGGAATGATGCTGAAGCTGAAACTCCAGTACTTTGGCCACCTCATGCAAAGAGTTGACACATTGGAAAAGACTCTGATGCTGGGAGGGATTGGAGGCAGGAGGAAAAGGGAATGACAGAGGATGAGATGGCTGGATGGCATCACTGACTCGATGGACATTGAGTCTGAGTGAACTCCGGGAGTTGGTCACGGACAGAGAGGCCTGGTGTGCTCTGATTCATGGGGTCACAAAGAGTCGGACACGACTGAGTGACTGAACTGAACTGAATGGTATTTTATTTCAAGAATCATATTATGTGCCTTTTATGAGTTCTAATTTTCCTATGTTAGTAACCTAGAATATAACTTATGATGAATTCTCACTATCTAGAATGTGTTCAAAATACCCTATCAATACTAAACAGCTTTCCTATCTTTTGCAAATTCTAAATCTTTAGAATTAAAAACTATCTTTAATGCCAAAATATTATGTCATATGTTTTAAAATGATCAGTTCATTCATTTTTTCAGGATTACTTATTCTTGACAGTACTCCCATTCATGCTGGAATACAAATTTTGAGGTTACTTATTTACAATGTATGTGCCTTAAATATTGAGAGGTGACAATATATCTAATGGATTACTATATGAACAATATATCTGAGACACCAAGCAGCCTGAAATTTGCTCATGAAATCTATTTCAGTGGCACTAGTAATTTAATCTAAAAACTACAAGACAAGCTGCATAAAGGAGTAATATTTAGTATTCAGCTATATTGTGAATATTATTTTTTGACAATCAGATACAGACACTTGAAAATTCCACAGTACTCTAGTGACCAAAAGGCACAGGTACAAGTGATTTATTATGTTTTTAAAAAATGATGAAGGGAATATTAATTCTGGAGGATTTTTAATCAGTTGAACCCTATTATACACTAGAGGAAAAAAAATCTCCACGAACATTCCCTCACAAAGCCAGCAGTTTTACATAGCTATTATTATAGCACTTTTAAATGTTAATCTATGATACAATAATGTTACTTCAGAAAACATAAAAAATATAGTTTTTCAATAGCCATGCTCCCATTTTTGATGAAAGCTAGTCAGTTCATCCTAATGTTAGTTTGACACTTTGAAACGCACATGAGATGCAGTCCGCTCTGTAAACGCTGCAGGACAGAGGCCCTCAAGCGGAGTAGACAGAGGGCTCTTCATCACTCAGGTCTGAGTCATCCTCATCTACCCTTTCAATGACTGACTTCTTCCCTTTACAGCAGGACACGATGAACCCAACAACGAACACCTGCAGAGGTAAATAAGCTGCATGTTATTTCTCAAACTTGAAATCTCCCAAAAAGCACTGACTTTAAAATCCAAACCCAGCCACAAACGGGCCACTAATGGTCACGGCATCCCTGGGATGCTTGTACTTACCCCAAGAAAGGCCCAGTTCCCAAAGTAGTAGGCGGCACTGAAGAACCAGAACTTGTGAAGGAACAGGTAGGTCCGGGTGACAGTACACTGATCTATAAAAGCAAATAAAGGACCAAAGTGAAGTAGTTTCTCTCTTGAAACAGACTATTAATACTTTACCTAAAAGGTATTAACCAAAACTAAATCAGCTTTAGAGACAGGATGGAAATCTAGATGTATCTCCAAAGCCCACTCTTCCAATCACCTTAATATAACATGACATTTTTAAAAGCGAGCGCCACCAATATAATTCCTGCTGTTAGGTGTAAAAAAGTTGTATTGGCTAGTTCAATGTATCTAAACTAGAAAAAGCATTTTAACCTGGAATGTCAGACATGTCCTAAGACAAAACAGTTTTCCTGATGAAGAATGAAAAAAAGAAATGAAGAAAGTAAGCAGATGTGGTTAGTATTAGGCTGCACTTTTCTAAGAATCCAATTAAGATATTTGGCGGGGGGGAACTTCTCTGGGGGTCCAGTGGTTAAGAATTTGCCTGACAATGCAGGAGACATGGGTTTGATCTCAGGTCGGGGAATTAAGATCCCACACACCATAGGGCAACTAAACCTGCAAGCCACGCGACCAAAGCCTGTGGGCTCCAGAGCCCAGGCCCCACCAGGCGAAGCCCCTGCACCACAATTAAGGCCCAGCACAGCCACGACAGATAGGTAAGCTTTAACTGAATAATTAAAACAGTAAAGTGATGATACCTTTAAAAGGAGATCTTCTTGAGCTTAAGAACGCTATTGAAAAGATGGTTGACTTGTTTACTCCCTGAACTTTAGATAGTATTATAACTTGAATCTAAAAACAATAATTTACTTTTTTCATTCAAAACACATACACACACACACACACACACACAACGTAACTCTTAAGGAGAAAGCAGTAGACTGATTATTTGATATCTTTGTGAGATTCCATATCATCTAAATTAACTGTTTCCATTAGCTTACAAAGTCCTTTAGGTAAGGAAATACTTGTTTATTAAAACCGTCTGTGGGTCCTACTTTATCCCAGTCTTCTCCTCCCTCCCCATGAAGCTCAGCATGTCCTTCCTAATGGCTCAAGCCCCAGCTGGACAGAGAGCCTCTGCTTCCTGCAGGAAAACACGCAGTGTGGCGGGGACGTGCCTTCTCTTCACGGCAGGGCAGCCAGTCTAATGCCAACCACTGAACCCCAAGGGGCCCCCTGCACATTCCTCATTCTCTTTCTCAACAGAAAAGTCTAGAAGGAATAGTTGAAGCTTCCTAAGGAAAACCAAGGAGGACTCGAACAGCAGTGTGGAACCAATGTTTCTCTCCCCTCAGTTCCGCAGTTCCTGGCCCCCAAGGTGACACCTTCACAACAGGCCCTGCACCTCAGGTGGCAGCGGAACCTCCTGAGCAGGAAAGCCGCTGGTCAGTCGTTCTGCCCCCTCAGTGACGACAGAACGTGCTTAACAGGAAGGTAACTTACGAAATTTGTCACTTTTCCCACTAGATTGGCCTGAGTATTCCAGAGTACCCCTCGGAATACCTGGCACTCATATTTAATATGACTGATGAAGTAAACTAAATTGTTCAAAGGGAGGTATTTTACTTAAAAATCATACTGATAACTAATGCATTTTCTAATTTCTTTTGACTAAAATCTGAGAAGATTCCAAGGATGTCAAAACATCCTGAATCCATGTTGAAAATGAAAGCATAACTGAAATGTCCAGCATGGGAAAAGAGGTGCTGATCCTGGTTTCACAGATTTGGTGTTGGCTCTCATTCAGTCACTTCTCTGCCACATGACTCTGACCACTGACACTCCGTGTGTGTCACCACCTTTCCTTACGGGCTCATCCTAAAGACCAGATTAAGTCTGCAGAGTGGCAGTTCATATTAATTTTCTTTTTTCTTCTTTGAGATATAACCAAGCCCATGATAAAGAATATAGTTTTCAAGAGCTGTTCGAATGGTGCTAACAAAAACTCATCTTAAGATTGTAGAAGGTGACTAGTGCTCCTTAGTACTAAGGAAAATACTTGCTTAGCTATTAGCATCACGGCTACTCTGGACATGTACATTATTTTTCTGTCTCTACAGTCAAAACAGATACAAATGGATTTGGTTTAATTTCAGTTCGGTTCAGTTGCTCACTCGTGTCTGACACTTTGCAACCCCATGAACCAGAGCATGCCAGACCTCCCTGTCCATCATCAACTCCCAGAGTCCACCCAAACCCAGGCCCACTGAGTCAGTGATCCCATCCAACCATCTCATCCTCTGTCGTCCCCTTCCCCTTATCCTCCTGCCTTCACTCTTTCCCAGCATCAGTTCAGTTCAGTTCAGTCGCTCAGTCGTGTCCGACTCTTTGCGACCCCATGAACTGCAGTACACCTGGCCTCCCTGTTCATCACCAACTCCCACAGTTCACTCAAACTCATGTCCATCGAGTCGGTGATGCCATCCAGCCATCTCATCCTCTGTCGTTCCCTTCTCCTCCTGCCCCCAATCCCTCCCAGCATCAGGGTCTTTTCAAATGAGTCAGCTCTTTGCATCAGGTGGCCAAAGTATTGGAGTTTCAGCTTCAAAATCAGTCCTACCAATGAACACCCAGGACTGATCTCCTTTAGGATGGACTGGTTGGATCTCCTTGATTCTAAGGGACTCTCAAGAGTCTTCTCCAACACCACAGTTCAAAAGCATCAATTCTTTGGTGCCCAGCTTTCTTTATGGTCCAACTCTTACATCCATACATGACTACTGGAAAAACCATAGCTTTGACTAGACAGAACTTTATGACAAAGTAATGTCTATGCTTTTTAATATGCTGTCTAGGTTTAATTTAAATGTGTATAATTCAGTAAAAGGATACTTGCTAAACAGTAAGATACCTTTAAATTAAAACAACCAACTTGTAATGAAGAGAGGAGTAGGCATGAAGAGAAGGAGGCCTGGCATGCTATGGTTCATGGGGTTAAAAAAAAAAAAAAAAGCCTGTTCACAATTAATTTAAAAACATCAACAGTATCTTTTATGGGTTAAGTACTACATAAGCTCTGCTGTTCAAGCACAATCCTGTTCTTAAAAAAGTTATTGAACCCTCTCAACACTACTAATGCTCTAAATTTAAAAAATAAATAACCAACAAATCACAGAAGAAATAAAAAAAAGAAATCAAAATATGCATAGAGATGAATGAAAATGAAAACACAACAACCCAAAACCTGTGGGGCACTATAAAAGCAGTGCTAAGAGGAAAGTTCATAGCAATACAGGCATACCTCAGGAAACAAGAAAAAAGTCAAATAAATAACCTAACTCGACACCTAAAGCAACTAGAAAAGGAAGAAATGGAGAACCCCAGAGTTAGTAGAAGGAAAGAAATCTTAAAAATTAGGGCAGAAATAAATGCAAAAGAAACAAAAGAGACCATAGCAAAAATCAACAAAGCCAAAAGCTGGTTTTTTGAAAAGATAAATAAAATTGACAAACCATTAGCCAGACTCATCAAGAAACAAAGGGAGAAAAATCAAATCAATAAAATCAGAAATGAAAATGGAGAGATCACAACAGACAACACAGAAATACAAAGAATCATAAGAGACTACTATCAGCAATTATATGCCAATAAATTGGACAACGTGGAAGAAATGGACAAATTCTTAGAAAATTGCATAGAAATGAATGAAAATGAAAACACAACAACCCAAAACCTGTGGGACACTATAAAAGCAGTGCTAAGAGGAAAGTTCATAGCAATACAGGCATACCTCAGGAAACAAGAAAAAAGTCAAATAAATAACCTAACTCTACACCTAAAGCAACTAGAAAAGGAAGAAATGGAGAACCCCAGAGTTAGTAGAAGGAAAGAAATCTTAAAAATTAGGGCAGAAATAAATGCAAAAGAAACAAAAGAGACCATAGCAAAAATCAACAAAGCCAAAAGCTGGTTTTTTGAAAAGATAAATAAAATTGACAAACCATTAGCCAGACTCATCAAGAAACAAAGGGAGAAAAATCAAATCAATAAAATCAGAAATGAAAATGGAGAGATCACAACAGACAACACAGAAATACAAAGAATCATGAGACTACTATCAGCAATTATATGCCAATAAATTGGACAACGTGGAAGAAATGGACAAATTCTTAGAAAAGTTACTCTAGCATAATTGTTGTGATTATTAATAGTTTCCATAATTAAATCTTTCAGTTTTACAACTCAATAGTTATTGTCAATCAATACCTTTCACTGCCATTGATGGCACAAGTGTGCTTCCTTCCAAACCCAAGTCCTCAGGGAACTCCAGCCCTTTGCCTATGTACTGTTCCCCTTCCCTCCTCTGATGCTGTTTTTTACAGAGGAAAGTAGCTTTGAAACATAGGTCTGATGGGTCCCTAGGCAGCAACTTAGGGCACCAATGCTCAAAGAAGCCCATTTAGGGGCAGGCTGTCACTGGAGACCAGGACAATTGGCACCTGTCAGTAGGTGCCTCTAGGCACCTTTAGAAGCTTCAATACCACCTCAGTTTTTAGAGGCTGACCCCAGGTTAGACCAGCACTCTACTCCTGGCTGAGGGTAGAAGATAAGATTCCTCCCTGAGTCTCAGGGGAGACTATGGAAAGCTTAGATTTCTTATGGTAAAGCCTATCTATTTGAAAGTAAAGAGAAAGCTATCCCATTTTAATACTAACCAAAGAAAGCTCTCATTTCCCTATGAACATTAGACAAAATGGACCTAAAGGCAAAAAAGAATTTCTAAAAGAAAAGTTTACTTTATAATTATCAAAAGTTTAATTCATCATCAAGCACCACCAATTTGAAATTTATATGTACTCAATGATGCCATCTTAAAATATGTATAATTGATATTAAGAAACCTATAAGGAATAATGGACAAATCTACAACCAGAGCTAATCCAAGTATCCAAAATATTAATACGAATAGGAAAGTTGAGCAACATCATTAAAAAAGTTAACCCAGACTGTGCAATGTGCATTCTTTTCCATTGCATACTTAATATTCAAAACATGGTCCATATACTAGATCATGAAGAAAACTTCCACACAGCACATGTACTTTGCAACAATGCATTAAAGGTAATATTTGCCTTGTGTCCTTCCAACCTCTCCATCACACGTATGCACACACTTAATCATCTTTTTTCAATCTCCAAAAAACAAGGTGATTTTAAAAGAAGAAAATTCTAGCTCTGAAAAAGGTAGAAAGGAGTGTTCAAATGTATCTGACCCAAGAAAATCAATTACTTATCTATTCCTTTACTGAAATCATTCATATCATTTGTTGGTGGAGCTAATTTACCTTGGAATAATTTCTGTAAAAAAAAAAATCATGTACATTCTAATGCTAAGACTTAAGATAGGAAATGGTAACAGACATCATAGAGGCCTGAAAGTACATTATTATTCAGTTCAGCTATTCAGAATCCCAGCTGTGATCTAGTTAATCTCTGAGACCATTGGCCCAGGCATTGATAGCATTCCTGGAAAACCTCCCCACAACCCCACTTCAAATCTACTGCTGCCTGAAACTGCCAACTGTTTCATTTTAAAGATTCTAGTGATTTCAAAATTGCCTCTACTAGAGAGGGAGTAATTGGTAAAAATCCCCAAGGGTAGTGACTGGGAAAAAGCTGTCACTGGTAATAGCAGGGAGTTACACATAAATGCCGATGAATTTTCTGACTGATGGAACTGAGATATGATTGAAGTTTAATAACCAAGGACGCTGATAGCTGGATAAAAAAAGAGGACAAAGGCTCAAGCACTCACATATGTATACATATCAGGGGGAAAAAACATATTTAAAAGCAATTTTTCTGCTTTTAAGTTAAAAGTCACATTGGATAGATTAAATAAGTTTTTGACATCAAGATCCCAACAACTTGTGAGAACAGTTACTGTTTTCCTATTTATTCTTTTCACCTCTCATTAAATATTACTGTTGCAAGGATTATTATTTTCAACACTTGAAAAGGAAAGGAGTGTTCAAGAAATTAGTGGGAAGGATATGGACTTTACTAAAACCAGAAATACAAACCAGTCAATCAACAATTGGATACTTAGCAAAACCATGTACAACCTATACATTGTAACAACCTAACTTCTTAAAAAGTACATGCATAAACATACACANTACCCAGGATCCATCACACTTATGTGTGGAGTTGTTTTCTGGTAGATTCAGGTTATTTATTTTTCAACCGTACAGGTAGTTTGAAGTTCACATAGCTCTCCATCTCATAGTTATGCTGAATATGAGTTATTGTTTTCTTGGGGGAAGTGAGTAGAGAGATTTTAATTTGTGTCATTATCATTATTCTGTAATAAACCAGAAGTCTAGGCAGTGTCCACTGATTCTTTGATATGAATGACAAAGATTTTGCTAACTTCAACACTTTATATCATTAAATGAAGATTTCACATATATATGTTAAAATTTTTCTACTGGTTATCTTTATAACTGTAAATTATATTTTTGAGCCTCCATCAACATACAAAAAGTTCTTTTTGGCTTAATGCTTTGTCAGATCATGTTATCTGCCTATATAACCTCAGATCTGCATCTACTTTCACTTTTACATTGTCATTTGAAATGAAAATCATTTCCCTTTGGTTCTCCAATAACAATTCTTAGGTTTGCTCTTAAATTTAGTTTCCAGTAATTTATATCATTATGATTTTGTGAATCTTACTCAGTATCTTATATTTCTTTCTATTAGAAAAATAGAAGCCTGCCCCACTGAAAGAGCATTGTATCTGGGATCAAAGTCAATTGGAAACTTTTGTTATTCTAAGGGATTCCATATTCAATCCCACTGCTGGGGATACACACCGAGGAAACCAGAATTGAAAGAGACACGGGTACCCCAAAGTTCATTGCAGCACTGTTGACAATAGCCAGGACATGGAAGCAACCTAGATGTCCATCAGCAGATGAATGGGTAAGAAAGCTGTGGTACATATACACAATGGAGTATTACTCAGCCATTAAAAAGAATACATTTAAGTCCATTCTAATGAGGTGTATGAAACTGGAGCCTATTATACAGAGTAAAGTAAGCCAGAAAGAAAAACACCAATACAGTATACTAATACATATATATGGAATTTAGAAAATGGTAAAGAAAATTAGTAATTTTTATTCATAAGTTTCCTAAATCCTGTGTTTTTCCTATTATCATATGCTCATCTTTTCTCCAGCTCTTATATACTATTTTCCTTTGTGCCATGCATTCTTCTTATTGGTTTATAATAATTTTATGTGCTTCCCTGGTAGCTCAGTGGTAAAGAATCCACCTACAGGAGACACGGGTTTGATCCCTGGCTTGGGATGATACCCTTAGAAGAAAATGGCAATGCACTCCAGTATTCTTGCCTGAGAAATCCCACGGACAAAAGAAACCAGTGGGCTGCAGTCCATAGGGTTGACAAAAGAGTCGTACATGAGTTAGCAAATAAATGACAATAGTTAATTCAGTCTTTACAAAAATTTTATTATCCCAGTTACAAACATAAACAAATTGAGGCAAAGGGTTACTGATTAGTGTAACACAGACTACAGAGTTGATGATCTTAAGTGAAGCCTGCTATCCTAATTCTGAATTACATAATCACATATATTTTCTTTTAAGTACTCCTTTACTTGTTCACTGACTCCCTCCCCACAGAGACCCCTCTTCGTGCTCCTGCTGTTCCAATTTTTAATTCTTTACATATGGGCTGGCTGATATTGTCATCCTATAATTCCCTTGTTCTCCTGATAATACTCTTCGGGATCAGATCCAAAGCTAATTATTAAACATTACTTCATCAACAAAGGTCCATCTAGTCAAAGCTATGGTTTTTCCAGTAGTCATGAGTGGATGTCAGAGTTGGACTATAGAGAAAGCTGAGAGCCTAAAAACTTGCTTTTGAACTATGGTGTTGAAGAAGACTCTTGAGAGTCCCTTGGCTGGCAAGAAGATCCAACCAGTCCATCCTAAAAGAAATCAAACCTGAATATTCATTAGAAAGACTGAGGCTGAAGCTGAAACTGCAATAGTTTGACCACTTGATACAAAGAACTGACTCACTAGAAAAGACCCTGATGCTGGGAGAGATTGAAGGTGGGAGGAGAAGGGGCCGACAGGGAACGAGATGGTTGGATGGCACCACCAACTCGATGAACATGAGTTTGAGTATGCTCCAAGTGTTGGTGATGGACTGGGAAGGCTGGTGTGCTGTAGTCCATGGGGTTGCAAAGAGTCGGACATGACTGAGCGACTGAGCTGAACTGAGTTATTGAATAAGTGCCATATTACATCTACTGGTATCCAAGCTGATTGGTCTATACTTGAATTCTGTAAAGTGCATCTAATTTCTTTTCTAGTTTTCCTGGGATATATTCCAAAAAGCTTCCCTAAGAAAAGGTACATGTCAGGTGAAAGTACCAAAACCACAATGTATTGAGAATATCTTTATGATATCCTAGCAAATAACTGATAGATTATTCAGGTGTGAATTGTATGTAAACATTCCAGTTCCAGTTCAGTCGCTCAGTCGTATCTGACTATTTGCGACCCCATGAACCGCAGCATACCAGGCCTTCCTGTCCATCACCAACTCCTGGAGTCCACCCAAACCCATGTCCAGTAGAGTTGGTGATGCCATCCAACCATCTTATCCTCTGTCGTCCCCTTCTCCTCCTGCCCTCAATCTTTCCCAGCATCAGGGTCTTTTCAAATGAGTCAGCTGTTCACATCAGGTGGCCAAGGTATTGGAGTTTCAGCTTCAGCATCAGTCCTTCCGAAGAACACTCAGGACTGATTTCTTTTAGGATGCACTGGTTGAATCTCCTTACTGGCCAAGGGACCCTCAAGAGTCTTCTCCAACACCACAATTTAAAAGCATCAATTCGTATGTCTTCTTTGGAGAAATGTCTATTTAGTTCTTTGGCCCATTTTTTGATTGGGTCATTTATTTTTCTGGAATTGAGCTGTATAAGTTGCTTGTATATTTTTGAGATTAGTTGTTTGTCAGTTGCTTCATTTGCTATTATTTTCTCCCATTCAGAAGGCTGTCTTTTCACCTTGCTTATAGTTTCCTTTGTTGTGCAGAAGCTTTTAATTTTAATTAGATCCCATTTGTTTATATTTGCTTTTATTTCCAGTATTCTGGGAGG
>SJYX01008719.1:54175-96232 GCA_006410675.1 Oreotragus oreotragus | reverse complement strand
AAATAAATAAAAGCATCAATTCTTCAGTGCTCAGCTCTCTTCACCGTCCATCTCTCACATCCATACAGGACCACTGGAAAAACAATAGCCTTGACTAGACGGACCTTTGTTGGCAAAGTAATGTCTCTGCTTTTGAATATGCTATCTAGGTTGGTCATAACTTTCCTTCCAAGAAGTAACTCTTTTTTAATTATGTGGCTACAATCAACATCTGCAGTGATTTTGGAACCCAATAAAATAAAATCAGCCACTGTTCCCACTGTTTCCCCATCTATTTGTCATAAAGTGATGGAACTGGGTGCCATGATTTTGGTTTTCTGAATGTTGAGTTTTAAGCCAAAATTTTCACTCTCTTCTTTCACCGTCATCAACAGGATCTTTAGTGCCTCTTCACTTTCTGCCATAAGTGTGGTGTCATCTACATAAATGTGGGGTTTGATATTCCTCCGGGCAGTCTTGATTTCAGCGTGTGCTTTTTCCAGCCCAGCATTTCTCATGATGTACTCTGCATAGAAGTTAAATAAACAGGGTGACAGTATACAGCCTTGATGTACTCCTTTTCTTACAGTCTGTTGTTCCATGTCCATTTCTAACTGTTGCTTCCTGACCAGCATACAACTTTCTCAAGAGGCAGGTCAGGTGGTCTGGTATTCCCATCTCTTTCAGAATTTTCCACAGTTTATTGTGATCCACACAGTCAAAGGCTTAGGTCAATAAAGCAAGAATAGATGTTTTTCTGGAACTCTCTTGCTTTTTTGATGATCCAGCAGATGTTGGTAATTTGATCTCTGGTTCCTCTGCCTTTTCTAAAACCAGCTTGAACATCGGGAAATTCACGGTTCAAGTTTGTTAAAGCCTGGCTTGGAGAACTTTGAGTATTACTTTACTAGCATGTCGGATGAGTGCAGTTGTGCAGTAGTTTGAGGATTCTTTGCATTGCCTTTCTTAGGGATGGAATGAAAACTTGTCTTTTCCAGTCCTGTGGCCACTGCTGAGTTTTCCCAAGTTGCTGGAATGTTGAGTGCAACACATTCACAACATCATCTTTTAGAAATTGAAATGGCTCAACTGGAATTCCATCACCTCCACTAGCTTTATTAGTAGTGATGCTTCCTAAGGCCTGCTTGACTTCACATTCCAAGATGTCTGGCTCTAGGTGAGTAATCACACCATCGTGATTATCTTGGTCATGAAGAGCTTTTCTGTACAGTTCTTCTGTGTATTCTTGCCACCTCTTCTTAATATCTTCTGCTTCTGTTAGGTCCATACCATTTCTGTCCTTTATTGAGCTCATCTTTGCATGAAATGTTCCCTTGATATCTCTAATTTTGAAGAGATCTCTAGTCTTTCCCATTCTGTTGTTTTCCTCTATTTTTTTGCATTAATCACTGAGGAAGGCTTTCTTATCTCTTCTTGCTATTCTTTGGAACTCTGCATTCAAATGGGTATATCTTTCCTTTTCTCCTTTGCTTTTCACTTTTCTTTTCACAGCTCTTTGTAAGAACTTCTGAGACAGCCAGTTGGGTTTTTTGCATTTCCTTTTCTTGGAGATGGTCTTAATCCCTCTCTCCTATACAATGACTTGAACCTCCGTCCACAGTTTATCAGGTACTCTATCATATCTAGTCCTTTAAATCAGTTTCTCACTTCCACTGTATAATCATAAGGGATTTGATTTAGGTCATACCTGAATGGTCGGTCTGGTGGTTTTCCCCACTCTCTTCAATTTAAGTCTGAATTTGGCAATAAAGAGTTCATGATGTGAGCCACAGTCAGCTACCAGTCTTGCTTTTGCTGGCTGTATAGAGCTTCTCCATGTTTGGCTACAAAGAATATAATCAATCTGTTTCATTGCTGACCATCTGATGATATCCATGTGTAAAGTCTTCTCTTNAGATCTAGGCCCTTAAATCTATTTCTCACTTCCACTGTATAATCATAAGGGATTTGATTTAGGTCATACCTGAATGGTCTAGTGGTTTTCCCTACTTTCTTCAATTTAAGCCTGAATTTGGAAATAAGGAGTTCATGATCTGAGCCACAGTCAGCTCCTGGTCTTGTTTTTGTTGACTGTATAGAGCTTCTCCATCTTTGGCTGCAAAGAATATAATCAGTCTGATTTCGGTGTTGACTATCTGATGATGTCCATGTGTAGAGTCTTCTCTTGTGTTGCTGAAAGAGGGTGTTCGCTATGACCAGTGCATTTTCTTGGCCAAACTCTATTAGTCTTTGCCCTGCTTCATTCCGCATCCCAAGACCAAATTTGCCTGTTACTCCAGGTGTTTCTTGACTTCCTACTTTAGCATTCCAGTCCCCTACAATGAAAAGGACATTTTTTTGGGTGTTAGTTCTAAAAGGTCTTGTAGGTCTTCATAAAACCATTCAACTTCAGCTTCTTCAGCATTACTGGTTGGGACATAGACTTGGATAACTGTGATATTGAATGGCTTGCCTTGGAAACGAACAGAGATCATTCTGTCATTTTTGAGATTGCATCCAAGTACTGCATTTCGGACTTCAAGGTAAGTAGTACTTTTTCCCTCTAAAAAATGCACATTGACTCATAGTGCTATGTAGAAATGAGAGTGAGTTATTAACAACTACATTAAATAGATTAATCTCACTAAATTTTTAAAATAAAAAAACATTAAAAAATATGGAGTTACTGAGAACAATGATTAGTTTGCCTGTGTATTGCAACTAGTTGGAGTAGGAAATGACAACCCCTTCCAGTGTTCTTGCCTGGAAAATTCCATGGACAGCATAGCCTGGTGGGCTACAGTCCATATAGTCCATGAGGTCGCAAAGATCTGGACAGGACTGATTGAGCACATACGTACATTTTGCAACTAGCATCTTAGTAGTTGTGGCCTTAATTGAAATCTTTGTTCTTAAGTCCAGAGTTTTCTTTGCTTTCTATCCTCTTCTGCTCTCTATCCTCTCCTCCACTGGTTTCATTAATTACTATAAGAAATGAAAGACATGTTAATAGGAAAACAACTCATCAAAAATGAGTTAGCCTCAGTTACTAAAGCATAAACATAAAATAAAACATGTGTTACTTCAAAGTTCAACCAGTTTTCCATGTTTATTACTCTGATTAGAAAGATTATTCATTAATTACATAAAAAATAGGATTGTTGTTTGTTTTTAAGTAGTTCGTGTTAAATATATCCATAAATATATTTAAAAGAATCAGGGCAAGAGATTTTTTTACTTAAGAATTAAAACAACATCTGAGTATCTTGATTTGATAGCTTTGTAAAAACTCTAATTCAAAAGATGTCTTTCTGTCCTTTTGATAATAGCGCTTATTACTGTAGTGACTTGTTATAGTTCGATTCTTAGACAGGATACCCTTGAGTCATAGTCTTCTGTTATATCTCTTCGGTGATAGATTTTACACTCATTATAATTGAGTTTCATCTTCCTTTATTTATAAAAACTGTTTTTAAACCAAACTAGAGAAAGTCACTCAGTTGTGTCCAACTCTGTGCAGCCCCACAGACTATACAGTCCATGGAATTCTCCAGGCAAGAACACTGGAGTGGGTTGCCATTTCTTTCTCCCACATTGCAGGCAGATTCTTTATCAGCTGAGCCACCAGGGAAGCCTAAGAATACTGGAGTGGGTAGTCTGTCTCTTCTCCAGCGGATCTTCCCGACCCAGGAATCCAACTGATGTCTCCTGCATTACAGGCGGATTCTTCACTGTCTAAGCTACCAAAGAAGCCCTAAACTAAACTGATCTCTAATAATAAAAATGAGGAATTATCATGAAGGCAGCTTTTAACCAAAAGAAGTCATCAGATGGGCATTAGGAAAGCAGAAAATATTCTGTTTCTATCTGGGTACTAGCTACATTGTAATGCCATTTATTTAAATTAAAGAAAGTTAATTTTTACAATTAATTTCAAAGTAGAGAGTACCTGAAAAATCTTAAGCATGCAACTAGGTACTCCAGGAACTGAATTATTTTTTTCTGTTTATTGGGATGCCCTTTATTAATACATAAATCAATAAGCAATGACTTTATTTTGAGACGTTTTCAAATCCATAAGGGCCAAATAACTGATTTGGAAAACTAAGTTCAGTATTTTAATTTTATACCAAGACAGTATAGTTTGATGCTGATACAAATGTCGTGGCATGGGATAAAGCACACAAGTCTGGAAATATCAAGCAAAGAAAAGTAATCAGGTTTCCTTTGTAGCCATTGATAGTTGAGTGACTAATATTTGCCTAAACCTTCTCTCAGTTTTTGTTATTTGACTTGTCCTAACGACTCCTATTCAGCAGTTGAATAGTGGGGTTCTTAACAGGAAAAGTATAAACAGGCTTTTATGTTTGAAAAGAAACAAGAGTAAATTACTAAGTGACGTCAATTGCAATTAATTTCAGATTTACAATAGAAAACTAGAATAGAGGACATAGTTTTTATAAGTAATGAACAAGAATAATTTTTATGTACTTAGCTATATTTTTTGCCAATAAAGAAAAGTCAGGGGAAGCATTTTTAATACTCTTTATTTAACACAATGTAATAGGGATACATTTAACATCAATTTTCTGTTCTTTATTGTAGGTTTCATTTCAAAAGTATTGACAGATCATTTCTCACACAAAAAGATAGATGATTATTTATTCAAAGCAGAAAACCAATAAAATTTGTTTTATTGTTTTAAAGAGATAAAATTTAAAGTTAAAAAATTTAAAGAGTTATTGTTGCAGAAATGATTTGTTGTTGTTTTTCATTCACTAAGTTGCCTCCGGCTCTTTTGCAACTTCATGGACTATAGTCCACCAGGCTCCTCAGTTCATGAGGTTCTCCAGGCAAGAATACTGGAGTGGGTAGTTGTTCCTTCTCCAGGGGAACTTCCCAACCCAGGGATCAAACCTGTATCTCCTGCGTTGGCAGGTGAATTCTTTAACACTGAAGTACCGAAGCCTGCAGAAATGATACATGTATTTTAGCAGATGTAACACACTCTGGTCTTCTCTTTGGAAATAGAACATTTCAGTATCACTTGCTCAAACTTAGCTAATGAGCATAACTACCTATCTTTCCCTTCCTTCCTCAAGGAAATGAGAGCACTGGATATCAAAGTGCCCTGCTGGATTCTACATTAGAACCATATCCTCTGCCCTGTTTTATAGGATCACTCAATTTTGACTTTTATTTCCAGAATTTTTCCCCAGAATTTTTCTTTTCTTTATACTCCATCAACTGGAGCCTCCCTATATTTCCCCCAGAACATAAAATGTACCCTTGCTTCCAGAACCTGGCTTTATAGCTGATGACCAGCATTCACTTTCTATTGAAGAAACTCCACACCAGTTCTTTCATTTCTAAAATGCTGATGTGAAGATCTTCATAAACCCTCTGCCAAGTGAAACAACCACAACTGGTGAAAATTATTAAAACTACCCAACAATTTGAAGTCTTTGAAAAATGTCATAGGGTGCACAGTAAGAGGAGAAACACTTATTTAAAAATATCTACTATGTCTTGCTCAGAACTGCAAAGGGATATGGCATTTCAGCCATGATCCACCCACTTCCACCTGTGTTCACCATGATGGAAGCTCTACTCCAAACTGATTTATCTTCCCTATGTGCTCAGTTGCTCAGTCATGCCCGACACTTTGCGACCTCATGGACAGTAGCCCACCAGGCTCCTCTGTCCATGGAATATTCTAGGCATGAATGCTAGGGAGGGTTGCTATTTCCTTCTCCAAGGTATCTTCCTGACTCAGGAATCAAACCTGCATCTCAGGCATCTCCTGCATTGGTAGGCAGTGTCTTTACCACTAGCAACACCTGGGAAGCCCTGCGTAGTTAACGAATTTCAACTTCCAAGACTCGTTTTTATATCTCATCAGAAAAAAAAATCTACATGTGATAGTGGTCTGCTCAAAGACCTAAAGAAAGAGAAGCTGGAAGTGTTTGTCATTATTACTATCAGGGACTTATGATAGACTGACTAATGTGTGGAATTTAGCATAGCATATGGATTCCTTCAGATGTAATTGGGAATTAGACTATTCTAACAACTTAAGTGACTGAACTGAACTGAACTGAACAACTTAAGAAGTATTAATTTTCCCTAATATAATCTTTGAGGATGACGATTTATCTTAAAATCAAATCTTGTTTCCAAAAGGAACTCCACCTTGTTGGATAGGACTGAGCGACTCTGAGTTACAGGTTGAAACTTATGTGCCATCTGGGATGATAGGCATGACTATATTTAAAAATTGATTCAATTTGTATGACTGCTTTCCCACTTGATTGACTCCTACTGTGAGCCAGGGTAAAAGAGTGGTAATACACAAGAAATCTTGTCCTCAAGACATTTGGAGATTGAGATAAAGAATATAAGAAGTACAGGGCTATAATTATATACATCCACTTGCATGTGAGAAAATAAAAGGAAATTACTGCAATATAAATCATAGGTTCCATTTGGGACCTTGAAAATTCACATGCATGCCTGGAAATTGTAGAAATATGACATATTAATGATGGAAATTATCATATAGAGACAAGGTTTACACTATAGATAACTGTGTGATCAAAGATTCAAAGATTCTAAGATGAGAAAACAGTGTTTTGCAAAAGTCACAAGCAAACAGAATTGATTAACAATGTTAATGAGCTCAAGGAAAATAGCACTCCTTTCCTCTCTATCCCATTTCTTCTTTTTCTGTCACTGTTATGTTTCCATTTGTTGCTTGATTCCATCCATGACAACTGAACTATAAGATCTGTGAGGCTAAGAACATTTTCTATTTTATTTGCCACTGACTACCCAATTTTAAACAAAATGTAAGTTTTATAGGGTGTACACAATTAGTATTTGATGACTTTGCCTGCAAACTGTATTATCTAATGAAATTGTATACTTCTAAAAAGAAATAGGCATCCATGTGACAATAAGACATTTATTAAAGGCAATGCAAAATGATTCCTGTTATACATGCATTTCTAAATGCATAATATTCTAGGTTCTTCATCTCAATTTTCACTCATAAAAATACAATGTGAGTAGAGTCAGTCATCCTCACATCAAAGGCAATTTTCTATTACAGGAGGATTAATTAGATGTGCTTTGTTTGGTCTTCAAAAACCTTAATTGGGGTCACTGATACCTCAGTATTCTATGCCAAAACAAAGACTTTTTGTCAAAGCAATCAGGTGGCAAAACAGATCATAGGTAAATTAATATACCTGTAACTATAAAGAAAAATATGGCAAGATTTCTATACGATGTCAATTAAAACAGAGCAAATATTTTTATATGAAACTGAATTGTGGCTCCAGCAACTGACTTTTTGTTTTCAAAGAGTTTCTCTAACATATTCCATTACACAGCACTGGGTCCAGAAAATATTTTTTTAAGTCTCTGGGACTTAAGACTAATGATTAAAGTCATTTTAAAGTTGAGTTATTTCCTCAATGCCTTGGGAAAAATCTGAGATTAGAGTGTCTTCTCACAAATAGATGTGTATANAAAGAGTTTCTCTAACATATTCCATTACACAGCACTGGGTCCAGAAAATATTTTTTTAAGTCTCTGGGACTTAAGACTAATGATTAAAGTCATTTTAAAGTTGAGTTATTTCCTCAATGCCTTGGGAAAAATCTGAGATTAGAGTGTCTTCTCACAAATAAAATAAAATAAATCAGCAGGACAAATACAGTTGATTGTCTAATTATTGACTGAATAATACCTAAATGTGGGATGAAATCAAGAGCTATAGTTGCAGGATCAGAGGCATTGCAATGTAATAGATTCTAAAAACATTTAGAATGTTTTTAGAATGTTTGGGAGATGACTTGAATGCAAAGTTAAATTAATCACTGGATGAAAATCCTGGGATGAAATATAATATTTATATGGGTTGATGGTGAATTTGCCAATAGCAAGGCCTATTTCCCTTATTCTTCTTCCAAATCACTATTCCTTTGTGCAACTGAACAATTAATTTCCTATTTGGTCATTTTCATATCTACAACATTAAAAACACTAAAGCCTACCTAATTCTCACTTATTTTATTATCCCAACAGTACCTGTGTATAAAGGGAGCAAAGTCAATTTCTATTTAATCTGGGCTGCTGTAAATACAAACCTTTGCTTGACAACCAACCTAAATATCTCTATCTGTTGCAGACACTATAAAATCCTCATTCTCAGCGACTTGCGGCAATCAGAAATATATGACAAATTGCAGGTTTGCAGGAAGATGAGGTTCAATTACAATAAATGTAAAATCTACCATTTAAGAGATAGGATAAAAGCAGAAAACCAAGACTCAAGGGAATCCTGTCTAAGAATCAAATGATAACAAATCATAAAAGTTATAAGTACTATTATCAAAAGAACAAAAAAAAATCTTTTAAATTAAGGTTTTTACAAGGCTATCAAATCAAGATACCCAGTTCTTGTTCTATTCTAAAGTAAAAAAATCACTTGCCCTGACTCATATAAATATTTTAATGGGTATATTTAACATCAACTACTTAAACATAAGCAGCAATCCTATTTTTTACATAACTAAATGATGAATAATAATCTTTCTGATGATGGTAATAAACATGCCCAAATGGGAAAACAGTTGAACTTTGAAGTAATTCATACTTTCTTCTATGCTTATGCTTTAGCAACCAAGGCTAACTCATTTTTGGTGTTTTCATTTCAACATATTTTTCATTTTGTATAGTACCTAATGGGCTTCCTTGGTGGCTCAGATAGATGGTAAAGAATCTGCCTGCAATACATGAGACCCAGGTTCTATCCTTGGTCCAGGAAGATCCCTGGAGAAAGGAAAGGCAACCCACTCCAGTATTTTTGAGTGGAGAATCCCATGGATATGGGAGCCCAGCAGGCTATGGCCCATAGGGTCACAAAGAGTTGGACAGGACTGAGTGACTAACACTACTTCACTGCTACTATAGCACCTAATGAAACCAGTGGAGGAGACAGTAGAGAGTAGGAAATATACCTCTTGGGAACAAAGGTCTCAATTAAGGCACCAACTACTACAAAAATGGTTTCAATACACATGCAAAATAATCATAGTTCTCAGTAACTCCAAAGCATGGGTGTTAGAAGATCTAGATAAAAATACATTGTGCACCAAGGGATCTTGAAAAAGAAGTAAAATATTTGTGTGCTATAATATTTGTTTCCTAAAGTAAATTTTTCACAGCTTTTTTCAGATTAAATTTTTATTACATTCACTATTAACATACCGCACAGAGTTGGACACCACTGAAGTGACTTAGCAGTAGCAGCAGCAGAAACATATCATAGTTGATATCCTTGTGCTTATAAATGACTTCTGAAAACAAGTTAAAGTAGATATGCCTTCTGCATAGCTTTACATAGAAAGTGAAAGTAAAAGTGAGGTCGCTCAGTTGTGTCCGACTCTTTGCGACCCCATGGACTGTAGCCTATCAGGCTCCTCCGTCCATGGGATTTTCCAGGCAAGAGTGCTGGAGTGGATTGCCATTTCCTTCTATAGGGGATCTTCCAGACCCAGGAACTGAACCTGGGTCTCCCGCATTGCAGGCAGATGCTTTACCATCTGAGCCACCAGGGCATCCCCCAGCTTTATATAAGCTAGTGTAATTAATGTTAACTATAGGAGTTCCATGGGGAAGGCAATGGCACCCCACTCCAGCACTCTTGCTTGGAAAACCCCATGGACGGAGGAGCCTGGTGGCCCACAGTCCATGGGGTCGCTAAGAGTTGGACACGACTGAGCGACTTCACTTTCACTTTTCACTTTCACGCATTGGAGAAGGAAATGGCAACCCACTCCAGTGTTCTTGCCTGGAGAATCCCAGGGACGGGGGAGCCTGGTGGGCTGCCGTCTATGGGGTTGCACAGAGTCGGACAGGAGAGACTTAGAAGTAGCAGGAGCAGCAGCAGTAGGAGCTCCCAGGTGGCGCTGGTGGTAGAGAACCTGCCTGTCAGTGCAGGAGACTTAAGAGATGAGGGTTAGATCCCTGGGTCAGGAAGGTATCCTGGAGAAAGGCATGGCAACCCATTTCAGTATACTTGCCTGAAGAATTCCATGGACAGAGGATCCTGGCGGGCTACAGTCCATAGGGTCACAGAGTTGGACACAACTTACCGACTGAACAACAACATAAAAATATAAATTGAAATTTTGAACGTCCTGTTCTTCATGATCCTTTCATTGCTTTAGAAAACATGTGCCTTAAAAAATAAAACTAATACCTTAGAGATAAATTGGGGACCCTGTGATAAACTGACTTACTGTCTGGAATTTAGTATGGCCTATGGATTCCTTTAGATGGAATTGGAAATTAGGCCATTCCAATAATTTAAGGAGTATTAATTTTCCCTAATATAATCTTTGAGGATGATTTCTCATAAAATCATATCTTATTTACAAAAGCTCCACCCTGTTTTAATGAAATGTTAGAAAATTAGTTATTTCTTGCACACATGTATATATGTGTGTGTGGAAAGAGCAACAGAGAAAGAAAGAGCATTGTATTCATCACTACGATATATGTGTTTTCTGTTATTTTAAAGAGAATTATGCCTAGGAATCAGCGAACTAAAATGGACTGAAATGGGTGAATTTAACTCAGATGCAATCTCAAAAATGACAGAATGATCTCTGTTTGTTTCCAAGGCAAACCATTCAATATCACAGTTATCCAAGTCTATGCCCCAACCAGTAATGCTGAAGAAGCTGAAGTTGAACGGTTTTATGAAGACCTACAAGACCTTGTAGAACTAACACCCAAAAAAGATGTCCTTTTCATTATAGGGGACTGGAATGCAAAAGCAGGAAGTCAAGAAACACCTGGAGTAACAGGCAAATTTGGCCTTGGAATGCAGAATGAAGCAGGGCAAAGACTAATAGAATTTTGCCAAGAAAATGCACTGGTCATAGCAAACACCCTCTTCCAACAACACAAGAGAAGACTCTACACATGGACATCACCAGATGGTCAACACCGAAATCAGATTGATTATATTCTTTGCAGCCAAAGATGGAGAAGCTCTATACAGTCAACAAAAACAAGACCAGGAGCTGACTGTGGCTCAGATCATGAACTCCTTATTTCCAAATTCAGACTTAAATTGAAGAAAGTAGGGAAAACCGCTAGACCATTCAGGTATGACCTAAATCAAATCCCTTATGATTATACAGTGGAAGTGAGAAATAGATTTAAGGGCCTAGATCTGATAGACAGAGTTCCTGATGAACTATGGAATGAGGTTCGTGACATTGTACAGGAGACAGGGATCAAGACCATCCCCATGGAAAAGAAATGCAAAAAAGCAAAATGGCTGTCTGGAGAAGCCTTACAAATAGCACTGAAAAGAAGAGAGGCGAAAAGCAAAGGAGAAAAGAAAAGATATAAGCATCTGAATGCAGAGTTCCAAAGAATAGCAAGAAGAGATAAGAAAGCCTTCTTCAGCAATCAATGCAAAGAGATAGAGGAAAACAACAGAATGGGAAAGACTAGAGATCTCTTCAAGAGAATTGGAGATACCAAGGGAACATTTCATGCAAAGATGGGCTCGATAAAGGATAGAAATGGTATGGACCTAACAGAAGCAGAAGATATTAAGAAGAGGTGGCAAGAATACACAGAAGAACTGTACAGAAAAGATCTTCACGACCCAGATAATCATGAGGATGTGATCACTAATCTAGAGCCAGACATCTTGGAATGTGAAGTCAAGTGGGCCTTAGAAAGCATCACTAAGAACAAAGCTAGTGGAGGTGATGGAATTCCCGTTGAGCTGTTTCAAATCCTGGAAGATGATGCTGTGAAAGTGCTGCACTCAATATGCCAGCAAATTTGGAAAACTCAGCAGTGGCCACAGGACTGGAAAAGGTCAGTTTTCATTCCAATTCCAAAGAAAGGCAATGCCAAAGAATGCTCAAACTACCGCACAATTGCACTCATCTCACACGCTAGTAAAGTAATGCTCAAAATTCTCCAAGCCAGGCTTCAGCAATATGTGAACCGTGAACTCCCTGATGTTCAAGCTGGTTTTAGAACAGGCAGAGGAACCAGAGATCAAATTGCCAACATCCGCTGGATCATGGAAAAAGCAAGAGAGTTCCAGAAAAACATCTATTTCTGCTTTATTGACTATGCCAAAGCCTTTGACTGTGTGGATCACAATAAACTGTGGAAAATTCTGAAAGAGATGGGAATACCAGACCACCTAACCTGCCTCTTGAGAAATCTGTATGCAGGTCAGGAAGCAACAGTTAGAACTGGACATGGAACAACAGACTGGTTCCAAATAGGAAAAGGAGTACGTCAAGGCTGTATATTGTCTCCCTGCTTATTTAACTTATATGCAGAGTACATCATGAGAAACGCTGGACTGGAAGAAACACAAGCTGGAATCAAGATTGCCGGGAGAAATATCAATAACCTCAGATATGCTGATGACACCACCCTTATGGCAGAAAGTGAGGAGGAGCTAAAAAGCCTCTTGATGAAAGTGAAGGAGGAGAGCGAAAAAGTTGGCTTAAAGCTCAACATTCAGAAAACGAAGATCATGGCATCCGGTCCCATCACTTCATGGGAAATAGATGGGGAAACAGTGGAAACAGTGTCAGACTTTATTTTTTTGGGCTCCAAAATCACTGCAGATGGTGACTGCAGCCATGAAATTAAAAGACGCTTACTCCTTGGAAGAAAAGTTATGACCAACCTGGATAGTATATTCAAAAGCAGAGACATTACTTTGCCGACTAAGGTCCGCCTAGTCAAGGCTATGGTTTTTCCTGTGGTCATGTATGGATGTGAAAGTTGGACTGTGAAGAAAGCTGAGCGCCGAAGAATCGATGCTTTTGAACTGTGGTGTTGGAGAAGACTCTTGAGAGTCCCTTGGACTGCAAGGAGATCCAACCAGTCCATTCTGAAGGAGATCAACCCTGGGATTTCTTTGGAAGGAATGATGCTAAAGCTGAAACTCCAGTACTTTGGCCACCTCATGCGAAGAGTTGACTCATTGGAAAAGACTCTGATGCTGGGAGGGATTGGGGGCAGGAGGAGAAGGGGACGACTGAGGATGAGATGGCTGGATGGCATCATGGACTCGATGGACGTGAGTCTGAGTGAACTCTGAGAGATGGTGATGAACAGAGAGGCCTGGCGTGCTGCGATTCATGGGGTCACAAAGAGTCGGACAGGACTGAGCGACTGAACTGAACTGAACTGATTCCTTACATAGAAGTGCTTTTGAATAAGTTTTTGATGTATTGTGTATATTATTATTCTACACCCAGATATACAACATACATATAACACATAGAGCTCACTCAGTTCATGTAACATTGGGCTACTGACCAGCTGACTCTGTGATATTTCATACAGTCAGGAGACTCGTTTCTTTGGAGCTCTTGAGCTTGTTGGCCCCTATTCTTTGAATGCTCTTCCCTAGGTATCCCACTTTGCTCTCTTATTTTTATATTCGGTGTTCATCTTTGATGAAATACCACTCTATCAATGAGACCTTCCCTGACCACTGTATTAAATGTTTCAGCACACTTTAACACGAATACCACTCATTCATTACACCCTTTCTCTGTTTTCTCTTTCTCCAGAGCTACAGTTCATAGGGTTACAAGAGCCCAACTGAGCAACTGAATCACCACAGAGCACTTCCATCACCAGTTTAAGTTAATGTTTATTTTTTATTTACAGTTGTCTGTTTTCCTCTTGTTTGAACACCAACCAGTGCATACACTCAATGAAGGTAGCTTTTCATGAACAAAATATCTTTTGAGCTGATACAACAGTTTGGCACATTCCATTACTATATTTGAATGAATTCTGCCCATCTTATTCGATCAATGTTATTACTGCAGAACCTATAATTCTTCCCATATTTTCTACATTTGACACAAATCCTTGCTTACGCTTTAGCACTTTTGGATCATTTGCTCCTTATCCAAGCTATAGCCCCTTTTTTGTTGCCTTATTATATCAGCAGAGGCATTTTCTTTTGAGTTCTCTCCTATATTCCGTGTGTTGCAATGCTTCATCTGTGACCCTCTGCTATCTCTCTTTCTATTATATTTTCCTTGAAATGCTACCCTTTCAACACCAACAAATTCACACTCGATTGTTGCCACAGATCGTTTGCTGCTTTTCTTCCTGACATTTCTGCTATTTATCAAACACCTCCTAATTTTCATTTTACACCTCTTTTCTGTGATCATACAGAGATGAGGTGTGAGAGGATAAAGTGATAAATGCACAGCTCAATTGAAATCCTAGAGAAAGAGAACTGGCAGTATAAATTTACATTACCATTTGACCATATGTCTGTCACACTAGAGAACATTGGTTTCTTGAATTTTCACTCAATAATGCAATCAATTTGGTTTGTAAGGAGCCAATCTAGAAAGCTCCAAATGTATTTCTTAATGTTTAAGTATATTGTGTGCAAAGTCAAGCTGAGCAAAACTCAGTGAATGCATTGATCCTTTCCAATTCCTTTCTCTTCCATTACACTCTGATCAATAAACACTTTTCCTACTTTAACTCTGAAACCTTCTTTAAAGAGAGGCACATAATTTTTGGAGTAATTTCAAGAAGATCTTGTAGTTAATCTCATAATTCTTCAATTTTATTTTCTTTAGCTTCTGGTGTTTGGGTATAAGTTTGAATGACTTTAAGAAAGACTGACAAGCTGGGCCACATTTCATTTTACTGTAGGACACTCTTAAGAAATATAGTTATTTTCATCCTAGGGCCTTTTTATTCTATTTTTTCTCTCATTCATATATATGAAATTATTGTCAAATGTTATTACATGAACATCATGAGTCTAAAGATTTGCTGAAAATATATTATGCCAGAAGACCTCTCTGCTATACCATCAGGGCCCTTTAGCTCTGGGATGCTAATTCACAATGTTCCCACATTTGCAAGATGTTTCTAAGCCAATTACTATTTCACAAAGAAAAAGTAGCAACTTACTTTGTACTGTGTTTGTTAAAAATCTCATCCTGTGCAAGCTTCCTTTTAAATATTCTCCAACAATTTCAGGGATAACCACTAACTCTCAGGGATCTCACTGTGACTAAGTCTGAATTGTGACTATGGTTATGTGTGCACTTCACTTCCAAGTATTTCAAGAACCCCCGTGAATGTAGAGCCATATGCTTTAAGATGTGGGGATATAATTATTATACAACATGGGTATTCACAAAGAAATGTTTTTAAAGAAAGAAAAGAAGGCAGTAATTAAACTTAGGGAGTGCAAATATCCATTAACTGATTCTACGATGTGCTTTAAGGGTTCACAGGGAGAGATCACTAAATGACTAGGCAATTAAAATAATTTGTGAATACAAGAGGGCCAAGCAAAGTGAGAACATCCACTTGTTCTTCTCACTGGAAGACAAGAGGCTCGTCTGGCATAAGCGCTAAGGGAGATGAGTAGTTCTTGAAGAAGAGCTGCATTTGAGTAGAGAGAAAGGAATGGCATGAATGCTACAGGAGAATGAGGGAAAGCACAATAGGTATGTTTGTGTTTTGTGTAGAAGATAACAGACTAGTCTAGCCCTATATGCTATCATTACTCCTAAGTCTACTTTTGCAAAAATGAAATATTTGTTATTGGACTATTAGTGGGAACTCATGGTTTTCTGTATCAGACAGTCAGTTCATTAACTCAGTCATGTCCTACTCTTTGTGACCACATGAACCGCAGCATGCCAGGCCTCCCTGTCCATCACCAACTCCCAGAGTTCACCCAAACTCATGTCCATTGAGCCAGTGATGCCATCCAACTATCTCATCCTCTGTTGTCCCCTTCNTGTCCTACTCTTTGTGACCACATGAACCGCAGCATGCCAGGCCTCCCTGTCCATCACCAACTCCCAGAGTTCACCCAAACTCATGTCCATTGAGCCAGTGATGCCATCCAACTATCTCATCCTCTGTTGTCCCCTTCTCTTCCTGCCCTCAACAATTCCCAGGGACATTTCAAATGAATTAGCTCTTTGCATCAGGTAGCCAAAGTATTGGAGTCTCATCTTAAACATCAGTCCTTCCAATGAACACCTAGGACTGATCTCCTTTAGAATGGACTGGTGGAATATCCTATTAGTCCAACGGACTCTCAAAAGTCTTCTCCATCACCACAGCTCAAAAGAATCAATTCTTCAGCACTCAACTTTCTTTATCATCCAACTCTCACATCCATACAGGACTACTTGAAAAAACATAGCCTTGACTAGATGGACCTTTATGAAAATGTAATGTCTCTGCTTTTTAATATGTTGTCTAAGTTGGTCATAACTTTCCTTCCAAGGAATAAGTGTTTTAATTTCATGGCTGCAATCAATATTTGCAGTGATTTTGGAGCCCCAAAAAATAAAGTCAGCCATTGTTTCCACTGCTTTGACATCTATTTGCCATGAAGTGATAGGACCGGATGTCATGATCTTAGTTTTCGGAATGTTGAGCTTTAGGCCAAGTTTTTCACTCTCCTCTTTCACTTTCATCCAGAGGCTCTTTAGTTCTTCTTCACTTTCTGCTATAAGAGTGGTGTCATTTGTATATCTTCAGTTCAGTTCAGTTTAGTCTCTCAGTCATGTCTGACTCTTTGCTACCTCATGAAGTGCAGCACGCCAGGCCTCCCTGTCCATCGCCAACTCCAGGAGTTCACTCAGACTCACGTCCATCAAATCGGTGATGCCATCCAGCCATCTCATCCTCTGTCGTCCCCTTCTCCTCTTGCTATTCTTTGGAACTCTGCATTCAGATGCTTATATCTTTCTTTCTATCCTTTGCTTTTTGCTTCCCTTCTTTTCACAACTATTTGTAAGGCCTCCTCAGACAACCATTTTGTATTTCTTTTTCTTGGGGATGATCTTGATCTCTGTCTCCTGTACAGTGTCACAGACCTTTGTCCATAGCTTCTCAAGCACTCTGTCTATCAGATCTAGTCCCTTAAATCTATTTCTCACTTCCACTGTATAATCATAAGGGATTTGATTTAGGTCATACCTGAATGGCCTGTTGGTTTTCCCCACTTTCTTCAATTTAAGTCCAAATTTGGCAATAAGGAGTTTATGATGTGAGCCACAGTCAGCTCCTAGTCTTGTTTAGCTGACTGTATACAGCTTCTCCATCTATGGCTGCAAATATTATAAACAATCTGATTTCTGTGTTGGCCATCTGGGATATCCATGTGTAGAGGGTTCTCTTACCTATCAATAAATAAAAGTAGTTATAAATATAGCTAATGGATAGAGGTGTGTGTGTGTGTGTGTGTGTAATATGTAAACATAAATGTATTCTCTATTTCCATCCACTAACAAAGCCTGGGAGCTGTTATATCTAATATGCAGATATTGGTTTTGAAGTATTATTTTCCACTAAAGGGAACCAGCCTTGTTGAAAAATGCCTGACTCCATGACTGAAACAGCACAAAGTGCATAAACCTAAGATGACCTGGCACTTTGTTTTGTCAAAAGCAAGGAAGTGCTTAAAAACTGATTGCAATATCCATTCTGGATAGGAGAGGTTTTGGGGGAGAATGTATACATGTATACATATGACTAAATCCCTTCACTGTTCACCTGGAACTATCTCAACATGGTTAATTGGATATGAGTGAGTGAGTGAGTAAGTGAAATCGCTCAGTCGTGTCCGACTCTTTGCAATCCCATGGACTGTAGACCACCAGGCTTCTCTGTCCATGGGATTCTCCAGGCAAGAATACTGGTGTGGTGGGTTGCCATTTCCTTCTCTGGGGGATCTTCCCAACCCAAGGATCAAACCCATGTCTCCCGCATTGCAGGCAGATGCTTTACCCTCTGAGCCACCAGGGAAGCCCTAAGAAATCACTTAAACCTCCCGCCTGGACAGGGACTTGAACCCTGGACACTCAGATTAAAAGTCTGATGCTCCACCGACTGAGCTACCCAGGCTCTATACTTCAGCACAAAAGGCTTTTGATATTAAAAAAGGTTATATTAAAAAATTAAAAACAAAACAAAAATGATGGCAAAATGACAAAAGATTATAGGGGCCAGCATAAAGAACCTTCGACTGGCCAAATCCTGGGCAATTTGCTAACCGATATAAATAGTGGTAGAAATATAAGATAATCCATTGAATAAAATAGGACACTATATATAGTAAATTGAATGAATTAAAAATAATGATGAGGAACATTTCAGTTCAGTTCAGTACCAGGCTCCTCTGTCCATGGGATTTTCCAGGCAAGAGTACTGGAGTGGGGTGCCATTTCCTTCTTCAGCGGATCTTCCTGACCCAAGGATCAAACCCAAGTCTCCCGCACTGTAGGCAGACACTTTACCATCTGGGCCACAAGGGCAGTCCTAAAGTCATCACGGGGGTTGACAAGTGTTAAATCACCGGTTTACTGCCATATCTTCCTGCATGATAATAGTCATTCCTTTAAAACAGTCATCTGTTGCATGGTTTAAACCTTAATTTCTGGATTTCAAAGCGCTTTACTAATTGCTAAATTTTAAGTTCCATTCACTGTCAGCAAAGCCACAGATATCCTGTGATTTCTACTTTCTGCACAATGATAACCTCCTTTTCTGAACTGGACCATACCATCAGAGATGCCAAGAGGACTCACCAGTCTGTCTCCCAAACTGGATCCCAGGCTCAGGAGCACCAGGCTGTCATCTCCTCCATGACTGCATGTGAGAGGCTCACAAGAAGCCCTAAAGGAAAGAAAAATATAGAACCTTACATTTCACTCTTCTACTTGGCTCTTAAGATCATCATAAATTGCAATTGGTTAGTTACTGGGAAATAGAATCTAAAATATTTAAAGTAATTGATTTTTTTCCCTGTGTAAACAACTTCAGAGATAAGCAAAGGGTTAGCATATTATCTCCACGTTTCCCTTCACATACACTGGGGAGAGAAGGGAGGGATGTTTGGGAAGATGCAGCGATAATCTTTCCCAGCCGAAATATCTAATTACACTCAGGTCTGGAATCCCTAAGTTAGCATATTTTGCCCATTCATTGCTCAATAAATATTAATTGGTGGAGATGGGTTATAATTTAGCATGTGTATAATATATAATTTACCTGTAACCTATAATTATCTTAAATGTTCAAATAGGGAATTGATTGGACTGAAAAGAAAATAACTTATTTAACTTTAAAAATGTTGTTATGATCTAACTCTTCATGAAATCACCCACCTCAGACATCATTTCACTTAGATAAGCTAACTACCCTATGCCACGTTCCCTCATGAGGACGACAGGGTGGAATGGATTCTGAGCTCAGCGTTATGCATGCTCTAAAGTTCCCTGGTGTATTAGAAATATTCTGTGCTCTTTGCCCATCTCAGACTGGCCACCTTCCATGAGAACTGCCTCTTCCACACTCAGGAACAAAGCCTCAGTAGCCCACGTTTGTTTTGGACCAGGGGTATATATTTTTTCATGTAAAAATGATGATTGCTATTACTATTTACCAATGGGGAGATGTTCTTTATTTACACCAGTAGAGAGAAGGGCAAGGGGAATATAGTTAGCTCTTAAGGGTGGACTCTTGAAGTAAGTCAAACTCATCAGATGATCTCTCCTAGGAATATGGAAGAGGAATTGAATTCAACCAGTGCTTCCTCCATGTGTAGCTGGAATTGAAAGGATAGAACTGGGAATTTCTGGGCAGCTATTTTCTGCTCAAAATAAACAGAGAGAGAGAGAGAGAGAAAGCCAGTCTCAGAGAGAGGAAGAAGGAAGAAGAGAAGATGAGCAGAGAGGCAGAGACAAAGGACAAAGAAGGAAGGAGTCCCTATTACGATGGTTCCTTGACAGCTTTCCAACCCCTTCTTCCATGCCCTTGAAAGGCCCAGCTGCCCTATGTTGCCAAGCTAAACCAACATCCTGACAACAAATCCATCTTTATTCTACCACCTCTTTCTTAAATGAGTTCTTACTGGTTTCTGTTGCTTGCAGTCAAATGAATCCCCTCCTAGATCCTTAAGGACACTCATTCAAGTCAAGAAAAGGAATTCCTCAGCCCTTTACCATGTTTTCCCCAAGGAGACTCTGTAGCCCTTCACCATTGTCTACCTTCCCAAGCTCAATTTTTCAATGAATAAGCATATATCATTGGGCTTCCCCGGGGCTGAGATGGTAAGTAGTCTACTTGCAATGCAGGAGGCCCAGGCTTGATCCCAAGGTTGGGAAGATCCCCTGGAGAAAGGAATGGCTACCCACTTCAGTATTCTTGCCTAGAGAATTCCATGGACAGAGGAGACGGGCAGGTTACAGTCTATGGGGTCGCAAAAAGTCGGACATGATTGAGTGACTAACACTTTCACTTCACTTCATAAATCATTGTGTCTAACTTTGTTCATTCCTGTTGGTAGAGATGAGCATAAGACATGGTCTCAATTCTCAGACAGTCAAAGGCTTCTCCAGACAAGAAAGCAAGAGAAACTGAGAGACAGCTGCCTCAGGACTCGTAGCCTTGATTCAGCACCAGGAGGAGTCTTAGTGCAATCAACAGGAGAGAGAATATTTCCTTGCTAGCTCACTCGCACACGTATACCTGCCCAGACATTTGCATACACATGGGTGCCTACATGCAAACACGAGCACAGTGGAAAAGAGAAGGCAGTCAGAGCCCAACCAGTGCTCTCTGTGTGACATCCCCATTCTCCATGTCTCTGGAGTCTTCCAAAGCCGCAGGAAGCATTCTGCCCAACTAGCCTCCCATGGAGCTTGTAATCAGAATTGCCATTCAGATCCATCTTTCAGGGCTCCTTGCTTTGCAGTTCTATTATTGTTTCATGAAACTTTAAAACTTTCCACCCTTCCTTCATTGTAGTCAACTTTAAATAAATTCAGAGTGTCACTTGTTAAAATAAATGACACTTAAACAACCTCAGCATGGTAACTCATTCCTCATTATCATAGAGAGCTCTTCTGAAAGGTCTATAGTACATTATCTCTACGAAATGGATTTTACCTTCAATATTAACCTCATTGCTCAGAGAGGACAGGTGCAAAGCACTCTGGTGAGAGGTGGCATAGAAATGCATAGGTAGATTGATAGAAGCGAGCAAGTGACAATGAACTAAAACAAAAGCAGTGAAAAGGTTTAGGTTAAATATTAGGTAGCAAAGCCGAGCCGAGAGAGAGCTGCAATGATTGAGCAAGCTGCCATGGAAGACTGAAGAACGTTTTTATTATTTCAGCTACTCAGAGCACACAAGACCTGTGCTTCTGGCAACAGAAGAAACCACCATGTGGGGTGTGGCAAGTAACTGCAGTGAATCTCAGACAAGTCCCAGGTAACTGAGAATCTGATGTACAAAGAGTCGGACACGACTGAGCGACTGAACTGAACTGAAACTGAAACAAAGGAAACAGGAAAAATAAAAAGCCCTGAATTGATTAAAGAAGTTGAATCTAAAATTAAATCCTTCCTTCTTCTCCAAATGTCTCAGAAAACCCTGCAATCCCAGATGGATTATTGGTAAACTTTTTCTGAACATTCAAAGGAAAATAGGTATACCTTTAGATAAGAAAGAAGAAATGATTTTAAACTAGTTTTATAAGGCCAGCATAACCCTGATGCCTAAGGGATATTATAAGAAAGGAATGTTACAGGCCATTATGTCTAACTTAAGAGTTCAGTTCAGCTCAACTCAGTTCAGTCACTCAGTCGTGTCTGACTCTTTGCGACTCCATGGACTGCAGCACGCCAGGCCTCCCTGTCCATCACCAACTCCCGAAGTTCACCCAAACTCAAACTCATGTCCATTGAGTCAGTGATGCCATCCAACCATCTCATCATCTGGCGTCCCCTTCTCCTCTTGCCTTCAGTCTTTCCCAGCATCAGGGTCTTTTCCAATGAGTCAACTCTTCACATCAGGTGGCCAGAGTATTGGAGTTTCAACTTCAGCACCAGTCCTTCCAATGAATATTCAGGACTGATTTCCTTTAGGATGGACTGGTTGGATCTCCTTGCAGTCCAAGGGACTCTCAAGAGTCTTCTCCAACACCACAGTTCAAAAGCATCAATTCTTCAGCTTTCTTTATAGTCCAACTCTCACATCCATACATGACTACTGGGAAAACCATAGCTTTGACTCGACAGACCTTTGTTGGCAAAGCAATGTCTCTGCTTTTTAATATGCTGTCTAGGTTGGTCATAGCTTTTCTTCCAAGGAGCAAGCATCTTTAATTTCATGGCTGCAGTCACCATCTGCAGTGATTTTGGAGCCCAAGAAAATAAAGTCTGTTACTGTTTCCATTGTTTCTCCATTTGCCATGAAGGGATGAGACCAGATGCCATGATCTTAGTTTTCTGACTGTTGAGTTTTAAGCCAAGTTTTTACTCTTCTCTTTCACTTTCATCAAGAGGCTCTTTAGTTCTTCTTTGCTTTCATATATAAGTATTATATAGTCATATAATTTCATATAAATTTATTAGTATATCATATTTATATGAAAATGCAAATGGCCTAGTACAGCCAAAGCAAACTTAAAGAAAAAACACAAAGTTGAAGACTTTATACTACCAAATTTCAAGATTTACTATAAAGCTACAGTAATTCAGACAGCATAGCTTGACCTGTTAAAGAGGCAAATAAGTCAACAAAATATAGAGTTCAGAAATATGCCCACATATAAACAATTATTTAATGTGCAATAACAACACAGTAGCATAATCTTTTTTAATAGTGTTATTATAAGAATTATATATTCCTGTGGAAAAAATGAACACTGCCTCTTACCTCACGTCAAACACAAATTATTAATTTGAGATAGCTAGTTCTATACATAAAGGCTTCTAGAAGAAATGTAAGAGAATGCCTTCACAAATTTGGATTAAGGAAAGATTTACTGAATGGGACTCAAAAATTACTAACCATAAGAAATTTAAAAATTCGGCATAATTAAGATTAACAGCTTCTGCTCATCCAAAGCAAGATACCCATAAAGGAGTAAAAAGGCAAATTCAGAAGAAAAGTATCTGCAATGCTCAGATCCAACAAAAGAATTGTATACAAATGTATAAAGAACTCCTAAAAGTCAATAAGAAAAAAATAAACAAGTAGATAAGAAATGGGCAAAAGACTTGAAGAGACACCTACCAAAGGAGAATATTCAAATACCTATATGAAAAGGTGCTCAATTTCATTACTCCTCAAGGAAATGTAAATTAAACTCTCAAAGATATAACACCATCAGAATGGCTAACTTCAAACCTTGATGATACTAATTATTATCAATTAAAATGCCAAGCAACTGAAATTCGCACACACTGGTGGTGAGAGTATAAATTTATATCGCTTCTAGAAAGCTAATTAGTATTATGAACTAAAGCTAAGTATATAACTATCCTAAGGCCCAGCAACCCTACTCTAAGCATATACCCAAGAGAAGCAAAGCCTGTCTACTAGAAGACATGGATGAGAATGCTCATAGCAGCTTTTCTCATTATTACCAAAAATTGAGAACAACCCAAATATCCATCAATGAGAGAACAGGTCAATAAATTCTAGCCTCTCATACAATGGAATACTATAAGTAATTTTTATAAATACACAAAGCAACATGAGTGAATCTCACCATATTAAACAGTGAAAGAATCCAGACACAATGGTAGTATACACAATATGATTTCATTTATGTGAGATTCAAGAGGAAAATGGTGTAGGTCATTAACAGCAACTGATCTCAAATGTACACAAAAGTTGCTCTTATAGAGTACATAAAGCTAGAATCACCTCAGCTCTTTCAACAAATGAACATGATCAAAGGAATTAATTGTACTGAGAATCTAAAGTCAGTGCCTTATAATCTAATCACAATCTAATGAGGGAGACTGAATAGGGATTTTATATTCTTAGAAACTCATAAAAAACTTTTTTTAAAAAAGCCCTCAGCAAACATATCAGACCCCTGTGGTGGAATAATATTTTAAGATATTAACCACTGGGTCCCCACCCTGGCCCCAGGAGTTTTCCATAGCCCTTCCACCCACTCAAGCTCAATGCACTTTGCCTTGGGGTAGGAATGACCCAGCAGAGGAAAAGAAGCCTTTGTAGTTCTAAAAGCCCAACCCACAGCGGGGACCAGAAAGAGCACAGGGCATAGCACAAAGGGTTTCAAAGAATATGTAGTGACTCAGAGAGTTTTTCCCACCCTCTATTTTCAAATATTTTCAAAACTAGTTTGAAAATATTCCCTGAGTGGATAAGAGACAAGGACTGGAGGGAAAGTAGAAAAAACTAGGGCCCCAAAGAGGTGCCCTGGGCCTTGCTGTCCCTGGACTGCATCCTTGGAGTGGAGGTCAGGGGAGTGATGGCAACCCCAGAAAGATTTGAGGGATTCAAATGAAGAAGGTGTCTCTTCTTACTTTCCAGTTGAAAGCCATCTCAACTTACCCTGCACTGAGCATGAAGCAGAAGCAAGGACTGCAAGCAAGAAAATGATTATGTGGGGTGTCTGGGTTGATGGGCCCCTTAGCAGCCTTCTAGAATTCCCTCATGCGCCCAAGCAGAAGAGGGAGATGTATCAAAAAGTGGACCCTAGAGTGGGCTGTGAGAGTCGAAAAGAGCCATACTTGGAGAAGCCCAGAGGTCTGCACTGGGAAGAAGGTAACAGTGCACATGAGGCCCAAGGACTGGGAAACTGTACATCCAAGCAGGTGCCAGCCTCGTGGATGTTTATCAAGAGACAGATGGCCCCTCCCAAAGCTGTGGCATAACATTTCTTGTTGTTCAGTCACTCAGTCGTGTCCGACTCTTTGCGACCCCATGAACCGCAGCACACCAGGTCTCCCTGTCCATCACCAACTCCCAGAGTCCACCCAAACTCATGTCCATCGAGTTGGTGATGCCATCTACCCATCTCATCCTCTGTCGTCCCCTTCACCTCCTGCCTTCAATCTTTCCCAATATCAGGGTCTTTTCAAATGAATCAGCTCTTTGCATTAGGTGGTCAAAGTATTGGAGCTTCAGCTTCAGCATCAGTCCTTCCAGTGAATATTCAGGACTGATTTCCTTTAGAATGGACTGGTTGGATCTCCTTGCAGTCCAAGAGACTCTCAAGAATCTTCTCCAATATCACAGTTCAAAATATCAGTTCTTCGGTGTTCAGGCTTCTTTATGATCCAACTCTCACATTCATACATGACTACTGGAAAAACCATAGCTTTGACTAGACGGACCTTTGTTGGCAAAGTAATGTCTCTGTTTTTTAATATGCTGTTTAGGTTTGTCATAGCTTTTCTTTCAAGGAGTAAGCATATTTTAATTTCATGGCTGCAGTCACTATTTGCAGTGACATAACATAGGCCTCCTGAAACTCATACCCAATCTCAGAGAGAAGGGGGAACCTTGAATTGACTGAGATTAAGTTTCTGCTACCAGACAGACAAATAGGAGACGGCNTGTTTAGGTTTGTCATAGCTTTTCTTTCAAGGAGTAAGCATATTTTAATTTCATGGCTGCAGTCACTATTTGCAGTGACATAACATAGGCCTCCTGAAACTCATACCCAATCTCAGAGAGAAGGGGGAACCTTGAATTGACTGAGATTAAGTTTCTGCTACCAGACAGACAAATAGGAGACGGCTGCCACCTCTGTAAGTGGGACCCAGGAAGAGAGAGGAAGGTGACTTTTTTGCTTAAAAAAAAAAAAAAAACACAACTTTGGATGCAAAATTAATCAATGTTAAATATAGAAAACATATAGTATGCTTAGTCACTCAGTCGTGTCCAACTCTTTTGAGACCCCATGGACTATAGCCTGCCAGGCTCCTCTGTCCATGGAATTTCCCAGGCAAGAGTACTGGAGCGGGCTGCCATTTCCTCCTCCAGGGGATCTTCCTGACCCAGGGACCGAATCTGAATTTCCTGAGTCTCCTGCATTGCGGTTGGATTCTTTACCACTGCACTATCTGGGAAGCTCAGAAAACGTATAGTTCGCATAAGCAAAAAGGTAAAGCATATAATCTCATTACACAGAGATAATAGCTACTATTACATGACCCTTTTATTTTCCTTTACAAAAATAAGATTTTATTGTGCCCATCAATTAAGAATTTTGCCTTTTTTTTTTTTTTTTGGACATAATTATGTAGTATAACCTGCCTGGGTTGTCATTACCTGCTCTTCCTCGTCATTTTCAGTAAGCATAGCAGTGAGTGTTAGAGATGTTCTATAATATTTTTAAACACTTCAGTAATTGTTGGGCTTTCCTACTACTATAATCAACACTGTGATGAATACTTAATGCTAAATCCTTGTGCACATCCTTGGCTGTTTCACTGTTAACCTGGATTTTTCCACTTCCTTTAGCTCCCAGTGTTGAAACTGGGCATATATAGCAGAGAAAACCTGGCTGGTCGTTCTAGTCACTTAATCAGCCATGTAGATTGGAACCAGTAAAACAGGTTGGGTATACTGCTATAAAAACCAACCAACCCTAGTTTTGACTCAAAATTATTCCTGTTCCCTGGAGATTATGTCCCCAGTTCAAATCCTCTGGCATACCAAGTGAGGGAACTGCCTCATGCATTAACTCATTCTTAAGAGAATACACTGTCATCCTTGCCTGGCAAGAGGAGCCCCTGGCAGCAGGGTCTATGTTACTATTTATACAGCATGCCTTATACATGGTGGTGAGTGCCAAACGTATTAAGTCAAAGAGAGTCACTTGCACAATGCATATGGGATCAGGATATAAAATGATTTGGAGTCCTTTTTTTGTACAATGAATCTTCTTATATAAAATCTACTGATCAGCTTCCAATAGAATGTTTAAATATCTGGCAGAGAAGTTTTATAAGAACTACTCTTTTTCTGATGGGTCTTTTCTTATGCTCATTCTGGCTAAATGGGGCTCAGAGAAGGGTTAGTAACGTTCTTAAAAAGCTCTTCAAAGTGTTTAAATGCCCCAGCAACCTGTCTGCCTATACAGGAAAGTCCCAACCCCTTAGCACAGATGATTTCCTTGTCCCTGTCTCTTATACACATCTAGATGTGTATAAGAGACAGACTAAGGTCTGTCCAGTCAAGGCTATGGTNGGGTTAGTAACGTTCTTAAAAAGCTCTTCAAAGTGTTTAAATGCCCCAGCAACCTGTCTGCCTATACAGGAAAGTCCCAACCCCTTAGCACAGATGATTTCCTTGTCCTGCTGAATCTGTCCTCAGATCTTCCACTATAGCTTTTTCCCCCCTGCCTATCACTCCTTTCTTACTGAACTACTATGGATTATAACACTTTATGTCATAACTGGTCTCTCCCTCCCCATAACCACAAAATCCTGCCCACTCCTCTGCCTCCTTCTAAGAATCTAGTTCCCTGGTGGCTCAGATGGTAAAGAATCTGACTCCAATGTGGGAGACCAAGGATTGATCCCTGGATCAGGAAGATCCCTTGGAGGAGGAAATGGCAACACATTCCAGTATTCTTGCCTGGAAAATCCCATGGACAGAGGAGCCTGGCTGGCTACAGTCCATGCACTCGCAAAGAATCTGATATGACTGGGCGAATAACAAGAGAGAGAAGTACCTGGGATATAGTAGGCAATCTATAAATAGATCCATAAGTCAATTTGTTATAAAATAAGCAACTAACATATGCTGATTGCTTCTATTAAAATCCTGCTTTTGCCACTTAGTAGCTTTTTGAGCTTGGAAAAGTTATTTAAATTTTCTAAGCCTCTGTTTTCTCACCCATAAAATGCGGATAAACATGTTCTCATCCTGATGAGATTATAGTGAACATTAAATGATGTAATTTTTATTAAGTGCCTGGCATGTCATAGGAGCTCAATAAATACTGTATACACATAGCTATTATTTCCAGGTCATAATCTAGTACTTACTGATATTTGCTGTCCTGGAGGGAATATTTCAAATGCCTTGGCAAGCCGGCCACCCATCCCCAGCCACCTTCTTTGCACACAAGTCCGTGTATATGTGTGTGTATTGATCATACAATACAAATATGAAATGACAAGGTCCCTAATCCACCTAGAAGGCCTCCACAGTGTGTTCTGTGCCAGCCACAGGTGTTACGGCTTTCCAAGGTGGCACCAAACAGGGCTTCAGTGTCACCCTGCCTGACAGACCTCAGCAACCCTCTCATTCTAACATCCCAACTGTCAAAGAGTAAAGCCTTTTCCAGACCTCAGGCAGTCATGAGAACTTGGGAGGAGAGCAAGGGTTGGAGGCAGCCCCACCCAACACCCAGAAAAGGGCTGCCCCTTCAGTCCATCACTGATAAGACACCAGCACATACCGTCCACCCCATAGACCTGTTTGGGCTCAACCTTCCAGAGACTAAATTCTCGCTGGGTTCTTTTCCCACCAAAAGGAAGCTGGATGGCATTTACCAGTGATCTCATAGCTCCCTTCTCTTACTTTATTTCTCATGGGTCTGCACAGCTGTGCCCTGAAAATACAGCTCTGAGTAAAAGAAATAAGGTCTGATTTCTTTCATCACTAAAACTCGGAGTTAAAGTCAAAAGTAAACTGAACTTCTGAAAGGCAAACGGAGAAATCCACCAGCACAATTCAGCAGTGTGCTGGGAGAAAGAGAGATAAGAGTAAACAGCGTGAAAGTCTCTCAAAGATGAGGCAGGGCAAGTGAATTCAACCAGTGCATTCAACCAGTGAATGCAGAGGCCCCAATGTTCCATGAATAGAGTCTGATTAAATCCCCACAGTAACTGGATGAACTAGATTTAATTATTATCCACATTTTATAAAAATAATAATTAGGGAGAAACATCATTTGTTTGTTTACTAAATACATGGTCCATTACTAGACGCTTCACATGGATGTAATCCTTCTAATAGTTCTATGAGGCACAAAGTATTCTTCTTTCCATTTTGCAGTTGATGAAGTTGGCACTTAGAAAAATAAAGCAACTACTTAAAATACAGCTTGGAAGTTATGTAGCTGGCATTCACACCTCTATGTATCTGACACCAAATCTAGTATCTGACATCATAACCATTTGTTATCCTTTCCTGATATTAGTGGTACATTTAAAAATTAGGACAATTGTGAGTGAGCATGTGTTTTTCCTCATATCAAAAAGATTGCAATAACCACTTTCCAAGTTATTTTTTCTCCTTTACCGGTAGAAACAACCTTCTTAGAGACGTATGCTATCTTTGCATGATCGCTCCATTTTCCTCAGCACCCTCCCTCTCCCTCCCACCAGGGGCTTCAGAGTAGATAGTGGAGAAAGTGAGAGGGCACAGAATGAAAAGAAATGTCAACCAGTAAGAGCTAAACCTTAAGGTCTTGTCAGCAAGTACAAAAGGTGAAAAGCAATGTTTCTCTGGCAAGTCAGAAATGCTTATGTTTCTTGTCACACTCTGTCTTCATCCCCTCTTCCAGGCTTCAACTCAAAGTGTCCCCATCAGAAGCGCCAGGGAGCAGCCGCCAAAAAACACATTCTCCCTTTCAATATGGGATGCTGGGACAGACCTTAGTATATTAGACAGCATTACTGCCTGATTCTTTCTGTTTCATTGACACATTTCAACAATGATAAAACATACATGCATTTGACTTGCCATGTATCTTTCCTGGTCCCTTCTGTCATTCTTCACAGAGACAGCAGAGTTATAGGAACACAGCAGGAAATATAAAAACGGTTTTATCTTTTGCATTCTAGACATGTTCTATTGAAATGAGCAACTTAAAATTTTCATATGTATAGCTTACAGCTTATGACTCATGTTCTGGTATAAAAGATGGGTAAATTAGCCAGTGATAGTCTATCATTAATAAATACTAGCAGGGGATGACAGAGGATGAGACAGTTGGATGGCATCACTGACTCAATGGACATGAGTTTGCGTAAACTCCTGAAATAGGTGATGGACCAGGGCGGCCTGGCGTATTGCAGTCCATGGGGCTCACAAAGAGTCAGACACGACTGAGTGACTGAACTGAACTGAGACTGCATTTATTAAATCAGCCATTGTAAATTGAAATGGACACAGAAGGGAGACCTGTAACTGAAATGGGCAAAGTGATATGAGATGGTAAGGAATGGTGGGGAGTGTGGTCTAAATCAGAGCATATGTACTTTCTCTGAGTCTGGTGCCCATGACTCAACTCCAGCAGACTTTTGCTATGTATGCAAGAATGTGGGCTCAGTGTTGCCAGATGCTATGATTTATAAGAGGAGCCGGAAATCCATATTTTCAAGTAAAATCTTCCTGACTTTAAAATGTTGGCAAATTTCTTCTTTCTTTTTTAAAGACTATTCAGGCTGCTCATATGTTACTTCACTTATAATGGATGGATATTAATTTCAGAATGTGGAAAACTTTGTGGTGTGGAAAGCTTTGTGGTAATTTATACTCCATTCTATGGCCCAGGTGGCGCCAGTGGTAAAGAACCCCCCTACCAATGCAGGGGGCGTAAGAGAGACGAGTCCGATCCCTGGGTCAGAAAGATGGCCTGGAAGAGGGCATGGCAACCCACTCCAATATTCTTGTCTGAAAAATCCCATAGACAGAGGAGCCTGGCAAGCTATGGTCCGTGGAGTCACAAAGAGTTGGACACAACTGAAGCAACTTAGCATGCAGGCACACGCACACACACACACTCCATTCTATTTAGGGGTGCTTTTATGAAAATTTTATGGAAGTTTGCTGCACCTCAGCCTTTGACCTCACGCTTGAGTGGGCACCAATCTGGGAACCTGTTGCAAATTCATAACCATAAAAATTCCAACTCAGTCATATTGAGGTAGGACCCAGGTATTCTGCTGTGGATGGCACAGTGAACATACTTTGAACAGTATCTTAGAAAGTGAGAGGAAAGAACCCATTAGATCATGGGTTGGCAATCTATGATCCATCTGCCAAGTCTAGCCTGCTGCCTGTTTTTGTAAATAAAGATGTATTGGGATGCAGCCACATCCATTCATTCACGAATTGTCTATGGCTATATTATGCTACAAGGCAGAATTAAGTAGTTGGGATGGAGACTCTATAGCCCTCAAAACCTAAAAATATTTCCACCTGGTCCTTTACACAAAAGCTTGCTGACTTCTGCCTTAGACAACATAGGTCCAATGTCTCAAAAACCTCAATAAAAGCTTGACTCCTCAATATTACTTGGGAGTGATAAAAAGAGCCATGTTACTGATGGTATTGATTTATAATTCAGTTAAGTCCAAATTATTTCTCCTAAGCAAAGACTATCCTGTTGCTATGACAACAGTTATACAAAGCTATATAGAGGAGAAGAAAAGAAAAAGGCAACAAAATTATATTAAATGTTAGACCAGAGAAAAGGACAGTGAACGCCTTGTGATTTGGCTTTGACTTGAAGGGTTATAAACATAAGCAAGTGCACATTTTCCCCCATAGGTGAGATAGTCACAAGGGACTCTGAGGATCCCTGCCTCTCCAACAGGCCGTCCCCTATTCCAGTCTCTGCAAACACCATCTGTGTGTACGGAGGAAATGAATTCACAAATAAATGAGTCATATGCCAGAGCTTTTCACTTGTCAGTAGTGCAGATAATGGGTTTATGGAGGATTAAAAAATAGATCAATGTTGAATTTCTGTTGCCTTATCCTAAATATATACCAGTCTTAGTCCTACAGAATCTGAGTAGCTTTTCTATTTCTCACTGCATTAACAGTCCTACAGTCCAGCTACTGTTGTTCCCATCTTTGCAAATGGCACAATCATTCACCCTTTTCCAAAGGCCAAAACTCCCAGAGTCAAACTGAATTTCACCCTTTTTGTCTCAGATCACATCCATATAGCAGTCATGCTAACACTCTGGGCCAAGCCATAATCATGTCTTATCTGGCCTTCTGTGGTCTCCGGCTGACATGCTAACCTGCACACAAATAGTTTCTACCTATGAACAAAGTTCTGTTTTAAACAAATGGATCAGGTTGAGCCATTCCAAAGGCCAAAACCCAGCCCTCAATATCATCCTATCACACTCAGTTAAAAATCCAAAGTCCTTCCTGTGGCCTTTCGTTGCTGTTGTTCAATCACAAGTTGTGTCTGACTCTTTGCAGCCACAGGGACTACAGCACACCAGTCTCCTCTATCCTCCTCTATCTCCCAGGGTTTGCTAAACTTTATGTCCATTGAGTTGGTGATGCTATCTAAACATATCATTCTCTGTGGACCTCTTCTCTTTTCGCCATCGATCTTCTCAGACAAGATCTTTTCCAATGAGTTGGCTCTTCACAGCAGGTGGCCAAGGTATTGGAGTTTCAGCATCAGTACTTCCAGTGAGTATTCAGGATTGATTTCATTTATGGTTGATTGGTTTAATCTTGTTGTCCAAGGGACTCTCACGAGTCTTCTCCCACATCACAGTTCAAGAGCATCAGTTCTTCAGTGCGTAGCCTTCTTTATGGTCTAACTCTTACATCCATACATGACTACTGGAAACACAATAGCTTTAACTAGACAGACCTTTGTCAGCAAAGTGATGTCTTTGCTTTTTAATATACTGTATAGGTTTTGTATAGCTTTTCTTCCAAGGAGCAAGTGTCTTTTAATTTCATGATGGCAGTCGCCATCCACAGTGATTTTGGAGCCCAAGAAAAGAAAATCTGTCACATCTTCTACTTTCTCCTCTTCTAGTTGGTATGAAGTGATGGGCCTGGATGTCATGATTTTCATTGTTTAAATGTTGAGTTTAAGCCAGTTTTTTCACTCCTCTTTCAACCTCATTAAGAGGTCTTTAGTTCCTCTTCACTTTCGGCCGTTAGAGTGGTATCCTCTACATATTTGAAGTTGTTGATATTTCTCACAGCAATCATGATTCCAGCTTTTGATTCTTCCAGGCCAACGTTTAGCAGGATGTACTCTGCATATAAGTTATATAAGCAGGGTGACAGTATATAGCCTTGAGGTACTCCTTTCCCAATTTGGAACCAGTCTGTTGTTCCATGTCCAATTCTAACCATTGTCTCTTGATCCACATACAGTTTTCTCAGGAAACAGGTAAGGTGATCTGGTATTCTCATCTCATTAAGAATTTTACAGTTTGTTGTGACCCACACAGTCTAAGGCTTTAGCATATTCAACGAAGCAAAAGTAGATATTTTACTGGAATTCCCTTGCTTTCTCTATGATCCAAAGAATGTTGGCAATTTGATCTCTGGTTCCTCTGCCTTTTCTAAGCCCAGTTTGTACATCTGAAAGTTCTGAGTTCACATACTGTAGAAGCCTATCATGAAGGATTTTGAGCATAGCCTTGCTAAGACAGGAAATGAATGCACATTCTTTGATGTNTATTTTACTGGAATTCCCTTGCTTTCTCTATGATCCAAAGAATGTTGGCAATTTGATCTCTGGTTCCTCTGCCTTTTCTAAGCCCAGTTTGTACATCTGAAAGTTCTGAGTTCACATACTGTAGAAGCCTATCATGAAGGATTTTGAGCATAGCCTTGCTAAGACAGGAAATGAATGCACATTCTTTGATGTTGCCCTTCTATGGGATTGAAATGAAAACTGACATTTTCCAGTCCTGTGGCCACTGCTGAGTTTTCTAAATTTGCTGACATATTGAGTGCACTACTTTAATAGCATCCTCTTAGGATTTTAAATAACTCTGCTAGAATTTTGTCACCTCCACTAGCTTTATTCATAGTAATGCTTCCTAAGGCCCACTTGACTTCATACCCAGGATGTCTAGCTCTAGGTGAGTGACCACACCATCATGGCTATCTGGTTCACTAGGACCTGTTTTGTATAGTTCTTCTGTGTATTCTTGCCAACTCTTTACTTAATCTCTTTTTAGGACCTTGGCATTTCTGTTCTTTATTGTCCCCATCTTTGCATGAAATGTTCTCTTGATATCTCCCATTTTCTTGAAAAGATCTTTGTTCTTTCCCATTCTACTGTTTCCTCTATTTCTTTGCATTGTTCTTTGAATAAGGCCTTGATATCTATCTGTACTATTCTTTGTAGCTCTGCATTCAGTTGGGTATATCTTTCCTTTCCGCCTTGCCTTTCAGTTCTGTTCATTTCTCAGCAATTTATAAAGCCTCCTCAGACAACCACTTTACCTTGTATTTCTTTCTCATGGGGATGGTTTTAGTCACTGCCTCCTGTACAATGTAAGGCACTTCCATCCACAGTTCTTTAGGAACTCTCTCTAACAGATCTAATCCTTGAATCTATTTGTCACCTCCACTGTATAATCTTAAGGGATTTGATCTAGGTCATATGTGAATGGTCTAGTGCTTTTACCTACCTTCTTCAAGTTAAGCCTGAATTTTGCAATAACAGCTGATGATCTGAGTCACAATCAGCTCCAGGTCCTATTTTAGCTGATTGTATAGAGCTTCTCCCTCTTTGACTGCAAAGAACATAATCAATCTGATTTTGGTATTGACCATTTGGTGATGTCCATGTGTAGAGTTGCCTTTTGTATTTTTGGAAAAAGGTGTTTACCATGACCAATGTGTTTTCTTAAACTCTGGTAGTCTTTGCCTTGCTTCATTTTGTACTCCAAGGCCAAACCTGCCTTTTACTCCAGCTATCTCTTGACTTCATACTTTTGCATTTCAATCCCCTGTAATGAAAAGGACATCTTTTGTGTGTGTGTTAGTTCTAGAAGGTGTTGTAGGTCTTCATAGAACTGGTCAGCTTCAGCTTATTCAGCATCAGTGGTTGGGCATAGACTTGGATTACTGTGGTGTTAAATTGTCTTAGAAAGGAACCTATGGCCTACCATGCCCCATATTTTTGGTCGCTGAGGATCTCTCTGTCTTCACTGGCTACTGCTCAGCCCTTCTTCAGTCCTCTCCATCCATCCTGGCCGTCTTCTTGCTTCAGATGCCCAGACATCCTGAATATTTTCCAGCCTTAGGACCTTTGGACTTGCTATTTACCTTTACCAGGAAATTTTTTCTCATAGTCTTTTCCCTGCCTCTCTCTCCCTTCTTACTCATGTCCTCTCTAGGGAGGGTTGTGGGGAGGATCATCCTTCCTTTTATATCCACTTTCCCCTCATTATTTTGTATGGCATTTATCATCACATAAAACCTATTATATAGTCACTTGTTCACAAATTGTCATTCACCTCACTCAACTGTAATTTTCATGAGGGCAGAGAACTTGTCTGTGTTGTTTCCTACTTTATCCACAGTACCTAAATGAGACATGGCAGAGTAGGTGCTATATTTATATTAAATGAAGAATTAATGGAGATAATGTTCAATATTGAATTTTCACTGACTTTACTGTTTTGTTTTGTGTGTGTGTGTTTTGTAACATTTTAACACACCTGGGCCCCTCAGAACCAGTAACTTCATTTAATGTAGAAAAAGATATTCTCTGGCACCTGAATTCCACAAAGGATTATAGAATAGATAATTCTCAACATAAAAGAAAAAAAAAGAAGACTTCCAGGTGAGATTATACAAGCTAATTCTTAAAAGAAAAAAAGTGTAGACATGAAGTCTGAGTGGTCTGATCAACAGAGAAGTCAGGTGGAGCTGCAGTTCTTGGGGGCCATGGAGGACAGAGACCATTCTGGGCTCTGCACTCCAGCCTCGTTTTGCCCCAGCAGCTGCCTGCTCTGCCCCTTGATAACTTTAGTTGATAACTTTGGTGTCAGAGTTTATCCAAATGTGACTGGTCACTTCATAAACAGGTGAGTGCCAGGAAGTTGAATTGAGGTGAAGGAAGGTGACTGGATTGCTGTAAAAAGTCTCTTGCTATTCATTGAAACACACACACGCACACAAACACAGAGGCCACAGAATCAGCTCATCTGACAGCTCATATCAGACAAGGGAGGTTTGGCACAAATATGGTCTGGAATGATCCCCAGGGCTTAAGAATCTCACGCAGTGTCCCAACTCAACTTTCCTCTCATATTCTAAAAGGTGCAGTAGTTGTAGATGACTGGGAAAATATTTCTTAAAAGAATCAAATCATCAAAATTGATCCTTAGAAACTGATTATTTGTATATAGATCATACTGAAGTATTATTACATTGAGATATACTATGACAAATTTCACACGTCTTTAAGCAAGGTGAATTTTTAAGTTCTTTGCCTCAACTTTTAGCTTTATAAAATTCATAATTTCTTAAGAGTATATATATATATACATACATATTCAAGACTATGTTATATGTTACACATACTTTTCATCTCATAGTGACAGATATTCTGTCATATTATGCCTTTCTATAGTACTAAGTAATTATAAAAATGAAATCATGAAATAATTTAAAACATAAATAGAATAGTCTTAATAATCTGATAATAAATTTGAAATTATAAACCAATTGGATAAAAAAATATTTAAAACTGCAAATAGTTATAATTTTTGTTTTATTTTTTATTATGTATCTTATAATAAATAGATTACAAAAACTCACTAGAAAATATGTACATGTATAATTTTGTCTATTCAGTCATTATTAATATTTTGGGACATATACTTCTAGATACTTTTCTATTTATATATGACATTTGTCAGATCTCAGCATAAATAGAATGCATTCATTTACATGTGATTTTTTTAGAGAAGTAAAGCTGAACATTATAAACTTACATACTTTTCTCATTTAGCTATATATGTACTTGTTTAATTTATTTTTTAATTGAAGGATAATTGCTTTACAAAATTTTGTTGTTTTCTGTCAAACCTAAACATGAATCAACCATAAATATACATATATCCCTTCCCTTTTGAACTTCGTTCCCATCACCCTCCCCATCCCATCCCTCTAGATTGATACTGAGCCCCTGTTTTAGTTTCCTGAGCCATACAGGAAATTCCCATTGGCTATCTATTTTACATATGATAATGTAAGTTTCCATATTACTCTTTCCATACATTTCACCCTCTCCTCCCCACTCTCCATGTCCATAAGTCTATTCTCTATGTCTATTTCTCCACTGCTGCCCTCTAAGTAAATTCTTCAGAACCATTTTTCTAGATTCTTCATTGCAGCACTATTTACAATAGCTAGAACATGGAAGCAACCTATATGCCGATTGATAGATGAATGGATAAAGAAGTTGTGATACGCATACACAATGGAATATTACTCAGCCATAAAAAGGAACACATTTGAGTCAGTCCTGATGAGGTGGATGAACCTAGACCCTATTATATACAGAGCAAAGTGAGTCATTTAGCTATATATTTTGACCATCATTAAAAGTCAAAAATATACTACTTAATTTTAGGTATTTACAAAACTCTTACAGGAATTTCTTTTTCACATTTGTAATGGTTGCATAAATCATATGAAATGCTAGCATTATTAAACTTATACAAGTAAGTACAAGACTTATAACAAGTAAACTTATTCTATTTCAATATTTAATATTTCCAATGTTTTTAAATTATTGATGAAACAGACAAAAGCAGTTGAAAATAAATTAGAAATTTAAAGATAGAAATCCCTCAAAAAGCAATGTAACCTCAGTTAAAAAGATTTCTGAAATGCTTATGGCACATCATTCTCAACTTGTTGGAAACAAACAGCTCAAATGTATAGATTTACATGTTTAATTTTGACCAGCCTATGATTCTTAACACAGTGTTATTGCAGTGACGAGTATTGGCTGACTAGTCAGATTACACAGGACCACAGTCTAAGGAAGGAAAGAGGCACTCCTGCTCTGCCCTTGAGTACCATTTACCTGGGACCAGACTTGAGATTGCATTGCTGATTTATATATATATAGTAGTTCCTTGTGTCTGCCCTCTTGTCTGGAGAATTCCATGGACTGAGGAGCCTGGTGGGCTATAGTCCATGGAGTCGCAAAGAGTTGGACATGACTGAGCGACTTCACTGTGTCTGCCCTCAGTTACTTTAACCAAATGGGAAAGGAGAGTTGTACAGGAGATTCCTAAATTGCTCTTACCCACATTATTCAAAGCCTAAGAGACTCTGCCAGTCACAGGTCCCAGACAGCCGGCAGAGAATGAGTTTTAACTGCAGACATGGAGCTATAAATAATACCTCTTGGGTCTCAGCACATAGCAACCGTCTTCTCTAAACCCAAAAGTACAATGCATGTTCTAACCATAAGATAGGAGACTTGAAATCTGTGGTTTCTGGGAAAATCCAGGGAACTCAGTCCAAATATAAACATTTAATTTTTGGACTTAACTTCAGCCTGAGCATTTGATCATAGTGTGGGATTTGTATTTAAATTTTGGCTTTCTCTGTGCTGCTGGAATTTTATAGTTGGAAAGTCTTCATGAAATTTGATATTCATTAATGCAATTCTTCATTTAACTTTGTATTCATTAATGTTTTTATTTGATCTCCTTGCATATGGAAAATATAGTTTTGACATGATCTGGGCTGTAAGCAGATTTGAGTAATGCTCTGTTCTGATCCATTTCATTCTGGTATGCCCTCATAGTGCCTGGAGGCAAAATCTATACAGCCCACCAGCAGTCCTAGGAGAATATCATGGACTAGTGGTTGGGATTGAGGGGGTGACTTCAAGAAGGTAGGAATCTCCCCAAGGAGCTAAGCATACTCCTGAAAAAGCAGAACCTGAAATGCTAAGTAAGTGAAAGTCACTCAGTCATGTCCGACTCTTTGCGACCTCATAGAATGTAGAGTCCATGGAAATATTCATGCCAGAATACATGACTGGGTAGATTTTCCCACTTTAGGGGATCTTCCCAACCCAGGGATCAAACCCAGGTCTCCTGCATTGCAGGCCGATTCTTTACCTCCTGAACCACAAGGTAAGCCCAAGAATACTGGAGTGGGAAGCCTATAACTTCTCCAGCGGATCTTCCCAACCCAGAGATGGAGCTGGGGTCTCATGCATTGCAGATGGATTGTTTACCAACTGAGCTATCAGGGAAGCCCTAGAAAATGCTAGTGTCCCAGAGAATACTAGTGAGAAACTTTATTGAATGATTTTTACTAAGTGTTTCTGTCTCTTTGACTACCTTATTCTTTCCCATGAAAGTGGAGCTCATTACCAGGTCATTAGGCTAAGACCTGTTATACCTGGAGTAACGGGCAAATTTGGCTTTGGAATGCAGAATGAAGCAGGGCAAAGACTAATAGAGTTTTGCCAAGAAAATGCACTGGTCATAGCAAACACCCTCTTCCAACAACACAAAAGAAGACTCTACACATAGACATCACCAGATGGTCAACACCAAAATCGGATTGATTATATTCTTTGCAGCCAAAGATGGAGAAGCTCTATACAGTCAACAAGAACAAGACCAGGAGCTGACTGTGGCTCAGATCATGAACTCCTTATTACCAAATTCAGACTNACATCACCAGATGGTCAACACCAAAATCGGATTGATTATATTCTTTGCAGCCAAAGATGGAGAAGCTCTATACAGTCAACAAAAACAAGACCAGGAGCTGACTGTGGCTCAGATCATGAACTCCTTATTATCAAATTCAGATTTAAATTGAAGAAAGTATGGAAAACCGCTAGACCATTCAGGTATGACCTAAATCAAATCCCTTATGATTATACAGTGGAAGTGAGAAATAGATTTAAGGGTCTAGAGCTGATAGATAAAGTGCCTGATTAACTATGGAATGAGGTTCATGACATTGTACAGGAGACAGAGATCAAGACCATCCCCGTAGAAAATCCATGTACTCAAATGTGTGGAGCGTGTCTTTCAGAATTCCTTAATAGGGAGTTTCATTTCTGATGTTTTATCTCGGCTTTAATCAGTAGGAGAAAACAATTTCTGTAAGGGGGACTGTTCTGCAGACTTATTTTCTCTCTGATGCCCTGTTCAAAAATTTAGCCTGAGTGAGCAAGCAGGAACAATTCCATTTAGGTGCTTGCCCTTAACTTATTCTTCTTACTGAGTCTTTATGATATTTGGGGTTTTTTTTCCCTGCATCTTTCATCTCATTTCTTAGTTGGTTTAGAACTTAGGTAGGGAGGTGCTATTTATTAGATTTTTCTTCTCAAAGAGAAGGCAGAAAAGCCTAGAAGCAAAGTAGACTTTGCAACATGCCCATGTATGGATGTGTGAACCTCTTTCGTGTTCTTAATAAGGATATGCTACATCTCAATTATTATAAAAGAGCATAATTAGTTAGCCATATATGGAATGTCAGGTCCATGAATCAAGGCAAATTGGAAGTGGTCAAACAAGAGATGGCAATGACATTCTTGAGATGAACGTCGACATTCTAGGAATCAGTGAACTAAAATGGACTGGAATGGGTGAATTTAACTCAGATGAATATTTCTTGCTTCATGCTTGGGTTCCGTCATTCTCATCAGGTTCTATTCTCTTTATCAAGTACTAAATGAAAGTTTCCCTCCAGGTATTATTATTGATCAACACCTAAACCAAATCTACTTGTAACAAGAGAGATGCTGGTGTTCAGTTAATTTGCAGTCCTTACAGAATGTTGCTTTGACAGGACTTTTCTTCTGTTTGAATACGTTGCATGCTGCATAAACAATGTTTGCATACTGGTATATTTCCTTTCTGCCATTTTCCTTTTTGTTTAACATGTGTGGAGGAGGGAAAATCTTCTCCTCTACCCTCTTACGTTTAGTGTCCGGGGTTCTATAAATTAAACAGACAAAAGACAGATAAACAGGAGAATAAAGCAGTTTATTTATGTATGTAACACTCACACACACTGGAGAACTCAGTAATGAGTAACTCCAAGGGGTGGTTAGAATTTGGAGCTTATTTACCATGTTAACAAACGGTGATAAATTTGTAGAGAAGTGCAAGACAAAGGAAAAGGGAGTTGGGCTCCTGGCAGTGGTAAATTGTGAGAAGGCAAATATATATGGAAAGTAATGGAAGATAAATTATTTCAGTAAGATGTGTCTGTGCAGACCCACCTCAGGGCCGACGTTCCGTCTCCAGTGGTAGCGGCTCTTCTCCTCCTGGTCCAGGAGCAAGGAATGAGAACATCTTCCTAGAGGAAAATTTATGTCCTGCTTTTGAGGAAATAATGGGAGGGCAAAGAGCTCTTTCTGGGTTTGCTGCTTTTTATTGCCTTCAACTCACTAAAACTTCTAATGCTAAAGTGGCGTATTTTAAGGTGGCATATCCTGATCCTCTTCACATGATAAAAACTGCAGAGCACATTCAATTTCTTCGCTGTTTCATTCCCCCCTCATTATGTAATGTATTGTTATATAGCCTTTATAACTACCATTTTTTAACTGAATAAATAAACCTTTGTTGAATAGATCTATCATTATGTGCTCACAATGATAAATAAATAGGGCACATAAAGCCCCATTATGATATATTTGGGCAGTTCCCAAATTTTTCGTGTTATCAATAACTGCAGTATACTTCATCTTTTATACTTACCATATATATTTTACTTTAGGTTAGCAGAGTTTTAATTTTCTTAAGGAAGTCAAAGCATGATTTGTATCCTTGTGAGTTTAGATAGGAAGAGTTTAACAAAACATAGATGGGCCATGAGCGAGCCCAGGGGTCTCAGTCAGTTCAGGGCACACCATGAAAGGCCTGCATAAATCAGCAGTGACGAGAGGAGAGAGTTGCCACATCAACCAAGAGAATATGCACAAGCAATTTAGGAAGGCTAGAAACTTCATCATGGCTCAGGGTCCTGGCTGGAGAGACAGCTCTTATATTATAGCGAATACTGGCTACTCATCTGGAGCAGTTTTCCGAAACAAGACAAGTTAATCATGATTCCCAGATCACTTGGGAGCATTCTCAGTTCTTTGCAACAACCACAATGCACAGAGCACAGCACATACACACACACACACACACACACACACACACGTGCACACACACACTCACATATACACACATGTGCACACACACTCACATACACACACACGCACACACACGTGCGCACACACACTCACATACACACACACACATATTTGTTGTTATTCAGTCACTCAGTTGTCTCCAACTCTTTGCGATCCCATGCACTGCAGCACACCAGGCTTCCCTGTCCTTCATTACCTGCCAGAGTTTGCTAAAACTTATGTCCATTGAATTGGTGATGCCATCCAACCATCTCATCCTCTGCCATCC